>CM066333.1:12904599-13332099 GCA_033807585.1 Hydrophis major | reverse complement strand
AGACTAGACTAGAATATAGAATAAAGTAGAATAGAAAATAGAGAATAGAGATAAAAATAGAGACTAGACTAGACTAGAATAGAATAGGAAGGATAGAATAGAATATAGAATAAAGTAGAATGGAGAATAGAGAATAGAAACTAGAATAGAGACTAGACTAGACTAGACTAGAATATAGAATAAAGTAGAATAGAGAATAGAGATTAAAATAGAGTCTAGACTAGACTAGACTAGAATAGGGGAGGAGAGAATAGAATAGAATATAGAATAAAGTAGAATATAGAATCGAATAGGGGATGAGAGATAGAATAGAATAGAACAGGGGATGAGAGATAGAATAGAATAGGGAAGGAGAGCTGGAAGGGACCTTGGAGGTCTTCTAGTTCAACCCCCTGCCTAGGCAGGAAACCCTACACCACTTCAGACAAATGGTTATCCAACATCTTTTTAAAAGATTAGATTGCAAGCTTTAAAGTTTCAAGAACTCTTTATCCAGCAAGATAATTAGGGGGTGGGGTGGAGGTGAAGTGAGAGAGAGAGAGAGAGAGAACAACAACCTCACTGATCTTGGACCAGGTTGTAGTGTTTGATGTTGGGGAATTTTTCAGATGTGCAATTTTACTCAGATCAGGTAATGGGAGATGATCTCTCCAGTTTGCTGGAAAGATGAAACAAGGACAAGCTTGTTTGGACAGGCTGCATTAACAGAGGGAGAGAATCAAGATCACATGAAGTGTTAGTACCACATTATAAAATGCCTTGGTCAACTTGGAATACTGCATCCAGTTTTGGTTGCCATGATGTAAGAAGGATGTTGAGAGAAAAAGAGTACAGAGAAGAGCAACCAAGATGATAAGGGGGCTGGAGGCTAAAGCATATGAAGACCAGTTGAGGAATTGCATATGTCTAGTTCAATGAAAATAAAGAATGGGGTGACATTTTAGCACCGTTCCAATATTTGAGGGGCTGCCCCAAAGAAGAGGAAGTCAAGCTATTCTCCAAAGCCCCTGAAGGCAGGATAAGAAGCAATCAGATGGAAACCAATCAAGGAGAGAAGCAACTTAGAGCTAAAAAGAAATTTCTTGATAGTGAGAACAATTAATCAGTGGAACGGTTTGCCACCAGAATTTGTAAGTGCTCCATCACTGGAGGTTTTTAAGAAGAGATTGGTCAGCCATTTGTTTGAAACAGTGTAGGATCTGCTGCTTGGGCAGGGGGTTGGACTAGAAGACCTCCAAAGTCCCTTCCAACTGTGTTATTCTGTTATTTGTAAGATTAGCCATTTGAAGAAATATAACATCTGGAATTGAAGGAGCACATATACACTGGGCCACACGTGCCTTTGGAATAAAAGACTGTTTATATATATACCGGAAGTGCCCTCCTACTTCCCACTGAACCGTATGTATTCCCTTGGGCCTCAGTGGCTGTGGCCAATGGTTTGCTGCCTTCCATTTTTACGAGGAAGAAACTCACCTTATGAGGAGAACGCTTGAGGAAGAGAGGAAAATTAAAATCAGGGGTGGGGGGGAACCAAAGTTCTCTGACAAAAGGTTGCAGAAACTTGACATCTCAAAGAACAGTGAGAGAAAGCGCAAATTGTTTCAAATGTGAGAAACTAGGATCACAAACAAAATGAGCACTCTTTCTATCAAAGTGGAATGTAAAATGAATGGGAGGCTTAAAAGAGGTAGATTAGGGCCTATTCAATGCATGTATAGACTGGGTGAAACCAGGCTTAATAGCAGTAACTGTGAGAGGGATCTTGGAGTCTTAGTGGACAACCAGCTAAATATGAGCAGTGTGTGGCAGCAGCCAAAAAATGCAATCCTAAATTGCATTAACAGCGGGATACAGTCAAGATCAAGGGAGGTACTAACTAATACTACTCTATAAAGCCCTAATAAGACCACACCTAAAATACTGCATCCAGGTTTGGTCACCACACTATAAAAAAAGATGTTGAGACTCTAGAAAGAGTGCAGAGAAGAGCAACCAGGATGATGAGGGGACTGGAGGCTAAAACATATGAAGTTGCAGGAACTGGCCTTGGCTAGTCTAGTGAAGAGAAAGAGACATGATAGCAGACTTCCAATATTTGAGGAGCTGCTACAGAGAGGAGCGGGTCAACCTATTTTCCAATGAACCCGAAGGCCAGACAAGGAATAATGGATGGAAACTGATCAAGGAGAGATTCAACCGAGAAAAAAGGAGGAATTTTCTGACAGTGAGAACAATCAACCCATGGAACAGAAGTTGCCTTCAAAAGTTGTGGGAGCTTCATCATTGGAAGCTTTCAAGAAGAGACTGGACTGCCATTTGTCAGAAATGGTGTAGAGTCCCCTGCTTGGGCCAGGTGGGGTTGGACTAGATGACCTACAAAGTCCCTTCCAACTCTGTTAATCTGTAATCAGCAGGGAAGTGAGGCCACAGGCATCAAGCTCTCTTCATGAAAATGGCACAGTTAACCGAAGTTTCATCATTTTCAGAATCTGCATGTGTCAGAGTTCTAAGTAAATGACATCCCGTTCAATAAGAACTCCGAGGCAGACAAATTCCTCAAAGAATATTTTATTGGGACATATCAAATTGGCAACATTCCTGGTGGAAAACTGGCTCTAAGTCCCCACTGCTTTTACACCCAATTAAAAATAAACCTTTGTCACTCCCCGCCCCCAAGTCTCTGGTCACTTGGTCCAATCAGCTTACAGACCAGTTGCTAGGTGACCTCAGTCTCCACCTCTCAAACACCTGCACCAATGTCCTTGATTCCCAGGGAAAAGAATTTTGTTTTGGCTACAATACCCCAGCCTCTCTACACCCTGCTCCCTGGTCCCATTAGCTCCAAGCTGTGTCAGCCCTGAAGCCATGAGATGAGAAACCTCCCTAGAGAAATGCTACAAAAAGAAAATGGCCACAGTTCGGCCATCAGCATCAGGTTGACAGCATGATGACATCATGACACTGGTGTCAACTTCCGGGTTTCTAACAAACACCCATGATCATCCAAGCCATATATCGGGAAGGGAAAAACATGCTTATCGATGTGATTTATATTCTATCTCCAAGTTCTCCACACAACAGCAACCATCTGAAATTATTTACATTAAATTAAAATAAATAAATATTAAAGCTAACAATTACATTAAAATAAACATTAAAATGAACAATTAAAATAAAATAAATATTACAACTAACAATTAAAAATAATGAATAAGTTAAAAAGAAAACAAAAAAAAAAGGCAAAAACTTCAAGGGACTACTTTATGGACTACTTTTTGAACCAACTTTTTCTGCCGTCTGTTTTCTACATTTGTATGTTATCTGATTGTGGTGGGATAGAAATGTAACAAAACAAACTCACTGCTTTGGGAGTGGGACAGGCCGCAAATCCTCCAAGGAGCTTCCATGGTTGGGGAGCATTTGACTTCCCATTTCCCATTTTAGTCTCCAGTAATATAGAATTGCTAAATTAGGGCATACAAAACCTTTGCCAGACCAATACTTGAATACAGCTCATCTGTCTGGATCCATACTGTATATTGGACATGAATACAATTGAGTGAGTCCTGAAGTATTTCATGAGAGGAGTACTACACACCTCTGCTCGCAACAGAATTCCCTACACCACCAGGCTTGAAATTTGGGGCTTGGATAACCTTGAACTACTCCACCTACGGTTGGACTTAAACATAGTACACAAAATTATCTGCTACAATGTCCCACCAGTCAATGACTACTTCAGCTTCAACCGCAACAATACTAGAACACACACAGGGTGGGATGCTATCGGTTCTGCCTGGTTCTATAGAACCGGTAGCTCTAAAGAGCAGCAGACATCAAACCGGTTCTGTGTTTGCTGCTGTTTGGGCCGCCTGCCCACCTGGGCTCTTACCTGTCCTTTATTTCCTGCTTTTTCAACCTCAGCTGCTTTGCATGGCACAGCTGAGATTGAAAAAGCAGGAAAAAAAAGTGGCTTTTCAAATGCTGTGCACCTGCACACAGTGCTTTGCAGCTGTCCGGGTGGCACAGCTTAAGGTATTTTACACATGCACATGCAAAGGGTAGTTACTGAACTGGTAGTAACACCGGTTGAATCCCACCCCTGAGCACACAACAGATACAAACTCAGTGTAAACCGCTCCAAACTCGATTGCAGAAAGTACGACTTCAGCAACAGAGTGGTCAATGCCTGGAATGCCCTACCTGACTCTGTTGTTACACCCTCTAATCCCCATTTCTTTAACATCCAACTATCCACTATTGACCTCACCCCATTCCTCAGAGGTCTGTAAGGGGCGTGCATAAATGCACCTTCATGCCTACTGTCCCTGTCTTATTGTCCCCATTTATTCTTACCTATTTCCTGTATTCTTACTCATGTTTATACTTATATCTATTATCTTGTAAGCGATTGACAAATCAATTACATAAAATAAATAAAATAAATTTTCACCATTACATCTGTCTTCCCAGGTCTCCACTGTTCTGTCCTGAATTTGCATACTTGAAATCCCCGCGCCTTGATTGGCTAAGGCGCGGGGATTTCTGATTGGCCAGGCGAGCCGCGCTGATTGGCCCGATTGAGGTCTCCCGCGATTGGCTCACTCCAAGAGCGGGAGACTTGAATCGCTGCCATTGGCCGCGGCCGCCGCAGCGAAAAAGATAAAAGCCGCGGGCTTTTTCCTTTTCGCTGGTTCGGTTCACAACTGTTTAATAAAGAGCTTGAATGATAGTCACCGACTCTGAGCGTCTTTTTGCGGACACGACACTGGCGACGAGGGTGGGATCCCGACCCTGAACCGAACCCCGTGTCCAACAAGAGCCAGTTCCAGCGCAGAGATGGCGAAGATCGCACCGCCCGCCCCCTTCAACCCCGCCACCGAGGACTGGGAATCGTACTCGGATCGGTTCCGTATGTACCTTGAATGCGCCGGAATGAAGGACGCCCCGGGCCCACTAAAACGCGCCGTCTTCCTTACTCACTGCGGACCAGAGGTCTTCCAGATGGCCAAAGCATTGGCCAAGCCGGCAGACGCAACCGCCATCAACTGGGACGTCCTCGAACCTATACTGCGGCGCCATTACGCCCCCGAGGTCCCCATCCTGATACGGCGCAACGAGTTTTACCGCCGAAATCAGAAACCAGACGAAAAATTGAGCGACTTCGTCGCCGAGCTGCGGCGCCTAGGAGGACTCTGCGAGTTTGAAGGTCTGAACAGCCTCATAAGAGACCGATTCGTACTCGGCCTATGGGATCCTACACTCCAGAGCCGGCTTATGGCCAAGGGCGACATCAGCCTAGCAGATGCCCTCACCGCAGCCGCAGAAGCAACCCGCACGTCTGCTGACAGCATGCGAAGATCTGACGCGAAGGGCGGAAACAACAACCCGGCAAGGTCGGCCGACCCTAGAAGCGAATCAACCGCACACTACGGAGAATTCCAGTCAACCTCCAGCACGTCGGAAGACGAGGAGGACATACATCGCGTGCAGACGGGACGCGGCGACCAACGGAATCGAAGAGGTCGTAGGTCGAGGACCAACTGCGCCGGGTGCGGCGGCGACCACCCCAGGTCAGAATGCCGATTTTTTGACTCAATCTGTAGGCATTGTGAACGACGGGGTCACATCGCTCGAGTTTGCCGCCAAAAGAAGACCCGCAGCCCGCCCAAATGGGAACAACACGACCGGAAGAAGGAAAGCCCCCGCCCAGGACCAGAGAGCGCCAACCGGACGGTCGGTGGGACCGTGCCCAACGATCTTCAAGAGGCGGCGACGGTCGGCGAAAGGAAGAGACTCACCAGACGGTGACCATCGGCCACGCCATCTCCGACGGCGCCAGAAAGGTACACGTAGAAGTCCATATTGAAGGCCAACCATGCGAGATGGAAGTGGACTCCGGGTCCTACCTCTCCATGATTGCATGGCGTGAGATTAAACGGCTAGTGCCCACCCTCCATAAGAGGAACATTCATGCCCAGAAAATCATTATAAAAGACTACCAGGGGAATCGCGTCCCGGTAGTGGGCACCAAGAGCTTTAATGTAACCTACAAGGGCCGCACCGAACAACTGCCACTCACTATCGTCGATCGCGACCGCCCAAGCCTACTGGGTTTACAATGGTTCGCCCCGCTTGACATCGCGCTGACAGGAGTCAACCACGTCGCCGACGACGGTTGGGAACAGCGGCTAGCCCAGGAGTTCCGGGAGGTCTTCGATGGAAGCTTGGGCAAGTACCAGGGGCCCCTTATCTCATTTGACCTAGACCCAAAGGTTCCCCCCAAGCGGCTAAAACCTAGGAGGGTACCATTCGCCCTGAAGCCTAAAATTGACGACCAGATCGACAAGCTCGTCAACCAGGGGGTGTTGCAGCCGATAGACCATGCCCGATGGGAGACCCCTATAGTGACCCCAGTCAAGCCAGACGGGTCCGTGAGAATTTGCGGGGACTATAAGGCCACCCTAAATGGCGCATTGCAACAAAGCGCCTACCCAGTCCCAATCGTGCAACATCTGCTGCACTCACTGGGAGGGGGCAAGGTCTTTGCCAAGCTCGATCTCGCCCAGGCATATCAGCAGTTGCCAGTAGATGAGAAAACGGCGGAAGCCCAGACCATCGTAACCCATCGGGGGGCCTTCAAGTGTAACCGACTCCAATTCGGAGTCAGCGTGGCACCAGGCATCTTTCAGAGCCTGATGGAACATTTGCTACAGGGCATCAAGGGGGTGGTGCCCTATTTTGATGACGTATTAGTGGCGGCGCCAAACGAAGCCGAATTAGAAAACCGACTCAGACTGGTCTTAACAAAATTTAAAGTGACGGGACTTAAAGTTAAACGAGAAAAATGCCAACTATGCACAGAGCAAGTGGAATTCTTGGGCTACCTTCTAGACCGGCATGGCATTCACCCTACAATTAAAAAAGTGAAAGCCATCAAAGAAGCCCCCACCCCAAAGTCTAAAACGGAACTACAAGCGTTCTTAGGGTTGCTGAATTTTTATAATGTTTTCCTACCCCAAAAGGCTACGGCGGCGGAGCCTTTGCATAGACTCCTGGATAAGGCGGCAACCTGGACTTGGGGGAGACGAGAGCAAGCCGCCTTTCAAAAAACCAAAGACCTCCTCACCTCCGACGCCGTCCTGATTCAATTCAGCGAAACCTTGCCCTTAGTTGTCACTTGCGACGCATCACCTTTCGGCGTCGGCGCTGTCCTCAGCCATACCCTCCCCGACAAAAGAGAAGCACCCATCGCTTTTTTCTCCAGGACTCTGACTAAACCGGAGCGGAACTATAGCCAGCTGGACAAAGAAGCTTTGGCTATAGTTGCCGCCGTTAAGCGATTCCACGAATACCTGTATGGCCGCCCATTCACCATTGTGACAGATCATAAGCCATTGCTGGGCATCCTCGCTGGAAACCGAGCCACCCCGAACATTTTATCACCCCGGATGACAAGGTGGTCCGAGTTCCTGGCAGCCTACAGCTACGAACTGTTACACAAGCCAGGTAAGAAAATTTCGCACGCGGACGCCTTAAGCCGTTCACCTTTACCAGACTCTGATCCTGACCCAGCACCAACGACAAACACCCTTAGCATCGACAACCTACCCATTACCGCGTCGGACATTGCCAGGGAAACCATTAAGGATAGGCGTCTGGCGCGAATCCTACACTGGCTAGAAAAAGGTTGGCCTGAAAAGGACAATGACGAATCCATTAAAACATTCAGAAACCGCCAGACTGAACTCTCACTGCTTAAAGGATGTATTTTGTGGGGTGACAGGGTGGTCATCCCGGACAGATTACAAGGGAGGGTCTTAGAGATGCTACATGAAGGTCATCCTGGTATCGTCAGGACTAAAGCCCTGGCCAGGAGTTACGCTTGGTGGCCAGGAATGGACAAACAGATAGAGGCATGGGTCGCCAAATGCCAACGTTGCCAGGAGACCAGACCCAGCCCACCCGCAGCACCCATCCGGGACTGGGAAACACCAAGGGGGCCCTGGTCCAGAATCCATTTAGACTTTGCGGGTCCAACGAATGGGCATACTTTTCTGATCACAGTTGACGCTTACTCCAATTGGTTGGAGGTAAGCGACATGAAATCCACTACCACGGAGGCCGTCATCAAAGAACTGTGTAAACTGTTTTCCACGCACGGCCTCCCAGACGTCGTCGTCTCAGACAACGGGCCCCAGTTTACTTCCCTCGATTTTGAAAGGTTCTTGGCAGAGAGGGGCATCCGCCACGCATTAACAGCACCGGCGCATCCGGCGGCGAACGGTAGGGCGGAACGGATGGTACAGTTTACAAAAAAAACCCTCCGGAAGATGGACCACGGGGAGATCAACGACAAAATCAATAAACTCCTCTTCATACAACACATCACCCCGAACACCACTACCAACAAAAGCCCAGCCGAATTACTAATGGGCAGGAAGCTGAGGTCCCCACTCGACAGGTTACACCCAACATACAACCCGGAGCGGCCCCCAGACTCCAGTTCCAAATACCGGACATTTGCCCCCGGTGACTTAGTTTACGCGAAAAACCTGACGGGGGACCCCCTATGGATCCCAGCCATCATCACTCAAATCACAGGTCCACGGTCGTACCGGCTCCAAACCACCGATGGGCGAGCCTGGAAACGACACATCGACCAGCTCAGGTCGCGAACGGCAACAGACCTCAACCCCCAAGACACGAACCAAGGGGGGAGGGAATACCCGAATAAACAAGCGCAGGAAAAAATAATCCAAAAATACTCACCGGAACGCAGCCATCGCGAGTCCCCACCGGAGAAGAACCACCTGGCCAGCTCAACCGACTTGGAGAAACCAAGCGGGAGCGGCGAAACCCGTAGCTCAACCGACCCGGTAGGCCCAGGCGGGAGCCACGGAGAACGAACCGGCCCGATCATCCAGCCGGTTCACACAGAAGGAGGAGCAGCCAAAAAGATGACCGCTCCGGCCGAGATCCAGCTTGCAACTGAGCTGCGCAGGTCAACTAGGGCTAGACGGAGCCCCGCCTACCTGCGTGACTACGCAACGTGATGGACTATACCAAGAGGGGAGGGGTGTTCTGTCCTGAATTTGCATACTCGAAATCCCCGCGCCTTGATTGGCTAAGGCGCGGGGATTTCTGATTGACCAGGCAAGCCGCGCTGATTGGCCCGATTGAGGTCTCCCGCGATTGGCTCACTCCAAGAGCGGGAGACTTGAATTGCTGCCATTGGCCGCGGCCGCCGCAGCGAAAAGGATAAAAGCCGCGGGCTTTTTCCTTTTCACTGGTTCGGTTCACAACTGTTTAATAAAGAGCTTGAATGATAGTCACCGACTCTGAGAGTCTTTTTGCGGACACGACATCCACCTCCTGCTATCATCACTGTTCTTCTCCACTAAAGGTATGAGTTTACTCAAGATAAACCACGTTCTCTGCCACGAAGGGCCTGAGTGCCATTGTTGAATGACTAAGGGAAACATCAGGCTAATGGGTGTATTGTATTAGAGATTGTTTAAAAACTTGTGAAGTTGAGCTTTTATTCCTAGTTACTTTTCAGGCATATCTATGTTGTTTTCTGGCCAACAACACTGAAGTGGTTTGCCATCTTCTTGACATTAAAATATACAAGTCTATTTTGTTTTTGTTTTAAATGGGCCAAGATCTCAGCTCAATTATGTCACATGCTGTAGGAATGTAAGAACTGAAGAAGTGTCTTGGATGAGAAGTGAAACTTTTTCCATAAAAATAATGCCAACAAACACCTGGCACATGTTACCATATGTGGTGGACATGTAATGAAATCAAAAAATATTGGACAAATATATGCTCATGGCTAGAGGAAATGATACAACAATGTATTGACTTAAAACCAGAAATATTCCTCTTGGGAATCTTACCTGAAACTTACAGTATAGAAAATGTATATTTAATGATTCATGTGATAACTGCAGCGAGAATTATATTTGCTCAAAATTGGGAAAAGGAGCAGACTCCTACTGAAGAGAATGTGATTAGGAAAATATTAGAATGTGCAGAAATGAATAGATTAACACTTATAATTAAGGAGAGAGAGCAAAATGAATATTATAAGGTATAGGAACTATTCTATCAATAGTTAGAGAAAAAATATGAGCTCGATATAATTAATGGATTAGTTAAGAAGGACAACAGATATCTTTTGCTGGTAGAAATAAATAAGCTAAAATGAAAGATAAAGAGATTGTGATATTAAATTCAGTAATTATAATAAGATAAGTCTAGAGAATAATACTATGTTACGAACATGATTGTAAACATTAACTGTATTGAACAAAATATTTGTAACCAGATGACACATCGTTAAATGGAACAAGATATGTTTGTAATAAAAATAAAATAAAACATTTATGGAAAAAGAAACATTTTCCAGAAAAAAACCCCAAGAAAATCCAGTTCCCTTTTGGAAAAGCACCTTTGGGTCAATGATGACCTGGATGATTGACAATCTCTGTAAACATGTGATAAGAATATTTAGGGGAGGAATTTAAAGCATGGTCTCTCTTTTCAGGAGTCACTTCTCAACTTTGTTTCCATTTTATATCAATTATGGGATGTAATTTATCAAATAAATCTTGCAAAACAGCTGTTGCTTTGATGAACCAAGCCTTCTCCTCTTCCTTATTCCTTTTCAATCTCCTTCTTAGCCTCTGCTGACTATTATTAATCCACCTCCTTTGGCTGATCCATGATGGGACTTTAAGTTAAGTTAAGAATGTACAACATTTCTGATTGCTACCCAACAGTTTACAAAAGATTAAAGAGCCTTTGGATCAATGTCAAGAAGGATGCACGTTAGAATTTCAATCCTTTTTAGCTCTTAATACTGTCCATGTTGACACAACACATTTAACCTGGGTTGCTGAATTCATCTATGCACAACCCAGTGAGCTGTAAACCGCCCAAAGAGATGGGTTTGCCAATTAATGTCTCCAAAAACTAACAGCGCCAAGTTTATGATCCAGGGTACATGCAGTTGTCTTTGGTTTATAGAATAGAATAGAATGCCTTTTATTGTCACTATCCACATGTACAATTTGCATTATACGCATACACAGTGAGATTAGAGCAACTCATCGTTCAGTGCAGACATGCATGTCAAGAAAATATACATCTAAAATATAATCACATATTGCACATGTCAGCTAACACAGTAATAAAAAAGATAAAGATTTATTTATTTATTTCCTTATTTATTTTTATTACGCTTTTTCATGTTTACATATCTCATTTTCATCTTTAACAATACGGTGGCATCATTGTTACATATACAAATCTCCATGCATTTATATTCATTTATATACATATACAGACTTCAGAGGATAATTAGGACTGCAGAAAAATAATTACTACCAACCTGCCTTCCATTGAGGACTTGTATACTGCACGAGTCAAAAAGAGGGCTGTGAAATATTTACAGACCCCTCACATCCTGAACATAAACTGTTTCAACTCCTTCCCTCAAAACGATGCTGTAGAGCACTGCACACCAGAATAACTAGACACAAGGACATTTTTCCCTGAACGCAATCACTCTGCTAAACAAATAATTCCCTCAACACTGTCCAACTATTTACAATGTCTGCACTACTATTACTATTAATCTTCTCATCACTCCTATCACCCATCCCCTCCCATTTGTGACTGTATGACTGTAACTTGTTGCTTGTATCTTTACGATTTATATTGACTGTTTCCTGGTATGATTTGATTACTTATTGTACCCTATGACTATTATTAAGTGTTGTAACTTATGATTCTTGACTCTTGACGAATGTATCTTTTCTTTTATGTATACTGAGAGCATTTGCACCAGGACAAATTCCTCGTGTGTCCAATCACACTTGGCCAATAAAAAATAATTCTAATTCTAATTTATATACATTTTTCTTATCTCTACTATTCTTATTCCTACTATTGAACCATTCATACCAGTTATCCCAGACCTCATAGTACTCTGACTCTTCTTTGCCTTTTAGCTCTAGGGTGAGTTTATCCATCTCAGCACATTCTAATATCTTTTGGATTATTAATTCCTCTGGCAGTATACTATCTCGCTTTCAACATTGTGTAAATGCAATCCTCACCACTGTCGTTATGTGTAATATCATGTATTTGGTCTTTTTTTACTACATTTCCCCTTAATTATTCCTAAAAGGAACAGTTCAGGTTTGAAGTCTATTTGACATTTCGTTATTTCTTGCAACAAACTCTGTATTTTGGCCCAGTATTTTTTGGCTTCAGGGCATAGCCACCACATGTGAAAGAAGGTATCGTGGCTCTGTTTACATTTCCAACATCTTGGATTCATATTGGGATACATCTTTGCTAAACTCATTGGTGCCAAATGCCAATGCTAAAACATCTTATAAAGATTCTCCTTATTTGCTGCAGACCTTGTTAATGTATAATTCTTACTCCATAGTTTTTCCCAGTCTTCTAGTTCTATGTTCTCTCCAAATTTTTTTGCCCATGCTATCACGGGCCCTTTTACTACTTCTTCTTCCATAACAAATCTTAGCAAATAATTACGTATATGTTCTTGTTATAAATTTCTCCTCCGGGCCTAAAATTTTGTCCAATTGTTGTAACTCATTATCAAATCCATATTCTTCTGTGTCTTTTTTATATCTCGCTTGCAGCTGAAGGTATGGCCAACAATCTATAACAATTCCTTGGTCTTTCAACTCCTCATGTGGTTGTCTACCTGGTTACGTGTGTTGTGTGAAGTACACCAAGTGATGGTTTTCGGAAGCTCCACAGCTGGTTCAGATCAGTTAAATGGTTTTTTTGTGGGGGAGAAAAGCCAAGAGGCCTCCCATTTTGTAGGATCTGATAACAAAGCAACACAACAGCTGCATAAGCTCCTCTCCTTATCTTCCAAGAGCTGACTTAAAAACAGCACTTTGTTTTTTTGGAGATTGCAACTTTATTGTGCTTCTACCCAACTGTGCGCTCATACCAAAGGGATGTGGGGATTTTAAAGGCCTTTTGAGCTGTGGTTTTTTTTTTTTTGCAAAACCCCAATTTAAAGGCCTTTTGAGCTGTGGTTTTTTTTTTTTTTTTTGCAAAACCCCAACATTAACATGTCTTCAGCTCACAAGCTACGTCTGGAAAACAACAGATGCAACCTGCCTTCAAGATCTTAATCAGCCAAGTTATCCATCCCCGGCTTCTGTTGCATCAGCCCTTCATTGGTTTTTAATCAACCCAAGGAAAATACTAATGAGCAGTGATGGATAAATCCTGTTCTGGCGCCAGCAAAATATGGTTTTGAAAAGTCTCCCTGCCAAGCGTGTCTTCATCGACTGAAGTCCTCATCTCTCTCTACAAAGCAAGGGTTAAGAAGATTCAAGGCAATTTCTTCCAATGCAAATGATGGGAGGTGGCTAGAGACTGAAGACGTTGGCTTTCAGCCCTGATTATATTTTAACGTCTTCAGAAGCGTGCTGGAGCAGTTCTCGGATCGAGGCGAGGGTGTTTTTTTTTTTTTTTGCAAAGTTCTGCTGGCTCCGCTCTTCTTTGATCTAATTCAGCCCACCCCCCCACCCCCGAGTCCTGATATTCCCGAAATCCCAAATGCATATTAAATCTTCCCTCTCCCCTTCTCCGGTTCTGCTTCTCTTGCCTTCAAATCTAGACTGAACCTGTTTTTCTTTTTTACTTTTTAAGAGAGAGAGAGGCACACTAATTTTGTTTTTGAGGCCATTTGGAATTTTCGGAGTTCCTGGCACATGTAGAAGCTCACAGCCCCAGAGGGTAAAGGATGTGCAATCATTCTCTGGGTTATAGCAACACAAGGAGGAAACTAATCAAGGGGAAAAGCAACCTAGAACTGAGCAGAAATTTCTGACAGAATAAATAATCAGTGGAACGAGTTGCCTCCAGTAGTTGTGAATGCTCCAACAATGGAGGTTTTGAAGAAGAGATTGCACAACCATTTGTCTGAAATGGAGTAGGGTTTCCTGCCTGCCTTGAACGAGAAGACTTCCAAGGTCCCTTCCAACTGTTATTCTCTATCGACTCGACTCAACTCTACTTCAGGGGTCTCCAACCTTTTGGCAACTTTCAGCCTGGAGGACTTCAGCTCCCAGAATTCCCCAGTCACATTTTGCTGGCTGGAGAATTCTGGGAGTTGACATCCTCCAGGCTTAAAGTTGCCAAGATTGGAGACTCCTGCTCTATTCTATTCTATTCTATTCTATTCTATTCTATTCTATTCTATTCTATTCTATTCTATTCTATCCTATTCTATCCTCTATTCCATTCCATTCCATTCCATTCCATTCCATTCCATTCTATTCTATCCTATCCTATCCTATCCTATCCTATCCTATCCTATCCTATCCTATCCTATCCTATTCTATTCTATCCTATCCTATCCTATCCTCTATTCCATTCCATTCCATTCTATTCTATTCTGTCCTATCCTATCTTCTATTCTATCCTATCCTATCCTATCCTATCCTCTATTCCATTCCATTCCATTCCATCCCATCCCATCCTATCTTCTATTCTATTCTATTCTATTCTATTCTATTCTATTCTATTCTATTCTATTCTATTCTATTCTATTCTATCCTATCCTCTATTCCATTCCATTCCATTCCATTCTATTCTATTCTATCATATCCTCTATTCTATCCTATCCTATCCTATCTTTTGTTCTGTTCTACTCTACAGAATTTGATAAGACACTCCCAATTTTGACCACGTTGTCTGTTTGACAGGAATGCTTCTATCCAGTTATGCAGTTGTCCAGAGATACCATAAGATTTTAGTTTTAGGAGTAGTTTGTTGTGTACTACTACTGAATCAAAGGCTTTTCAGAAGTCTATGTAGATTGTATTTATTGTTTTACCCTGATCGAGTTGTGTAGTCCATATGTTTTTACAGTGTAAGAGTTGCAGATTACATGATAGTTTTTTTCTGAAACCGAATTGTTTATTGGAGAGTAGGTTGTTTGTCTCTAAGTGGAGGATAACGGTTAATAATTGATTCCATGACTTTACAGGTGACACAGCATAGCGAGATTGGTCTGTAATTTTCAACTAGGCTGGGGTCTCCCTTTTTGAAGATGGGGATGACCGTAGCTTGTGACCATAGGTTAGGCAAGGAGCTGGTCCTGAAAGATTTTTCAAAGATTATGCTTAGAGGTTCGGTTATGGCAGTGGATAGATTTTTTAAGAAGTAGGCATATATTCCATCCGGTCCAATAGATAGAGATGGTTTTAGATTGCGTAGTGCTTTTTCAACATTGCCTTCTGTAAAATCAATATGTATTAGATCATTGTAGTTGTCTGTGGTTCGGCTAGGAAATACTGGGCATGATCCATTGCTGTTTACAGATACTGAGCCAAAGAATGTGTTAAAGATGTTGTCTTTAATTGTGTAGTCTTTGCAGTCTTTACCATTAGATCCTATCAGGGGTGGGATGGACCGTGAGTCTTTTAGTTTGTTGTTTACAAAATTGTAAAAAGTGCGGGTGGAACTGGTGCATAGAAGGTTTTCCTCTTGTTTAATGTGATAATTGGTGCATTCAGTCTTTATCTGGTGGCATAATTTTTTGTATCGGCTTTTGAAATTGGCAACCTGACTAGATTTGTTTTTCCGCCAGAGTGATCTCTTTTTTGGATTGAAGTTTCCGTATTGTTATGGGTAATCTGTTTTTTGTTTTCGGTTTTGGGAGTTGTTGTTGGTACATATAGTTTGATGACTCTTTTGACTTCAAGTAAAAATATGTTGTAATGGTCTTCAACAGTATTGCATCCAGTGAATAGAGATTGCCAATCAAAGGATGAAAGATCGTTGTCTACTCTACTTTACTCTACTCTACTTTACTCTACTCTACTCTGTCTTATATTCTCTACTATTCTATTTTCTATTCATTTTTTCCTTAATTGAACATGGGTTACTAAGGAAAAACAGTCCAGTCTAACACAGCTATTCTTTCCCAAAGATAAAATTAACCCACATCACACATTCACTAACCAACCCATATTTTGCAGCAGTTAGGAAAGTATCACCTACAAGCCCCAAATGAATCAGCCCAGCTCCTAGTACTGAAGGTCATGAGATTACGAAGATCCAGTGTGGTTTTTCCAACTGGTGCGGAAATCTCTCCTGGGAGGGACTTTGCGTTCTAAAAACCACAAGACAGACTTCACAAAATGTCTGGCCTTAAGCTTCGCCATGTTTTAATCCCTTTGGTTTGTTGCTGCACGCTGGTGTCGTATGTCCATTGTGCTGTTCCATTGTGCAAAGCACAGAATGGGGTAAGAAATAGGAAACCGTAGACATTCAGGCATGAAATAAGAAAAAGGAAATAAAGTAAATCTAGCCGATTCCAAAACCATTCATTATTTTCTCCCTACTTTCCAGTATTGGTCAGTTTGGCTATTATATTAAAGTTCAATCATAGTGTAAATATTCAATTTTTCAGGAACGTTCACACCAGATGCCTCAAAGGTACTTTTTTCAAATCCACTTATCTCTATATATTTCTATATATAAAAATGAAAGACCACTCACGCATGATCACAAAAGCTCCAGAACCTCAAAGCCTGCAAACTTGAAATTTGGCACGTATGTTCCTCTTGGCTTCTAGGTGCTCACTAAGAAAGGATTTTTCAAAATGACCATCAGAGCGTTAGTATTTCCTATATTATTATTAACACGCTCTGATGCTAAGGAGTTCTACTCCCCCTCTCCACCTGAAAAGAAATCTGTTCCAAATGCAAAACACAAGCAGAGGAGAGGAGTTTCAGTTGTAGTTTCACAGCACCAAGCAGCTTTAGCACAGAACAGTTGAGCTAAGCCACGCCCAGACTCCTTGCTGTCTCCTTCTTGCTCACACAGCAAATACTGTTTCTGCTTCCAGCCCTCAACTCTCTCACACACTTACAGGACGCTAGCCAGATGAATACACACACACACACACCTGCATTTGAAAAGCACAGATCACTCTTTTGAAGACAGCAAAGTCCATGTTTTGGATAGAGAGGGACCATTGGTTTGAAAGAGGGTTAAAAGAATCCATCTGTGTTAGAATTAAACACTCCTCCCTCAAAAGAGGGGGAGGAATAAGATACCATCTATCTCCAGTCTACAACACAGCCCTTTCAGCCATTCCAAGAGGATTCCACAACCAATTGCACCTGATTCAGGTGACCCTGAGGGCACAGATAAACCCCCAAGTGCTCTCGGGAGCTCTAAGATAAGATGACTGCAAAGAAATATAATAGCAATAGCACTTAGACTGATGTACTGCTTCACAGTGTTTTATAGCCCTCTCTAAGCAGTTTACAGAGTCAGCCTGTGGCCCCCAACAATCTGGATCCTCATTTTACCCACCTCGGAAGGATGGAAGGCTGAGTCAACTTTGAGCCTGGTGACATTCGAACTGCCAAATTGCAGGCAGCCGGCAGTCAGCAGAAGTAGCCTGCAGTACTGTACTCTAACCACTGCACCACCGTGGCTCATAATCCTTCCATCTCCCCCACCATCTTATCAGTACCTATCCTTCCATCTCCCTCACCATCATAACTGATGAAGCTTAGAAATGTTTTCTTCTTCTTCCTCAAGAGGAAAAAAAAACTCAGTCCAGTCGCCTTTTGAAAAAGCACCTTTGAGACAACTATGACCTGGATGACTGAGAATCTCCTCAAACATTCGCGCATATTGGATTTATTTTTAACCTAGGGACTTTTTGTGTATACACTACTGCCTGCATTCCACCACCATCAGAGATACAAACATTTATTAACGTGTTTAGTGTGTCAACATATGCAGAATTGGAAGTCCTAAAAGACCCACTGTTGGTGAAGCAACCAAAACTGTATTATGAGAGAGACAGTCACACTTACTCGTTAGTGCTCTAATTTTAAGTAGATAAGCTGGATTAACAAATATGAACAAAAAATCTGGCTACTAAGTCTTCCCAAAATGTTTTTATTGGGGAAAAAAGTGCATCCAAAAACATTGCTTCCAGCAGTTCCATTATCTCCAAGAAAATGAAAAAACTAAATCTAGATTAGGTGATAATACTTAATCTTTTGAATATAGTTTCTGTAAAGTTAAGCTTAAGGAAGCTGAAGAGCAATTCAGCCATGGTGCGGTTCTTTATTTGCTTACACCCAATAGACAGAATCTTGCCAGACTAAACCCTTACTACTTTCACTCTAATGGACATACCCTGTCAGATTCTAGGGATGGCTATCCTTACTCTCTTCCTATCCTGTCCATCCAACTCTGGGTTGGGGATGATGTAGACCAAGGGTGACAACTTGACAACTTTAAGACCTGTGAACCAACTCCCAGAATTCCCCAGCCAGTCATTCTGGGAATTGAAGTCCACAGGTCTTAAAGTAGCCAAGATTAGACACCCCTGATTTAAAAGGAACCTGGGTTGCAGGTTTCTTGATGAACTTAAATATACATTGTATAAGAAAAAGAAACAGATTAAAAGAAGTTAAGGGAAAGGTCTCCACTAACAATTCTGAACAACAATGGCCTAACACAATGGCCTTCTGAGAAAGTGCTCTGTGTCAGCTTTGGAAGCCATATTGAAACCCGATGCTCCCATGCTGCCACAATTGAGACTGGGAAAGTGGGAGCGGGGAATTCATTGGAGTATATCTAGTTAGACATAATAAAATTCCTTTTCTGATTCAAGGTCAGGTCGTGTTGCGCATGGTGAAAGGAAGTGTTGCTTTGGGCCGGATGGTGATTGGGCCATGTGATATGGTGATGGGTGCAGGGGATGGTTTTGTAGTTTTCACTTATTGCAAGGAAGCCCAGTACTTTCAAATTTGGGATTCCACAGTTGTGCCAGTTACTATCCAAATAAAAGGAACTTTTGAGAGATGTCTGTCTTGGAGTTATTGGTTGGAATGGAGGTTTGCTGGAATGCTGACACCCTGTTTGATTTTCATATAAAAACAATTCTCAGAGAAATTTGGCTAACGATGTGGAAATTTCATGAGCACGAATTAGGGATACTCTACACAGTAGACTTCCGGCTTTGCCACACCTAAGCAATAAATATGCCTTTCTCACCCCGAGATGTGATAAGGCATGCATATGCCCAACCACACCTTCACCTGTACTTTATATCTCCTCAGATACAGAAGTCTGAATTTCAGCTATTCCTTTCCTTGTTAAGCGTGTTAATCAAAACACATAAGATTCTACCCAGATACAAGATGAAGTTAAAAGCCAGATTGGGCAACAGAAGAGATCTCAATAAGTTTGTATCAAGGCCCTGAAGGTTAATTGGATCAAAGTAAGCAGTGGATAGCTCTGGGGCGTTGGTCGGGTGCTTTTAGAAGCAGTGGTGGAATTCACTTTATTTTTTAGTACCGGTTCTGTGGGCGTATCTTGGTGGGCATGGCAGGGGAAGTTACTGCACAATCCCCATTCCCTCCCCACCCTACTAACCTGCTTTCCAGCTCCATTCTTCTGTGCAGGGCAACAAAAGAAGACCCAGCTGGGATTCGGGAGGCAGAGAATAGATGGGGGCAGGGCCAGTCAGAGGGGATATTTGCCAGTTCTCTGAACTACTCAAAATTTCCACTACCGATTTTCCAGAACTGATCAAAACCAGCTGAATACCACCTCTGACTAGAAGTATCAATGCATAAAAACCTACTTCTACTGTGAAGGTTTATTATTACTTCAATCCTCCATTTCTGAATGAAGAAGACAGAGTTCTATCTCCTAACCCTTTTGAATACAGCTTAAAACACATTAAATGCTCATCTTGGTTTTTTTGGCAAATCTACTCAATCCAGTATGAGCTCCAATAAGTGTATATATCAGCAAGTCCATAATATTGGCAAAGAATCATCATACAGTTATAACTGTCCTTTCTGACTAGTTATCTCTTCTGGCCAGTTGCTAAGGCAGTTGTAATTAATTGATAGCCAGCAAATGAGTCGTTATCCTATCCACTCAACCAACCACTGGTCTACAAGGAGAAAGCTTTGAAAATGAAAGTAGCTTAATTTTTACCAGAATTGGGTCACTAATAAGGAAGGAAAATTAAGTCCCGAATATTAATTGGCTCCAGTTTCCAAGATACAGCTTCAGGTCAAAATTGCCACAAAATGATGCAAAAATTACAAGGGGTGTATGTGATTATGCTCCATAACCTTTCTACAAAATGTGATAAAGCAATGAGAATGGTGCCACACCAATCATTATACATTTATCTTTTTACTGATATCAACAACATAATTTTCCATTCATTTATTGGTTTTTCCTGTAACATTTGCAGACTTTTTTCATGAAAAACTGACAAGCCCTAACATCAGCCTTGGTGACGCAGTGATTAGAGTGTGGTACTGCAGGCTACATCTGCTGGCTGCTGGCTGCCTGCAATTTGGCAGTTCGAATCCCACCAGGCTTAAGGTTGACTCAGCCTTGTATCCTTCCGAGATGGGTAAAATGAGGATCCAGATTGTTGGGGGCCACAGGCTGACTCTGTAAACCGCTTAGAGAGGGCTGTAAAGCACTGTGAAGCAGTGTTTAAGTTTAACTGCTATTGCTATCAGATTAAATGAGAAGGTTCCATCTTCATTTGGTATCTAAACTGCACTTTTTGACTTTTCTCTGAAGTAGGAACATCCCTGGGGAGATTCCAGCAGTAATCGGCAAGCATGGACGGACTCCACTTCCCTTTGTAGCATTTCTCCATGCCTGCAATATCCTGGTGGAATCTCTCTCCCCACGCTTATCCCTCACTGCCCCACAGTTCAAAGGAAAATAGTCTAAATACGAATGTAAGAAGTAGATTTTCACTGACGTGTTTGCACCAAGTGCTTTATAGGAATGAAGCAAATTTTCTGTGTGTTTTCCATAGTCATCTTGTCTTGCTGTTCTCAAAGTGAAGATAAATTTTGACACTTCCATGTGGTACCATTTTCATTGTTCTGCTGTACTTTGTCAAGAAGTTACAAGGCATCATGATCATTAGACACATCCATTCCTTGTAGACAGGTGTATACTCGCCTGTGTATAAATCTTCATTGTGAAATATCTTGAAAACTTTAGCCAACCAGCACCTTTATCTTTTATTAGCATGATCAATTATGTTTATTATGTTTTCTAATTCATCTAATCAAAATATGTAAATTTAACACATTTTATCTGTTAATAAAATCCCAACAGCAGAGTAGCAGAGAAAACCGGTTTGGTCTCATCACTGCTACCGGTTTGCGAGAACCGGGCCGAACCAGTAGAATACCACCACTGCTGCAACTGTTCTTATATGTTTTAGTTTCCAAATCCCTAATTATCCTTGTTGCTCTTCTCTGCACTCTTTCTAAAGTCTCAACATTTTTTTTTTATATCTTGGCCGCCGAAATAGGATGCAATGTGTGGCCTCAGCAAGGCATTATAAAGTGGTACTAACACTTCATGTGATCTTGATTCTATCCCTCTTTTTAATGAAGCTTAGGACTGCGACACATAAATTCCCACATTTACTGAATGTAGAAGAGACTGGACATGTCCAACTATAAACTTTCCAAAAACATTCACCGAGACTACAAAATCTTCCCAATTCTTGGAGCAAAACACTACATTAGGTGTAACAGTTTTCAAATTTCACAACTGGGCAGGCAAATTATTGCTTGAGCTGGAGATTGTTGTTTTCATATTCCACATTGAAATAACCCATGTGCCTTAGGTTGCTGCACTCTTAGGATTTGGGCCAGCAGAAACGCTATTCCCTCTTCCCTTTCAAGCAGCAAACTGTCTTCCTGGCGCTGAGAGATCATTTTTCAATCTGAGCTACCTCCCTTGGCTGTCTGTTGCAAAGATTTGCCTGAGAGTTTGAGCAGAGGAAAAAAAGTTGATAAGACTTGAGAAGAAGTTTGGCATAGGATATAGGGAAAGGTGAACCTTTCAGCCAAGTAGGGTATAACTCCTATCTGAGGAAAATATCTGAAACGTACTGGGGGGAAAAAAAACATAAGACATTGGAGTAGAACTAATGAAGTTTCTTGGCAGTTTCTCTCCTCTCCTTCATTATCTGCAGAGTTATCTTTAATTTGGGGGCTAAGATTTACCTCATAGGATAGAGAACACGCTACTACGATCAACTTCTTTATAGTGCAGAGCTCTCGGTTGCAGCCAAATCTTCCTTTTGGCTTAAGGCAACTTGCATCTGCAATTATTCTGTGGCAAGATAGCATTCACCTGTCTTTTTAAAGGTGGGGTGTTACAGCTTGCACACTGCTCTCTGGATTGCTCCATCTGAATCAGAGTAGCCTGTGTGAGATTCAAGAAGATGCAGTCACTGCACCCAGGGCCTTTCTGGTTTAGGTTTAATACTAATCAGTGAAAGGCACCGGAAAGTCTCGGAAACTACAAGTATCTCTAGGGCACTTGTCTAACCTGTGAGACACCTTTCCAGTTCAATCCCTCAAGCTCATCATTAAAAAAAAAAAAAAATTAGTCTTGCAATGGCTGTTTCATGTGATCCTTCTGAGTCTGTGGGAGATCTCAATCTCACACAGCATGAAATCACCTGCTTTATACGGCTTCCCTTGATTTTTTAATGAGCACAATTAGAACTTTAAACAGATTTGCAACTTTCTCTGTAGGTTCAGGAAGACCTATTTTGTATCTGGAGATCAGGTATACAAACCATCAGCGTATCATGACAAAATTAATTAGGCCTTGAATGTTTAACTGTAGAAAGAATCAAGCTACCTGGCCAATTACTTCACCAATTTAGTCCTCTCCAGAATTCCCAACAACCAGCCAGTAGGATGATAAAAGCCAGGTATTTTGACACTGGAAATCCATGGGTTTTCTACAAAATGTCTCAAGTTTGTTCTAATAGAGTTGTTACCGTGATGATAGATAGTCCTGAGGCATTTGACATCTGGCCAGAGGTGTTCCAGACCAGTGCATAGATTATGTTGAGATAACCTTCTAAATGAGGTTTTTCCATCCTAAATATTCTCCAAAATGTGTGAATTTCAATATTCCACATTCTAAGCCAGGATATCTAGAAGACACCCCGGTTTAAAATGAGTGTTTTGGACCTGGTTGATATTGGTTGGCCCATGAAAAGCCTGAGGAAGCTCACAAGATCTCAAATTAATTTTGGCAATCCCTTGGATTCCTTCCTTCCTTCCTTCCTTCCTTCCTTCCTTCCTTCCTTCCTTCCTTCCTTCCTTCCTTCCTTCCATGGCGTAGATCAAGAGAAGTACTGGTACGAATCAAGTAGGCATACTGACAGTCCTGCATTGGTGTTTACCTTCGATTTATTGGAATCCACTAGATTTGGGAGGAGAAATCTTTATTGATAACTGAGTTTTGGTTGGAAAGGACTGAGATGCTAGTTCATAATATTCTCTCTGTGTGAATTTGCACAAACACTATATACCTGCCTAAATTGGCACTTCCCCTTGTCCACAGAAAGGAATTTCAACATATAAATACCAAACAGGACAATAATATTTGTCCCTCTGTTAAAAAAAACAAAAACAGAGATTGCACTTCTTGAGTCTTTCAACATGTCTTCCCAAATGTCCTTTGCAGTGGTGGGATTCAACATTTTTTTAGTACCAGTTCTATGAGGGCGCGCTTTGCTCTCTCACTGTGCCGTGCGAATCAGCTGAGGTGAAAAACACAGAAATAGAGGACAGGATAGGGGGGCGAGGCCAGCTGATCATCGGAGCTACCGGTTTGCTAGAACTAGTCGGAACTGGCTGCATCCCATCATTGATCCTTTGTAAATGATAGTTCACATTGATTTGGAAAACAGCCAAAGATCTTCTGAGGAAAGATAAGATACTTCAGTCTTTGCAATGATTGATGAGAAGATCTTTGAAGGTGAAGAGGCTGAAGATGGGAAAAGTCCCTTAACAGATTCAAGGCAGTGTGCGCTCACCTTTTTTTTCCTACTTTTTGTGGTCATGTTCAGATGGCACGATGTGGTGGAATGTAGCCTGGATTCCGAGAAGAGAGGGGCTGCACTCCGGAGAACCAAGAGACAGTGAAGTTTAGACCGTTTGTTTGGGAGGAATAAAGAGTACCAGCATATACCTCTCAGAGTATATCTTTAATGATATACGTAGTTGTTTTAGTTTGGCTAGATTTCTGTCAATCATCACCTAACCTTTTGAAGCCGGATTGCCACCACCGATCACTTGCTTATGGCGATGTGATTTGGAAGCTTGCCTTGCCACAATACATTTGATTTGCAAGCCATCCTCAGCATGCTTTTTTGCAACCATATTATTTTCCAATTTCTCCTAAGTGTAGCATTCAGATACATGACTCCTGGTGGCCATGTGGACAAGTCTTCTTCTCTGGACGTACATGAATGTTTTCCCCCATGTCCAAAGTTGTTTGGGGCGCTCACATTAAAGCCTTGGTCAAAAGGGCCCAGCAGAGATTATACTACTTGAGACTTCTCAGGAAACAACAACTGAATGAGAAACTGCTGGTGACCGTCTACTGCTGCATCACAGAGAGTATCTTAACTTACTACACTTCTGTATGGTTTGCCAATTGCACAGGGGCAGATAGGACAGCACTCCAGAGGGTTAATGTCATTGCCCAGAAGATCACTGGCTGCCCTCTCCCCTCTTTGGAAGAGCTTTATAGCTCCTGCTGCCTTAAGAAAGTCCTAAATATTCTCAAAGATCCATCTCATCCTGGGAACCCTTTTTTTGAACTATTACCATCTGGCAGACAGTACAAAATAATAAAAACAAGGACAAATAGGCTGAAAAACAGCTTCTATCCCAGGGCAGGAACTCTATTGAATTCTACTGTCTAGTGCAATATTAATGCAATATCAGGGGTTTTCAATTCAATTGTATAGAATGCGAAGGATGTGTTTTTCTTTTTATAGTTTTCTTATGTATAATGCACGCTGAAGATGGTGTTTAAGGTCTTTGTGTAAGATGCAATGACAATAAAGTAAATCTAGTACCTAGAATCATTATTATTTTTGTGCCAGTTTTTGACTCTTGGTGATTGCCTGGACAAGGTCCTGCAATGTTCTTGCTGAGAGAGGGTGATTGGCTTAAGGTCCCCTAGCTGGCTTTGTGCTCAACGTGGGACTAGAACAGTTGCTAGCCTGCTGTCTTAACCACTGCTATACATGTAGCCCTCAACTTATGACCCCAATTGAGCCCAAAATTTATGTTGCTAAGTGAGAAATTTGTTAAGTGAATTCTGACCCATCTTTATGACGGTCAGGATTCCAGCAGTTACCCCAATTAAATCATGAGTCCTGAGCCAAACTTTCAAAACTCCAAAAGGATGTATTGGGAGTTAAAAGATGCGGCACTGCCTGGGTATAGCTGACTCTGAGACACATCATTCATTGTTACCCTTGACCCTGGTTTTCCCGCAACCCCCTCATAATTCATATTCTCCAATGGGACACATCCATAGCCAAGAGTCATCGATCATGTTCTCCAGTTAGGGAAAGGAAGGAAGGAAGGAAGGAAGGAAGGAGCGAGGGAGGGAGGGAAAGAAGGGAAGGAAGGAAAGAAGGAAGGAAGGAAGGAAAGAGGGAAAGGAAAGAAGGAGGGAGGGATGGAAAGGCGGGAAGGAAGGAAAGAAGGGAGGAAGGAAGGAGGGAGGGAGGGAAGGAAAGGAAGGAAGGAGGGAGAGAGGGAAAGGAAAGAAGGAAAGAAGGAAGGAAAGAAGGGAGGGAGGAAGAGAGGGAGGAAAGAAGGGAAAGAAGGAAAGACTCCAATTAGTCCCTACCAAAAAGAGGAAGCTATAAAAAAATGGAGAGAATAGAATTATGGACTTAACTAAATGGAGTTTAATTAAGATCTGGCAAATTAGAATTAGTATTTTTTTTTCTCAGTAATAAACTGGAAACCACACCAGACTTTTCTGTTTTTTGGAGGCTGTGTACTTTGCTCTGTACTTGTGGAATTCCTTTGGAGTAATCATTATGGTGTGTTTATATTTTCAGGATGAAGGGGAACAGTAATAAAAAGAAAAGGAAATTAAAGTCCTCGGGGTAAAGGCCCAGTCCCAAAAATGATGAAATGATCACCAGGCTCCAGAAGCTATTTGGTAATCATTCAAAATTTATTATCTTATTATCTCTCCCCCCACCCAGGAAAGGAAAACATTTGTAGCCATGGGAAACTAACTTTGGAGAGAAAGAAAGAAAGAAAGGGAGGAAGGGAGGGAGGGAGGGAGGGAGGAAGGAAGGAAGGAAGGAAGGAAGGAAGGAAGAAAGAAAGAAAGAAAGAAAGAAAGAAAGAAAGAAAGAAAGAAAGAAAGAAAGAAAGAAAGAAAGAAAGAGAAGAAACAGTAAGATGAATAGTTTCAATATTCACGTATCTATTTAACAGCACAGATGTACATTGAAACCCTTTGGAATTCATATATGGATTTTCCCCTCCTACTTCTCTTCAGTTGCATCTGATTCTCTGAGATTGCCTGAAAAAGGCCCGGCAGTTTTCTTGCCAAGGTTTTCCTAGGGCTGAGAAAGTGACTGGCCCAAGATCATCTGGCTTTGGGTCTCATGGTTTCCCAGCTTTACAGAACACAGAACACAGCAACAGCAAGAGAACTTAGACTTAAACGGTTTTACAAAGTCAGCCTCTTCCCCAAACAATCCGGGTCCTCATTTTACCCACCTCAGAAGGATGGAAGGCTGAGTCAGCCCTGAGCCTGTCAGAATCAAACTGCTGGCAGCGAGCAGAGTCAGCCTGCAACACTGCAACCCCTGTGTCACCACAGCTCCTATGACATAGAATGACAGGGTTATAGACCCTATACCATTCCAGACAAGTGGCTGCCCAATCTCTTCTTGAAATCTTCCAGCAATGGAGCATTCAGAACTTCTGAAGGCAAACCCTTCCACTGATTAATTGTTCTCACAATCCGAAAATTTCTCTTTAGTTCTAGGTTGGATCTCTCTATAATAGAATTAGAATTCTTTTTTATTGGCTAAGTGTGATTGGACACACAAGGGATTTGTCTTGGTGTAAATGCTCTCAGTATACATAAAAGAAAAGATACATTAGTTAAGAATCAAAAATCATAACGTACAACACTTAATGATAGTCATAGGGCAGGGGTGGGATTCTACCAGTTCACACCTATTTGCTAGAACCAGTTGTTAACATTCTAAGCAGTTCGGAGAACCAGTTGTTCGAAGAAATTACTGGGCTAATCCTGTAAGGAAGGCAAGAAGGAAACATTCTGGTGTTGCTTACAGAAACTGCCTCTCCGTTAACCTTTATTACATTCTTGGTAGGACTAGACTTCCTGCCTAAGGAACTTCTCTGGAGGTTTTTTCCTCCTCCTTTGCTGGTACTTTGCTTGTGTGCAGTGACCATTCAAAGTTACAATGGCACTGAAAAAAGTGACTTTTGACCATTTTTCACACTTACGACTGTTGCAGCATCCCCACAGTCATGAGAGGCCAAGCGAGGAGATGTGTGCCTCGATGTGAGTGAAACTGAGTTGGCCACACCTAGCCAGTCACATGACCACCAAGCCATGCCCACCAACTAAGCAATGCCCACAGAACCGGTTGTTAAAAAATTTGAATCCCACCCCTGTCATAGGGTACAATCAGATAATGATCTTCTACCTGCCCTGCCCTTAGGTGCTTTGAAGAATAAACTGACTGCCTCTTCTCTATAACAACTCTTTAAGTCTGTGATGGTGAACCTATGGCACGTGTGCCTGAAGTGGTATGCAGAGTCATCTCTCCAGGCACACCAGCTGTCACATGTTGCTTTTCTAGGTTCCAGCGTGCACATGCACTGGCCAGCTGGTCTTTGCGTGTGCATGCACACCAGAAACTGGAAGCTCAGCTTCCCAGCATGCCCATGTGTGCCAGGGAGCTACTCTTCCAGTTTACGGTGCGCATGCACACTCAAAGACCATGTGACCGGCCCACTGGAAGCTGAGCATGCTCCCATTTTGGCACTCGGTGTTGAAAAGGTTCGCCAACACAGCCTTAAGTACTAGAAGACTGATATCATGTCACGCCTAGTCTTCTCTTCATTAGGCTAAACATAGTCATTCCATCAATAGTTCATACTAGCCTGAACCCTTCACCATTACAGCAAACTGGTTTTAGGTCAAGATCAAGGGAGGTACTAATACCACTCTATAAAGTCTTAGTAAAACTACACCTAGAGTACTGCATCCAGTTTTGGTCACCACACTATAAAAAGATGTTGATACTCCAGAAAGAATGCAGAGAAGAACAACCAGGATGATGAGGGGACTGGAGACTAAAATATATGAAGAACGGTTGCAGGATCAGGGCATGCTTAGTTTAGTGAAGAGAAAGACCAGGGGAGACAGGATAGCAGTCTTCCAATATATGAGGGGCTTCCACAGAAAGGAGGGGGGTCAAGCTATTTTCTAAGACACCTGAAGGTCAGACAAGGAATAATGGATGGAAACTGATCAAGGAGAGATTTAACCTGGAAATAAGGAGAAATTTTCTGACAGTGAGAACAATCAACCAATGGAACAGAAGTTGCCCTTGGAAGTTGTGGGAGCTTCATCACTGGAGGCTTTCAAGAAGAGACTGGACTGCCGTCTGTCAGAAATGGTGAAGGGTCTCCTGCTTGGGCAGGGAGTGGACCAGATGACCTACAAGGTTCCTTCCAACTCTCTTAATCTAATCTGAAATAACTTATTGACTCTGAAACTTTGAACAGAAATACTGTGTTATAAAATATATTTCTAATCAATGCAACGATGTAACTTTATCCCATTGCTGGTGAGAATGGGGGTCTCATACAGCAGCTGTACTGTTAAGGTTTCAACTTTCAAAGCTTCCTATTATATTTGTAATACACTAATTATTTGTGTGTAAGACTCATTTCCTATAAGGGGGCTGGTTCACGATAAGGCATTGCAAGGAAATAGAAGTCACAGATTGCCAGAGAGCTGAAGAAGCTTCTTGAATGAGAAGCAAAACGTCTTCAAAAAAAAACCAGAAAATCCATTTACCTCTGGAAAAAGCACCTCTGGAACAACTATGACCTTGAAGGGGAAGGTTTGGTTAAAAACATCAAGCTTTAAATAACTCTAGCCACAGATATTATTTGGAAGACAATTGCCTATGGTTTATATCTGATACAAGCTCGGTACCCATGCGTCACTATGAAACTTTGTAGTCGGGCTTAGTTTTTGGGGAGGAAAATAAGGGGGAAAAAATCCTGCCTTTGCCTACAGGTATCCATCGGTATTCATTTGGCTAACGTCCTGTCAGTGGGTGAGAGAGTTGAGGGCTGTTTGGAAACCAAAACAATATTTGCTGTATGAGGAAGAAGCAGGCAGCAAGGAGCCTGGGCGTGGCTTAGCTCAACTGTTCTGTACTAAAGCTGCTTGGTGCTGTGAAATTACAACTGAAACTCCTCTCCTCTGCTTGTGTTTTGCATTTGGAACAGATTTCTTTTCAGGTGGGGAGGGGGAGTGGAACTCCTTAGCATCAGAGCGTGTTAATAATAATATAGGAAATACTAACGCTCTGATGGTCATTTTGAAAAATCCTTTCTTAGTGAGCACTTAGAAGCCTAGAGGAACATACGTGCCAAATTTCTGGATATTTTGTGATGATGCATGAGTGATATTTCGCTTTTAGATATATAAATTAGAGATTGTGCCTTAGAGGTAGAACTGAACATGAGGCATCACCTTTGAAATGGTCCTAAGATGGCATCTCTCCAAGTGTGGGAGGATTTTCCTCTGGTGGGATTGCCAAACCATGGTGGTTTGCCTGACATTTGGAGCAGAAATGTTGTGTTAATGAGGTTCCTATTTGCCTTGAGCCTATGAGGTTGGAAGGCGTTGTAAATCAAATAGCTGAGATTTACAAAGGCTATCAGAAATGAACTATATTCTCTCCATAGGATGAAAAAGACACACGGAATAAATACGAAAACTTTCAATTTCACCCGAAGCAGCGGAAGTGTTTGAAACAACAACAGGGGGAGGAAAAAAAATGCCATTAGCTTGGCTGGCGATTAGAAGCTTTGTGCGCAGTTCAGTGATTTGATTCTTTCTGGATGAAAGTGTTTCAGTGCCTAAGGAGATTAAAAGGGAAGAGAAGAAGCCTCTTTGAAGAAACCACAGAAGTGGAAAAAGAGCTGGAGAGATGCGAATATTATGGAGAGCTTTGAAAACTTGCCTTCAAAAAGACCCAGAATTTCCATTTTGGAGAGCTCATCATTCTTTGATCCAAAAGGTTGATTTATTCACAGATATTAAATGCTCGTCCTTAAAGTGGAAATAGTTCAAGAAAGTGGGCCATCTCAGAAGGAAGACACAGAGAAGAATCAGATCAGACCCAAATTGCTGGTTTCTTTATTCCATCCTCAACTTCAGTTGCCCTTGCCAAATAGCCTTGATGGGTCTAACTGACCAATATTCAGAGTTTAATCTAACTTTTCTAGGGCTACCCATGGAAGGAAGGGGGCATGCTTGTTTAATATATTCATTAGATTTATACCTTCTCCTGGAAATCAGGGGAATATATATAGCACTTTCTCCTGCAGTTGGACTCACAACCACCCTTTAAAGTTGGTGCAACTGAGAGACAATGATTAGGGTGCTAAGGATGGCCTCGAACCTGGATCCCACTGTTACCGTGTTTCCCTGAAAATAAGACCTGTCTTATATTTTTTTTTTGCCACAAAAAAAAGGCACTAGGTCTTATTTTGGGGGGAAGTTAGTCCACTGACTTACCTCACTTGCCCCCAGCCTCCTTTTTGCTGTCAGAGGCCTTCAGGAACTTCTTCTTCTGCGGCCGGCAAGGCTTTCCAGAAGGTCTCTGCAGCCGATAACAGAACTCTGGATCAATCCAGAGCTTTGTTATCAGCTGCAGAGGCCTTCAGGAAAGCCTTGCCAGCCTTGCTGGCTGCAGAAGAAATGAGCCAGCAAGGCAGGTGTCAGAGTGTTGTGAGGCCTGGCTACAACTGTCCAAAGTAAGAAGTAGGACAGATCCACCTCCCTCCATCTCCACCCTAGCTTAATTTTTACCCATCCACTCTGGAGTGGGTGGGATCTTAATTAGGGCTTATTTTTTGGGGGGTAGGGCTTATACTGGATGCACATGAAAAACATCAAGCCAGGATTTATTTTCAGGGTAGGTCATATTTTCAGGAAAACAGGGTACTAATCCAACATTTTAAACCACGGTAGCCCAAACTTTAACCTGCACATATTCTTAATTTCAGGTTACATTTTTGAAACATTGTTCCAGTGTTTCTCTGTTAATTGGTTTTCTCTGATGCTTAATTGATGTTTGTTCAATGAGGTTAGAATCTGATCATTACCAGTGGCATGGAGATGGCTGTAATAGCAATTGCTATTTTGCTTCAATTTGCAGCTTCTCTTGTTTGCTCAGAGAGGAATTAAAAATGGCACAAAATAGACTGGTTGTTTTATTTAATAATATATTTTTTTTCTGACCATTTAACAGGACAGGATACGTTGTTTGGCCATTTTCAGGATTGCATCATTCAGTTCTCCTGCTTTGTTGATGGAATTATGTAAGATTGAAAAAAAAAAAATGCAGAAACAGAACCCTCTGCCATTCTGGCCTTTGCAACCCCCTATAAATGGTGCAAAGGGATGTGATGGCTTTGCAGTTAAGAAGCTGAGCTTGTCAGCTGGAAAGTTGGCAGCCTCAGTTCAAGACCCGAGCACCTCATGATGGAGAGAGCTCCCATTCCTTTCTCTAGCTCCTACCCACTTAGCTGTTTGAAAGCATGAAAATGAGAGTAGATGAAAAGTACCTCCTCGGTGGGAAGGTAACAGTGTTCCATGTTTCGCTGCACACTCTGCCTTGCGGTGTGATGTCATGCTGGTCCCATGACTTTGGATATGTCCTCGGAGACAACGCTGGCTCTCTCAGCTAAGAAATGGAGATGAGGACACAGTGGCTCAGTGGCTAAGATGCTGAGCTTGTCAATCAGAAAGGTCGGCAGTTTGAATCCCTAGCACTGCATAACAGTGTGAGCCCCCATTCCTTGTCCCAGCTTCTGCCAACCTAGCAGTTCGAAAGTAGGTAAAAATGCCTGTAGAAAAATAGGGACCCCTTTGGTGGGAAGGTCACAGCGTTCCATGCGCCTTCAGCGTTTAGTCATGCCGGCCAAGGGTGGGATGCTACCGGTTCTGCCTGGTTCTACAGAACCAGTAGGTCTGAAGAGCAGCAGACACTGAAATGGTACTGTGTTTGCTGCTGTTTGGCCCACCCGCTCACCTGGGCTTTTACCTGTTCTTTATTTCCTGCTTTTTCAACCTCATCTGCTTAGCGCGGCACAGCTGAGGTTGAAAAAGCAGGAAAAAAGAGGCTTTTCAAATGCTGTGCACCTTCATGCAGCACTTTTCAGCTGTCTTGGTGGCACAGCTGATGGTTTCTTTACATGCGCGCGCAACAAAATGTAGTCACTGAACTGGTAGTAACACCAGTTGAATCCCACCCCTGGTGCCAGCCACATGACCATGGTGAGGTCTTCAGACAGCACTGGCTCTTCAGCTTTGTAACAGAGATGAACACTGCCCCCTAGAGCTGGAAACAAGTACCACGTATGTGCGAGGGGAACCTTTACCTTTGCTGTCCCATAGAGTTCGACATGATTGGATAAGGGAAAGTTTACCTTTATAAGAGGTGCAGATGTGACTTGAGCTCAGTGCAAACATTCAGTGCAAGCACACGAGTGAGCAATGCGGTCTCTGCAAGTTTATTCTATATAGGGAAATGCCCCATCTATCCCTGGATTAGTCACAATAGCCACTCCAGAGAAAGTGTTTGAGAAACCAGGAAGTTATCAAGAGGTGGTGTAACAACTAATTCACACAACACTGTCAAACTATCTAAAAAGGCAGTATTACCATCATTATTCTTGTCTTCCCTATTACCTATCTCCTTATCATCTTATGACTATAACTTTGTTGCTTCAATCTTATGATTTATATTGTTTTACTTAGCATTCTAGTATGACTTATGTTGATTGCTTATTTAGTATCCATGTATCCATGACTATCACTAAGTGTTGTGTCTGATGTTTCATGATGAATGTGTTTTACATTGACTATGTTAATGATATCTGTTGAGGTAATTCCCCGTTAGGAGAATGAGTGCACACAGGGAGACGTAGTGAGAGTGGTGAGGAATAACACACAACCAGCACACAGATACACTGTAGAATAAAATGTAGGTTTTTACTTCCAGTAAACAGTTAAGCAAAGTCCAACAAGCAGTCAAAGTCATACACGGTTAAAGCAGTCAGTTTTTCAGTCTAGGGATAATCCAAATATCAAAATCCAGTATCATAAACAGTTCAGTAACAGACTTACAGCAATCCAAGAAGAATGACAATCAGCAACAGTAAATAAGGAAAAATTCAGGAACCAAAAACAGCAAACATCAGAACACTGACCAACTAGCAACTAGCAACAACAGGACAGAACTAACAACCCAGGCTTCTGGCTCCATCTTATGGCTGTTTGAGGAGCACCTAGCACCTATCCCGTGACCTCTTTTGAGGTCGTTGGGGCGCCTGCGAAGATTTAACCACCACGCTTCTCCATCCGTCTCTGTCCTCCACTGCTCTCTGGGATGCTGCCAGGTTCAAGCCTGTCCAATCATGGATATCATCCTCCCATCTCCTTCGTTGTCTTCCCCGTTTGCGGCTTCCTCTTACCGTCCCTTGCATGATGGTCTTTGCGAGGCCAGTAGAGCGAGACACGTGTCCGTACCATCTCAATTTCCGTTTCTTGACGACAGTAAGAAGGTTGTCGTGTGGTCCTATTGCCTGTTGTATTTTATTTAGGACCTCTTCATTTGTCACATGGTCTGTGTAGTGGATGCCAAGGATCTTTCGGTAGCATCTCATTTCTGTTGCAAGGATTCTTCTTTGTAAATCCGCATTGAGTGTCCAGGTTTCGCAGGCATATAAAAAGATTGATATTGCGAGGGAGCGCATTAGGTGGATCCTTGAGTGCAGACTGATGTTCTTATCTTTCCAAATAGTTTGGAGCTTCGAAAGCGCAGCTGTTGTTTGTGCTATCCTTGCCATTACTTCTGGTTTTGAGCCTTCATTGGAAATGATGGACCCAAGATATTTGAAATTTTTTACTGTCTCTAGGGGTGTTCCGCTGACTCTGATGTCTGAGGAGATACCTTGGGTACTGTTCGTCATCAGCTTGGTTTTCTCGGCATTGATCTCCATGCCGTACGCTGAAGCCGCTTTATCTAAGTGTTGGACAAGGCTCAATAGTTCATCCTCATTTCCTGCCAAGCCATCGATGTCATCTGTTTGAGGAACCACACCCAATTACAATATTAGCATTCACTTGAAGGGACAGTATTAAAATGTCTATCCTGGTTTATATATTTCCAACCCAACTGTTAGGTGACTTACATTCCTAACAATATCCCAATTGCTATATGTATGCTCTATGTCCAGAGCTTGTGCACCAGAAACAAATTCCTTGTTGTGTGTCTAATCACATTGGCTAATAAAGAATTCTATGCTATCAATCAAACAAAAGCCTATTTGTGGCTGTCTCGTCAAGATCACATGATGCAACCTTTGGCCCATGGTCATTATGATTGCTAATTGTTCAACAAAATAATAAAGGGTTAAAATGACAATGGTAAACTTTGACCTACGGATACAGCTGGTCTCCTTCAAAATCTATGAAGTATGGGTTCTTTACAGGAGCTTAGTGGATTTCAACTCCCAGAATTCCGCTATCTGAGGAATTCTGGGAGTTGAAGTCCACAAGTCATAAAGTTGTCAAGGTTGAAGAGCCCTGTTTTACAATGTCATCTTTACAGAACCAGTAAATATGCACAGAGTATCTAGTTACTATTATCTTTCGGTATATACTAGCTCGATACCTATGCTTCGCTACGAAACTATATGGGCAGGCTTAGTTTTTTGGGAGGAAAATAAGGGGAAACAAATCTGTCTCTGCCTACCAGCATCCATCGGTATTCATTTGGCTAGCGTCCTGTCAGTGTGTGAGAAAGTTGAGGGCTGTTTGGAAACTGAAAGAGTATTTGCTGTGTGAGCAAGAAGGAGACTGGGCATGGTTTATCTCAACTGTTGTGTACTAAAGCTGCTTGGTGCTGTAAGATTAAAACTGAAACTGAAACTCCTCTCCTCTGCTTGTGTTTTGCATTTGGAACAGATTTCTTTTCAAGTGGGGAGTGGGAATAGAACTCCTTAACATCACAGCATGTTAATAATAACATACAAAATACTAATGCTTTGGAGGTCATTTCGAAAAATCCTTTCTTAGAGAACACCTAGAAGCCAAGAGGAACATACGTGCCAAATTTCAAATTTGTAGGCTTTACAGTTCTGGAGATTTTGTGATGATGCTTCAGTGATATTTCGCTTTTATGTACCGTATATACTCGAGTATAAGTCGACCCGAATATAAGTCGAGGCACCCAATTTTACCACAAAAAACTGAGAAAACTTATTGACTCGAGTATAAGTCGAGGGTGGGAAATGCAGCAGCTACTGGTAAATTTCAAAAATAAAAATAGATGCCAATAAAAACTTTCACGAGGACAGTTGAGAATAAGTTTGATGTTCACAATTTCCTCTTTGAAAGAGACCAGTAAATAGGGAACAAGAAGATGAAGAAAAAGAAGTGTGTTTTTTCACACTTTTCACACTGAAGTGAACAAAAATGGCATCATAGGAACAAGCTTATTCTCAGCCCAAAGGTTTGTTTCTGATTTCTTCCCTGATTTAAGGGAAATTTGGGAAACGATCTCACTATCATGAAAGGTTTGATTGATTCACTAACCCAAAAGATGATGATGATGACAGTGGTAGGCAGGAGTCACTCTCTCCCTTGCAAGAAAAAACCAAGAGCGGTTCTTATAATCTCTCTCTCTCTCTCCCCCCCCCCTCCTCCCCCTCCTCCCGAGTGGACTGGAAGCAGCTGGAGCTGAGGAAATGAAACTGAGTAGAGCGACCTCCATTTGCGTTGCTTTCTCAGCCTAAAGCTCAGAAAAGCCTCCCCCTCCTCCTCCCCCTCCCCCTCCTCCCGAGTGGACTGAAAGCAGCTGGAGCTGAGGAAATGAAACTGAGTGGAGCGACCTCCGCTGGCGTTGCTTTTTCAGCCTAAAGCTCAGAAAAGCCTCCCCCTCCCCCTCCTCCCGAGTGGACTGAAAGCAGCTGGAGCTGAGGAAATGAAACTGAGTGGAGCGACCTCCACTCGCATTGCTTTCTCAGCCTAAAGCTCAGAAAAGCCTCCCCCTCCTCCTCCCCCTCCCCCTCCTCCCTAGTGGACTGAAAGCAGCTGGAGCTGAGGAAATGAAACTGAGTGGAGCGACCTCCACTCGCATTGCTTTCTCAGCCTAAAGCTCAGAAAAGCCTCCCCCTCCTCCTCCCCCTCCCCCTCCTCCCTAGTGGACTGAAAGCAGCTGGAGCTGAGGAAATGAAACTGAGTGGAGCGACCTCCACTTGCGTTGCTTTTTCAGCCTAAAGCTCAGAAAAGCCTCCCCCTCCTCCTCCCCCTCCCCCTCCTCCCGAGTGGAAAGCAGCTGGAGCTGAGGAAATGAAACTGAGTGGAGCGACCTCCACTTGCGTTGCTTTCTCAGCCTAAAGCTCAGAAAAGCCTCCCCCTCCCATGCTTAAAAGTTGCAAAGGAAACAGGAAGCAGGGAAGCCCAGCTTCGGAGCTCCACACCATTTTTTTTTCAGAGGGGAATCTGACTCGAGTATAAGTCGAGGGCGGTTTTTTCAGCACAAAAAATGGGCTGAAAAACTCGACTTATACTCGAGTATATACGGTATATAGATTCAGATGCATTTGATAGAGGCCAAATAATAATAACAATAATAACAATTGAATCCTCTACAATTCCAGAACTCATCAAAAAGTCACTGAAAGAAGGTCTCCCTTGTATCTCAACTGTCCTACAGGGAAATTCCATGCAAAGTCTTTCCAATGAAGAGCAATACCACACATTACCCATGAATATCAGGTTGCATACCCAGGATTCGTTGGCCTACGAACACTGAGCCTCTTCACCATGGCATGGGAGGAAAAAAACCTGGATCACCATAAGATTCACTTTGTTTTTAGCACGCAAGCAAGCAAGCAAGCAAAACAATAATGGACTTGCAGGAAGAGAAAGAGACAATTAATCCTCATTTAGTTGGTCTGTCAGTCATGGTATTTGTGAATTTCAATTGTGTCAAAGGAACAGCTTTGCTATGTTTTCCTAAGCACATAACCACTTCTTTGTGGTTTGGGAAACATTTCTCTTTGTAATCTTCCTTTCTTTCTTTTTTAAAAGCTGCATGAGATATCAGTGATGTGGTGTAACAGCACAGATTCCTGATTTAGCATCTTAAGCTCATGTCCTTAACCAATCTGCCACAAAGCTAAAATGTTTCATCTTAGAATGTGCTTCATTGGAGATTTATTTAATGATCTCCAAATATTTGCCATTTGCTATTAGCTCACATTTCTTCATAACTCTTAGAGGCAGAGGCCAGACCAGGCCAGATTTGTGGCAATGCAGTAAGATATTTCTCCTCTATCAGTTAATCACATTTCATAGTTTCTGTTTCTTTGAAAGATTTTAAGATAGGTTTGAATGAGGGTATCCGTGTATAATAGGTGCAGTAGAGCATCAGTATGTAACACAAAGCTGCATGTAAACGGATCGAGGTAAAACTCCAGCATTAAACTTCAACACTCTAATAAAGACAACAGTGAAGAATCAATATTATCTATTTAAAGTATAGTGGGTGGACTTCAACTCCCAGAATTCCCTGGCCAGCATTCCCTGTCTGGGAAATTCTGGAAATCAGAATCAGAATAGAGCTGGAAGGGACCTTGGAGGTCATTAGTCCAACCCCCACTCAAGCAGGAGATCCTATACTATTTCAGACAAGTGGAGATGAAATCCACTCATCTTAAAGTTGTCAAGGTTAAGAAAAATAGGTTTAAAGTGTTGTGAATTAATAAAAGTGAATGAATAGAAGTGCTTAATAAAGATTATTAAAACCTTTAGGAAAGTGCAGGTTTCTGACCCTGCACTTCTGATTGGCCGATAATAGCGACATTTGATTGGTCCGTTCAGGAGAATCTGATTGGCTATTAGCGGGCCTCTCTCATTGGTTAAGGGAACTAACGCTTCCTGTTTCTTATTGGTTATTTGATCATCAGCTAGCCTATAAAAAGGGCTGTTGCTGCCATAGTTTTTGCTCTGTTCCACAATGTTAAACAAAGAGTTGAAGTTCACTGTTCATCGTCTCGTCTCCAATCCTTGCGCCCATGCGCAGAACTTAACACTGGCGATGAGGATGGGATTTGGAGATGTCAGAGTTGACTGAACACTACAGAGTGATAACTGAGCACGTGGCTGAAGATGTACCAATGGCTGAACCATGTCTAGCAGCGTCATACCACCCGCTCCATTTGACCTGGCACAAGAAGACTGGGATTCATATATGGACCGATTCCAGATGTTTCTGGAGACCAACAACTTAAAGGATGCCACTACCGGAAAGAAGCAAACGGTATTCCTAACTCACTGAGGGCCGACCGTTTTTAAAATGGCCAAGGCACTAGCCAAACCGGCTGAGATGAAGTCCATGGACTGGGACGTCCTTGAGCCCCTTCTACGGGCCCACTACGCACCGACCGTACCAACGCTTGTTTGAAGACATGAATTTTATCAGAGAGACCAGCGGAAGGGAGAAAGCGTTGCAGATTTTATTGCGGATCTCCGGAATCTGGGAGGCCTCTGCGGGTTCGCTGACCTCGAAGAGGCCTTGAGAGACCGAATAGTTCTGGGATTAGCTGCACTAGGTATCCAAAGTAAGCTGATGGCGAAAGGCGACATTAGCCTTGCAGATGTCATCGCTGACGCTACTGCAGCAGAAGTAACCAGGAACTCGGCTGCACGAATGCACCACACCCATGCCCCGCTCCGTCAACTCGCCGGCGAAATCTTGCCTCACCTGGAGGGACAGGCAATGACAGCCCACCACAAGGACCTCGAATCGTCATCAGAAAGCGATGAAGAAGAGGTCAACAGGCTCCGGTCTGAACGAGACCAAAGCCATCAACGTAACCAGAGAGTACAGTACCAATGCGCTGGTTGTGGGGCAAACCACCCACGATCAGACTGCAAATTCCTCGACGCACTCTGCCATGTATGCAGGAAAAGAGGTCACATCGGAAGAGCTTGTAGAAGCAAGCAAGGATCCAACCCACCTCAGAGGGGGACCAACTACCGCCATCGCACAGGAAGTCGTCCTGTGAATCAAGAAAACTTAACCCACCAATGGAACAACCACTCCTACAGAAACAAACCACTAGCCCAGTCAACGAAGCGGGAAGAGGCACACCAAACCATTACGATCGGTCACGCCTCATCATTAGACACCAAGAAGATCTGGGTGAAGGTCGCCATCGAAAACCAGCCCTGCCTGATGGAAGTCGATTCCGGATCATCCCTCTCGATGGTTTCCTGGAAGACCCTTAAACAATTAATCCCCACCGTCCAGCGGCAAGACCTCAGATTCCAAAGAATCATACTTAAGGACTATCAGGGAAATCGAATTCCAGTCGTCAGATCCAGCTAAGTCCGTGTCTCATTTAAAAATCATACTGCATCCCTTCTGTTGACCGTAGTCGACCGGGATCGGCCTAGTTTGTTTGGCCTCCAATGGTTCGTCCCACTGGGAATTGAAGTAGCCAGCATTCACCGAACCAACAGCAATGACTGGGAAGAGGCCATCCTCTGAGAGTTCCAGGACATCTTTACTGAGAAATTAGGCGAGTACAAGGGGACCCCGATATCATTTAACCTTGACCCCAAAGTAGCTCCCATCCGCCTTAAGCCTCGTCGAGTTCCGTTTGCCCTTAAACCAAAGATTGACAAGCAGCTTGATAAATTGATAGCCCAGGGTGTGTTTGAACCAACCGACCACACTCCCTGGGAAACCCCAATTGTAACACCCATCAAGCCGGATGGATCGTTAAGAATTTGTGGGGACTACCGAGCCACCCTGAATCACGCCCTTCAACAGAACACTTACCCGGTACCGGTGGTACAACACTTTCTTCATTCCCTGGGGGGCGGAAAAGTCTTAGCTAAATTGGATTTAGCACAGGCATACCAACAACTGCTTTTTGACAAAAAAAACAGCAGAGGCACAAACGATCGTTATGCACCGAGGTGCATTTAAGTGCAACCGACTCCAATTCGGAGTTAGCGTGGCCCCGGGAATTTTTCAGAGCTTAATGGAGAGACTACTACAGGGTATAAAAGGGGTTGTACCTTATTTTGATGATGTTTTAATTGCTGCTCCAACTAGAGAAATACTAAGGGAGTGCCTGAGGTTGGTTCTCCAGAAATTTAAAGACTCTGGCCTTAAAGTAAAAAAAAAAAAAGTGTCAATTGTGTACGGATAAGGTAGAATTTTGGGGGTACTTAATCAATAAACATGGCATTCACCCCACCGATAGCAAGCTTAGGGCAATCAAAAACGCTCCAAAGCCCCGAAATAAGACCGATCTCCAAGCCTTCCTGGGCCTTATCAATTTCTACAACGTGTTCCTGCCCCACAAAGCGACCGTAGCCGAGCCTCTACATCATCTGTTGGACAAAAGGGCAACCTGGGTCTGGGGACACCGAGAGGAACACGCGTTCCAACAAGTAAAAAACTTATTGACTTCAGACGCTGTTCTAATGCAGTATAATGAGACTTTGCCATTAACGATTACCTGTGATGCATCACCATTCGGAGTGGGGGCCATTTTGAGCCATGTGTTACCAAACGGTAGTGAAGCCCCATTGCCTACTTTTCAAAAACGCTATCAAAAGCTGAACGTAACTATAGTCAAATCGATAAAGAGGCTCTTGCTGTCGTTTCTGCTGTTAAACGATTTCATGAATATATTTATGGGCGAGTTTTTACTATAGTCACTGACCACAAACCTTTACTGGGGATTATAGCGGGGGACAAGCCAACCCCTTACATATTATCTCCCAGAATGACTCGCTGGTCAGAATTCTTGGCTGCATATAATTATAAACTGCAACACCGCCGGGGAAGGCCATCCCCCATGCTGACGCACTAAGCCGTGAACCACTTCCTGAAACTGTTAACGACCTAGCTCCAATCGTCGCGATGCTCCAGATTGAAGCACTTCAATCACCCCCACTGACAGCTCGAGATAACGCGATCGAAACCAAATGCGATCCTGTTTTGGCACGAGTTCTTAGCTGGGTCGAGTGAGGATGGCCATTGGATCAAATCCCTGACAGCTTCAATCCTTTCAAGAATCGACAAACAGAACTGTTTTCACAGAAAGGCTGCATCATTTGGGGGAAAGAGTCATCGTCCCAGAACGGCTGCAACAAGTGGTGTTGAAAACCTTGCATGAAGGCCACCCCAGCATAGTGCGCATGAAGGCGCTTGCACGAAGCTATGTGTGGTGGCCGGGTATCGACAAGCAAATCGAGGCCTGGCTCAAGACTTGTTGCAAATGCCAGGAAGTTAGCAATGCCCCACCGAAAGCAACCCCAACAGAGTGGGAAACACCCAGGGGACCATGGTCCCGTATTCATATTGACTTTGCCAGACCTGCCAAAGGACACACATTCCTAGTAACAGTGGATGCCTACTCAAACTGGCTTGAAATCCATGAAATGAAAAGTACCACAACCGAATCCATCATTAGGAAATTGGACAGATTATTCGCAACCCATGGACTGCCAGATGTTCTGGTATCTGACAATGGGCCCCAGTTTACGCGCTTTCTTTTGAACAGTATTTAGCAGACCGTGGTATCCGCCATGCGCTAACTTCACCGGCACAGACTGCGACCAATGGAAGAGCCGAGCGCATGGTACAATTTGTCAAAAAAACCCTACATAAAATGGACTATGGTGATATCAAAGATAAGATAAACCGGATACTCCTTCTTCAACACATCACTCCACACAGCATCACCAACAAAACTTCGGCCGAATTGTTAATGGGATGAAAACTCCGCTCCCACCTTGACCGACTACACCCATCGTACGAACCAGAAAAGCCACATGGATCCAGTGGGAAATGCCGCGAATTCCAGATAGGCGACTTAGTCTTCGCTAAAAACTTTTATGGCGATCCGTTGTGGGTCGAGGCAACTGTAATCCAAGTCACAGGACCCAGGTCGTACCGAGTAAAAAGTCACGACGGAAGAATATGGAAGTGCCATATTGATCAGCTGCGTTCAAGGCTGCAACCTGGTTTCTGCGACTCCGGTAACTTCCAAACTGAGGGGGGAGGAGATGCCAAGGAGACCGAGTTCGAAATGGCAGAAAGCACGAGTGGAAGAAGTGAGCATTCGGAAGAATCAGAGAGGGTGGTGGATTTGCCTCAAAGAGACACCTCGTCAGAAGCAAGCCCACAAAGGCAAGAAGACAACGAAGACATTAGCGGTACCGAATTTTTAAATGAAGGACCGGAGGCAACCTACTCTCCAGAAAACGTCCTGCCCAAACAAGATTATAAACAAGCACCCGGGGGACAGCGAAAATCTAACAGACAATCTAAACAACCTGCCTACCTCAAGGATTACGTCACCGCACCCCTTAAATGGAACCCAGGGGGAAGGGGTGTTGTGAATTAATAAAAGTGAATGAATAGAAGTGCTTAATAAAGATTATTAAAACCTTTAGGAAAGTGCAGGTTTCTGACCCTGCACTTCTGATTGGCCGATAATAGCGACATTTGATTGGTCCGTTCAGGAGAATCTGATTGGCTATTAGCGGGCCTCTCTCATTGGTTAAGGGAACTAATGCTTCCCGTTTCTTATTGGTTATTTGATCAGCAGCTTGCCTATAAAAAGGGCTGTTGCTGCCATAGTTCTTGCTCTGTTCTACAATGTTAAATAAAGAGTTGAAGTTCACTGTTCATCGTCTTGTCTCCAATCCTTGTACCCATGCGCAGAACATAACATAAAGTCTGATTAAAGATGGTGGCAGACTGTCATGCCCTTGTTAGAGTCGGACTCTGAGGGAGAGGAGGAACAGCTGACAGGGAGTAGAGTGTGGCTCCGGAGGTTGTGGAGGAGGCTGGGGAAGGGCAGAGGCTGGCTGGGCAGACAGAGGAAGAACCAGGCGCATCTCCTCTTCATCCTAGGACACACAGGGAGGAATGGAGAAGGAAACAACTTGGCTTACGAGAGAGGAAGCAGCCATGATCCCCCTCACTGGTTGCAGTGGGGAGAATAGTATAATAGAGAGACGGTTAAAACACAGCGTTGCTAGAAGCAAAGCATGTTTTATTTTGGGCTGAAGTTATCTTGGTTGGCGTCCTTCCAACAGACTGTGCCTTGTTATTTCCTTGAAGTTGGTAATTACTTATCCTGGTCTGTTGTGGAAATTCCTTCATTGTAGTTTGTTTTGGTTTTTTATTTCACCTTCATCTGCTCATTGAGTTTGGACTGTATTGCTTTCTTTTGAAGACTATTTTTGAATAAGTTTAATCTCCAACTGAGAATTATTGTACATTGGGGCCAAGTTGGAGGCTTTAAAGGACATTTATTTACGTTTTGGATTCTATTACATTTGGTTACACTCCGGGTCATCACGCAGACAGTCTGTATATAATAAAGCTGCAGCTGTAATCCTAAATTCATTTCCTGGGAGGGAAGATCAAGAAATAAGATTGCAGTGCCAGAATTCCTATCTTTAAATACTGGAATCTAAAGGACTGTTTTAGGAAGATAAATAAAATGTTCAAATTCATGGCTATGCTTCAAGCTGTATTTCTTTGCACCAAGGATTTTCCTGGACCTCTGAGGCAGTTCAAGAACTTTTGGTTCTATGAATAGTCAAAATGACCTTGTTTAAATATAAAAAGAAAAAATCATGGAAAACTGGTTGACCATTAAGGACCATCTAATCTTAAAGTGGGCTGCAGCACTCTGTTGAATGATAAGATCAGCTTTCAATCTATTCACTAGACAGAATGCAGCTATATTTATCACAATAATTCTTGACAGTTGACCTTTATTAAGTGTTTGACTGAAAAATCATCTCCAGTGGATTTAAAATACGGCAAGTCAGTTGATCCTAAAACAGGATTTCAGAATCAGAACGGAACAAGTACAGAACAGAACAAGAACATATTTTGAATTCAATGAAATCTCTGAAAAACAGAGTTATAAATCAGATTCTGATAGGATTGATACCAAATGAAAAGCTATATTATGTCATTCTGGTGTGGAATGCAAACTTAAAGAAAAAAACATCTGACTATTAGAAATGCAACTTTCATACCATATTAGTAAATTACTATCAGAAAAAAGCACATTAAGATTGATACGATTCTATGTAAGTCTGGATACCAAAGTTTTAAAAAATTGGTTAAGGAAGAAGGAATAACATAATAGCTTCTTATTTGTATATGAATCATTAAAAAGGCAAAAAAAAGTAGAATTAAAAATTGCAGAATGGAGGAACAAGTTCTTTACAGAGTATGGGAGAATTATTAGTTCCTTTAAAAAAAGAAAAAGAAAAGCAAAACGAGAGCAAATTATTCCCCAAAGAAGAATTTGGAAATAGCCTAAAATTCAATACACAGATTTAATGGCTGGAAAATTAAACTCCAGCAGGTCTAATTGTCTTTTGGCAGTCTACAGATTTCTCTGTAGATTTAATAAAAACAGGGTTAAGAATTGTTCTTCTGCAAAATCTAGCCAGATGCTTCTCTGCGTGTATGTGTTTTACATAACTGAGGCAAAAACTGTTTAATGCAGTTAAGTGTGATTTGATGATTAGACATTTTTGATAACACAACGGAATTGTAGTGTGCAAAATTGAGTATTTATTGAAGCAGGTATGTCCTATTTCACTGAACCTTAGTGATTTGCACTTCTGGCTCCCAATAGGCATTAGAATAAGTGAGTCTCATAATTAAGAAAATTCCCAGTTGTTTCTCTGGACAGTTATTTATTGCTAATATTTTTCCAGAGTCAAGTGGAACTGAGAGCTGAACTAGGGGGAACAAGCCATTATGGAGTTTCAAATGCAATTAGGGTTGATTCTCATTTTCACAAATATACTTTGATTATACAAGACTTGATCATTTGCAGCTGAATGTCTGCAGGAAGTGACATCATGCAAGCCTTCAGTTTAGGATTCAGGTATAATCTAAAATGACTACCCTCTGCCATAAAGAGTACACTTGGAATACTGCATCTAGTTTTGGTCGCCATTAATATCAAAAAGATTCTGAAACTCTTGAACAGGGGTGTCAAGCTCAATTTAATTGAGGGCCACATCAGGGTTGTGTTTGACATTGGGGTCCCAGGGAGGCGTGGCCACCTCGATATCACTCATGTCGGGGGTGCTTGTGGTGGCCTAAGTGCTCTGCCAACGAAAAAGGGCTCCCGAGCTCCATTTTCAGCTGCGGCTTCCTGCAATGCTATGCTAGTAAAAACGGAGTTCAGAAGGGCCGCCCATGGCCCTAGCGAGCTCCATTTTCAGCTGTGATTACCTCCTGCAACTCTCTGCCAGCAAAAACTGAGCTTGGGAGGGCTGAGAGCGGCTCTTCCGAGCTTGTTTCGATGACAGACACACCACGGGCCAGTCCTTTCTTGTTTCTAGGGTGGCCTTGTGGGCCAGACTAAGCATCCCACAGGCCGGATCCAGGCCTTGAGTTTGACACCCCTGGTCTAGAAAGAGTGGAGAAAAGAACAAAGACGATTAGGGACTGGAGGCTAAAACATAGGAAGAACGATTTCTGGAATCAGGTATGCCTAGTTTAATGAAAAGAAGGACTAGGGTGGCATGATAACAGTGTTCCAATATTTGAGGGGCTGCCAGAAAGAAGATGGAGTCAAACTATTCTCCAAAGCATCTGAAGGCAGGACAAGAAGCAATGGATGGAAACCAGTCAAGGAAAGAAGCAACCTAAAACTAAGGAGACATTTCTTCACAGTGAGAACAATAAATCAATGGACTTGTCTTCAGAAGTTGTGGGTGCTCTAATACTGGAGGCTTTTAGGAAGAGACTGGACAAGCATTTGTTTGAAATGGTATAGGAATTTCTGCCTGAGCAAGGAGTTGGACTAGAATATGATAGAGACAGGATAACAGTGTTCCAATATTTGAGGGGCTTCCACAGAGAAGAAGGGGTCCAGCTATTTTCCAAGGTACCTGAAGGCCAGGCAAGGAATAATGGATGGAAACTGATCAAGGAGATTTAACCTAGAAATAAGGAGAAACTTTCTGACAGTGAGAACAATCAACCAATGGCACAGAAGTTGCCTCAGAAGTTGTGGAAGCTTCATCACTGGAAGCTTTCAAGAAGAGACTGGACTGCCATCTGTCAGAAATGGTGTAGGGTCTCCTGCTTGGGCGGGGGGTTGGAGTAGATGACCTACAAGGTTCCTTCCAACTCTGTTAATCTGTCAGAGGTCCTGAAGGCGTCTTCTAACTCTGTTATTCTCTTATTTTATGAACAAATAATCAAATCTTCAAGAAGGAATAGCTATCATGGGAAAGAGATTCAAATCAACCCCGTCAGTGGTTCAGTAAGAAAACGGGGTAGTAGAAATGGATCAACCAAGTAATCCTTTTTATATTATCTTTATGAGAGCACTTTCTGCTTCTTATTGCTTCTGTGCCTTGAGCGTAATACACACAGGCCTCAAGCATACATTTTCTTGTTCCTGTGCAAACTTATAAACATGGATTTCAACAAACTGCTACCTCATATCATGAACATTCCATGCCTTTCTGTACCAATAATGGAAAATATGTGTTTTCTGCTATCGTTGTGTGTTATTACTTTTTGTGAGGCTTTTGTTATCTTTCTTTAACATAATACTGAACCTGAAGAAACTTTTGACAAAGTGATTTAAAAAAAAAAACACAACGAATTGGTGCCTCCATAAAGATCTTGCTCCGTTAATGTTCTGATTTTTTTTTTTTGAAATATGTTATCTGACTAACACATCTTCTATTAATCAGAGCCTGGCATGTTCATGCATGTTGGAATAGGACTCGCTTTATCTCCATATTCCCCTGCATGTGAAGCCTGCTTGTCAGCAGAAAACTGAGTTGTAATCTTTTCTATGCGCTCGTTTTTTTTCAGCCGTCTTTACAAGAGATTTGAAAGACTTGAGAAGGATGGAGAGATGTTAATCTCCTCCACTTCTATCGTTTCTGAAGGCTGACGGTTCTCCTTCGTTGCACTGCAGGATTTATTTTGAAAATTATGGGGTTGATCCTCCATCACTGCAGCTCCACAAGTCAAGCCATTTTCCTTAGTTTCGGGATTCCTTCAAGAGCTCTGTATTACATTGATTTAAAAAACCTGAAATATTTTTTTGGGCGATTTTATCTGAAATCTATAGTAAAGAGAATGCATATTTGACTATTCATGTATTAACTGCAGCTAGAATTGTATTTGCACAAAACTGGAAAAGTGAAGAGATTACTACTGATGAGAATGTGATCAGGAAAATATTAGAATGTGCAGTCATGAATAGATTAATATTCACAATTAAAGAGAAGGAACAATGAATATTATATGATATGGAAATTATTCATTCGATGGTTAGAGAATAAGTATGAAAGTTAGAAACAAAAGGAGATTAGTGAAAATATGTTAGAAAATATTCTAATAGAATTAAATAAGTTAAGATGAGGATTGTTATAATAATTAGCTATGTCTATCAGTATTAAGAGTTGTTATGCCCCTGTCAGAATCTGACTTGGAGGGGGAAGCCGAACAGCTGACAGGGAGTGGGAGTGTGGCTCCATTGGCTGTGGAAGAAATTGGGGAAGGGCAAAGTTTGGTTGGGCAGAGCACGGGAGAGGTTGAGCAAGGGAGAGCGAATTCAGGCCGATTACCTCTTCATCCTAGGGCATGCAGGGAGGAACAGAGAAGTGAGCAAAGTAAGTTGCATGGCTTATGGGGGAGGAAACGGCCCTGATTCCCTTCATTAGCTGCAGCTGGGAACACAGTGTATAAAAAAGGAAGCTGTATACAGCAAGCTGTTGGGAGCAAACGTGAATTTATCTTGTACCATCGTGGCTTTTATCTGTGTTCCTGGCATCTTCCCAATTGTGTGAGTTTTGCCGTGCTTTCAAGTCTAAAATTCCTTCTCCTGCCCTATCAAGTTAATTACTGAAGCTTGGTTTGTTTGGATTTTTAGTTACAGTTTGTGTGTACTTTGTTTTGGACTGAATTTTCTACAGATGCCCCGGGTCATCAGAAGAGTAGAGAATTAATACTAAAGTAATGAATATAGCAACTTTAATTGTTATTGCAGCACAAGATATTTGTACCCAGATGAAACAGTGTTTAATGGATGATGGATTGTTTGTATTAAAAAAAAAATTATATATATTAAAAAAGAGCGAATGAGCTGTGTAATAGTGTTCCTACAAATATCAGAATATGTCAAGGTGTATTCCAGAGAGAAGGGAGAAAGGAAGAAAAGGACCCCTTACTACATTATTACTTGAAACATCTTGAGAAGCCATTACAAGTCATAAAAAGACTCCTCACCTCACCCCTCATAGTGTTCTTAATGTACAAGCACAAGCGCATCACTTTGACTCAGAAAAATAATGCATCTGGTCTGCTTGGCTCTCTACCCTGCTATTTCATTTCCCAAGCTTGTTATTAGAGCACGTGGGAACTTCAATCTCTGAATGAGGTGGGTTGAGAAAAAATATCTCCCTCCCCCAGAGTCCAACATTAAAAAGCCATACATGGTAGAATTATTGAAATGGATGAGAAAAATTAACAGAACTCCTGAATGTACTGTACATTTAATTTATCTTTCACAAAACACACACAACCCCAAATTGACATTGTAAGGCCTAGGTCACAGTACTCTTAACTTTACTCTCTTAGCTATGTGGGTGCTACTAACTCTGTCATTCTTAGCTTTCCATCTTTCCTTCTCAATATCTGTATATATATATATATAACGTGTTGGTTAAGGCAAAACATGTTTTTGATTTTATAGTTGGAAAAGAGGTTGGGAAATATATTGAAACGGTTCACGTATATTTGTGGTGAGTTAGTCTTCTAGCAGCGTTTCTAAATTAGGAGTTATTTATACTTCTTTAGCATCTATGATTTAATTTCACCAGTTGAATAACTAGAGCTCTTTCAAGAAAATGCCTCCCAAAGCAGTCTTCCCTGGGAAAACTCTCAATGCTGTTCAACTTTGGTGATTTTAAAATATGTGGGCTTCCACTCCCAGAATCCTCCAGCTAGCATTGCTGGGTTGGACTGGGTTAGGTAGAATTCTGGGAGTTGAAGTCCACACACCTTAAAGCAACAAGTGGAGAAAGATCGCTCTAAGAAAATATAAGATTGTGTTTACATGAAGTCACCCACCCATCTCTGGTAAGATGGGCAGCCAATACATTTTACAAACAAACAAACTGTTGTGAATTAATAAAAGTGCTTGAATAAAGATTGTTGAAACCTTAAAGTAAAGTGCAGGGTTCTGGCCCTGCACTTCTGATTGGCCGATAATAGCGATATCTGATTGGTCCGTTCAGGAGAATCTGATTGGCTATTAACGAGCCCTTCTCATTGGTTAACGTTCCAGTGTTTTCATTGGCTAAATACCCAAGAGCTTGCCTATATAAAGGGGGCTGTTGTGGCCATTAGCAGAACTGTTGCACAATGTTAAATAAAGAGTTGAAGTTCACTGTTCATCGATTCGTCTCCACTTCTTGTGCCATGCACAGAACCTAACACTGGCAATGAGGATGGGATGTGGAGACGTCAGAGCTGACTGAACACTACAGAGCGATAACTGAGCACGTGGCTGAAACGCACCAACGGCGGAACCATGTCTGGCAGCGTCATACCACCCGCTCCATTCGACCCGGCACAAGAAGACTAGGACTCATATATGGTTCGCTTCCAGATGTTTCTGGAGACCAACAATTTGAAGGATGCCACTACCAGAAAGAAACGGGCGGTATTCCTAACTCATTGCGGACCGACCGTATTCAAGATGGCCAAGGCACTAGCGAAACCGGCAGAAGTGAAGTCCATGGACTGGGACGTCCTCGAACCCCTGCTAAGGGCCCACTATGCACCGACCGTAACAACGCTCGTGAGAAGGCATGAATTTTACCAGAGAGATCAGCGGAAGGGTGAAAGTGTTGCAGACACTGGGAAAGTGTTGCAGACACTGGGAGGCCTATGCGGGTTTGCTGACCTCGAAGAAGCCCTGAGAGACCGAATAGTTCTGGGATTAGATGCACCAGGCGTGCAGAGTAAGCTGATGGTGAAAGGCGACATTAGCCTTACAGATGCCATCACTGACACTACTGCAGCAGAAGCAACCAGGAAGTCGGCTGCCCGAATGCGCCGCACCCACGCTCCACTTCACCAACTCGCCAGCAAAGTTTCACCTCACTTAGAAGAACCGGCAATGACAGCCCACCACGAGGACCTCGAATCGTCATTGGAAAGCAATGAAGAAGAGGTCAACTGGCTCTGGTCTGAACAAGACCAATGCCAAAGATCGCAGTACCAATGCGCTGGTTGTGGGGCAAACCATCCCCGATCAGACTGCAAATTCCTCGACGTGCTCTGCCATGTGTGCAGGAAAAGAGGCCACATCGGACGGGTCTGTAGAAGCAAACAAGGACCTAGCCAGCCCCCAAGGGGGGCTAACTATCGCCAATCTACAGGAAGCCATCCTGTAAAGCGAGAACCCTTGAACCACCAATGTAACAACCACTCCTACAGAAACAAACCCCTAAACCACTCAACGAAGTGAGAAGAGGCGCACCAAACCATTACGATTGGTCACGCCTCATCACTGGATGCCAAGAAGATCTGGGTGAAGGTGGCTATCGAAAACCAGCCTTGTATGATGGAAGTCGATTCAGGATTGTCTCTCTCGATGGTTTCCTGGAAGACCCTCAAGCAACTCATCCCTACCGTCCGGCAACAAGACCTCCGATTCCAAAGAGTCATACTCAAAGATTACCAGGGAAATCGAATTCCAGTCGTTGGATCCAGCCAAGTCCATGTCTCATTTAAAAATCGTACCAGATCTCTATCCTTGACTGTAGTCGACAGGGATCGGCCTAGCTTGTTAGGCCTCCAATGGTTCGCTCCACTTGGAATTGAAGTAGCCGGCATTCACCGAACCAGCAGCAACGACTGGGAAGAGGCTTTCGTCCAAGAATTCCAGGACGTCTTTGCAGATAAACTAGGCGAGTACAAGGGGACCTCGATATCATTTAACCTCAACCCCGAAATAGCTCCCATCCGCCTTAAGCCTCGTCGAGTTCCATTTGCCCTTAAACCAAAGATTGACGAGCAGCTTGATAACTTAATAGCCCAGGGGGTGTTAGAACCAACCGACCATTCTCCCTGGGAAACCCCAATCGTGACACCCATCAAGCCGGATGGATCGTTAAGAATTTGTGGGACTACTGAGCCACCCTGAATCACGCCCTGCAGCAAAACTCTTACCCGGTACCGGTGGTGCAACACCTCCTCCATTCCCTGGGGGATGGAAAAGTCTTCGCTAAACTAGATCTAGCCCAGGCATACCAACAACTGCCTGTAGACAAAAAAACGGCAGAGGCCCAAACGATCGTTACACACCGAGGTGCGTTTAAATGTAACCGACTCCAATTCGGAGTAAGCGTGGCCCCAGGAATCTTTCAAAGTTTGATGGAAAGACTATTACAAGGGATAAAAGGCGTTGTCCCCTATTTTGATGACATTTTAATTGCTGCTCCGACTCAAGAAACACTAAGGGAGCGCCTGGGGTTGGTTCTTCAGAGATTTAAAGACTCGGGTCTCAAAGTTAAAAAAAAAACAAGTGTCAACTATGTACGGATCGAGTAGAATTTTTAGGATATTTAATAGATAAACAGGGCATTCACCCCACCGATAGCAAACTTAGGGCAATCAAAAACGCCCCAAAACCCCGCAATAAGGCTGATCTCCAAGCGTTCCTGGGCCTTATCAATTTTTATAATGTCTTTCTGCTTCACAAAGCAACCGTAGCTGAACCCCTACATCGTTTATTGGACAAAAAAGCAACCTGGGTTTGGGGGCACCGGGAGGAACATGCATTTCGACAAGTAAAAAACCTATTGACCTCCGACGCTGTTTTGATGCAGTATAATGAGACTTTGCTTTTAATGGTTACATGTGATGCACTACCATTCGGAGTAGGCGCCATTTTGAGCCACGTTTTACCAAATGGAAGTGAAGCCCCTGTTGCCTATTTTTCAAAAACGCTATCAAAAGCAGAACGCAATTACGGTCAAATTGGTAAGGAAGCTCTTGCTATTGTATCTGCTGTTAAACGATTTCATGAATATGTTTATGGGCGAGCTTTCACTATAATAACTGACCACAAACCTTTACTGGGAATAATAGCAGGAGATAAACCAACCCCTTATATATTATCTCCCAGAATGACTTGCTGGTCAGAATTCTTGGCTGCCTATAATTATAAATTGCAACACTGCCCGGGGAAAGCCATTCCCCATGCTGACGCATTGAGCCATGCACCACTTCCAGAAACCGTTAATGACCCTGCTCTGACCGTCACAACACTGCAGATCGAGACACTCCAAAAACTGCCGCTGACAGCTCACAATATCACGATTGAAGCTAAACGCGATCCCATTTTAGCACGTGTCCTCAGCTGGGTAGAGCGTGGATGGCCATTGGACCAAACCTCTGACAACTACGTTCCCTTCAAAAGTCGACAGATGGAACTGTTTTCCCAGAAGGGCTGCATCATTTGGGGCGATAGAGTCGTTGTCCCAGAGTGGTTACAGTGAGCGGTACTGAGAACCTTGCACGATGGCCACCCCGGCATCGTGCGCATGAAAGCACTCGCACGAAGCTATGCGTGATGGCCGGGCATAGACAAGCAGATCGAAGCCTGGGTAAAGACTTGCCACAAATGCCAGGAAGTCAGCAATGCCCCACCGAAAGCAACCCCAACAGAGTGGGAAACACCCAGGGGATCATGGTCCCGTATTCATCTGGACTTTGCGGGACCTACGAATGGACACACATTTTTATTAACAGTGGATGCCTACTCGAAGTGGCTCGAAATCCATGAGATGAAAAATACAACAACCGAATCAGTCATCAGGAAATTGGACAGGTTATTTGCAACGCATGGACTACCGGACGTTCTGGTATCTGACAACAGGCCCCAGTTTACCGCACTTTCTTTTGAACAGTATCTGGCGGACCATGGTATTTGCCATGCGCTAACCTCACTGCATCCTGCGGCCAATGGAAGGGCCGAGCGCATGGTACAATTCGTCAAAAGAACTCCACATAAAATGGACTATGGTGATATCGAAGACAAGATCAACCGGATACTCCTTTTGCAGCACATCACTCCACACAGCATCACCAACAAAACTCCCGCTGAATTATTGATGGGATGAAAAATCCGCTCCCACCTCGACCGACTGCACCCATCGTACGAACCTGAAAAACCACACGGATCCAGCGGGAAATGCCGTAACTTCCAGGTAGGCAACTTGGTTTTCGCGAGAAACTTTTATGGCGACCCATTGTGGGTCGAGGCAACTGTAATCCAAGTAACCGGACCCAGATCGTACTGAGTGAAATGTCACAACGATAGAATATGGAAGCGTCATATTGATCAGCTGCATTCAAGGCTGCAGTCTGGGGACTGCGATTCCGGTGATTTCCAAACTGAGGGGGGGGGGGAGACGCCAAGGAGGCTGAGTTTGGAATGGCGGAAAGCACAAGCGGAAGAAACGACCACTCAGACACAACATGTGAAGAAGGATTGGGGACAGGGGTAAACTCGCCTCAAAGGGATACCGAGGACATTAGTGGTAACGAAAGTTTAGATACAGAACCAGAGGCACCCCTGTTCACCAGATAATGTCCTACCCCAACAAGACTAGACAAATACTGGGAGGACAACGTAAATCAAAACAACCGGCCTACCTCAAAGACTACGTGACCGCACCCCTTAAACGGAATCCGGGGGGAAGGGGTGTTGTGAATTAATAAAAGTGCTTGAATAAAGATTGTTGAAACCTTAAAGTAAAGTGCAGGGTTCTGGCCCTGCACTTCTGATTGCCCGATAATAGCGATATCTGATTGGTCCGTTCAGGAGAATCTGATTGGCTATTAATGAGCCCTTCTCATTGGTTAACGTTCCAGTGTTTTCATTGGCTAAATACCCAAGAGCTTGCCTGTATAAAGGGGGCTGTTGTGGCCGTTAGCAGAGCTGTTGCACCATGTTAAATAAAGAGTTGAAGTTCACTGTTCATTGATTCGTCTCCACTTCTTGCGCCACGCACAGAACCTAGCACAAACATTTACATTATACTGGCAAATTAGAAAGGACTGACATCCTGGAGATGTTGCAATCCATGAGAGAGATGGAGGACAACTCACAACTCTAGTATTGTGACACCATGCTTCCAATTATGTGACTTGTGTACTTGAGACAGATGTTATGACATAAGTACTATATAGGAACCTTTGTGTAATAATGCCATGGTATTATGTCATTTTGATGTCAGCATAGCTTATTATGGATGCTATTACCTGGAGATGCCTGTAATTTGGTTCTTCAAGAGAGAATCAGAGCCTATCTTATTAGGTAGTGAGATTTTTCACTAAAAGTGGCAAAATTTTACTAGGCCTCATCGCAGGCCTCGAGGGATTTGATTCCCAACAGAAGTCTTGCTTACAGAACTGATGTTGGTTTTTCTTGCTGTCAGGAATGAGAACATATTCAGACAGACCTTTCTTTCGCAGTACTTGGCAACCAAAGCCTAAACATATATTTCATATATTTTTCTCTTCCCTTTCCAAATCAATGGATATTTCCTGACTTTTCAAGGTCATGAGAAGCAGTTAGAGTAATTAATCAATGTACTTATCAAATTTACATGGCAGTCCATCTCACACAAAGTGCCTCTGGTGGGTACAATAACCAACAATTAAAAAAAATTCTACAGAGATCACTGAAAACAATTAGACTTAAATAAAAAAAAATGAGAAAGAATACATCAAAGCATTACAGAATGTGATGCAGCCAACACACGAGGTCCCACTTGCTAGGGTATCCCCACATCTGGGGGGGGGGGAAAACCACTCTGGAAGGGATTTTTGGAAGGTCACAAGTTGTGATGGAATGCAATGAGGAGGTGGATTTGCAGGATGGAGGGATACATTTCAGTGGAGTAAGAGGCAACTCAGCCCACATATTTTGTGTGAGAGAAAGAGGGTGAAGACAGCCCTTCCTTATTAGTTCACAGAGTATATGGTAGAGGCAGACAGTAGAGTCTTCAGTCTGGCAAGATTTTGTCTATAGGTGTGAAACAATATAGAGTTCATCTTGACAGAATTACCATTTGTCTTCCTTAGTTTTGGGCATAATATAAAGGTTGGAGCTAATCTCATCTCAAGGAGGAGGATGTTCCAAAGGGCTTGTCCCCTGGGCCCTGTCAGGTGGAACTCCTTAGCAGACAGTCTGCCAGGCCCAAGTAACCTGATCCGCAGGTGAAGCATTCAAGTTGACTACTTTATTGTATTCTGCCTATAGTACAAAAATCTCCCTAGACAGCTCACCTTCCCTCGGGAACAGGTAGAAATTGTTCTGTCGCAGGAAAGATCGACTCAAGACCAGTATGACTTTCAGCTCTTTTATTAGGCTCTTGGAAAAGTGTCTGCTGCGGAGCCGTGGTAGCCTTTCTTTTAGCGGCTGCTCACGGTTCGCCAACCAATGATGGCTCCTTGGATTTCCCGCTGTCCAGACGGGCCAATCCCAAGGCAGTATTACTGGACCAATCAGAAAGCAGTATTGACGGACCAATCAGAAAGCAGTGTTGATGGACCAATCAGAAAACAGTATTTCAAGTATGCAAATGTATAACAGAAATGGTTTCATGGAAGTTAGATGGGGGTCTCTTGTGCAACAACTCTTAGTCTACCTCCCTGCGTGGATCCCTCCTCCTTACCTGGCTGGGAATTTTCCAGCACAGTTCCTGCATCATTCATCTCCTGATAGATGTGATGGACCATATACTATGTCAAGGTGATCATTTAAGAGCTTACCAGCTGATGCAATGAGGGGAATGAGTCAGCAGGGTTTTTTGGCTGTTATCCCTTTAAGAGCTTGTGAGATAAGAGAAGGCCCTGCCAGAGTGTTCGGTCTGTTCGTCGAGTTTCTTCCCTGCTGTAATTGCTGTTTGTTTAGATACTGCTTATAGCACATGTATGTATAGTATCCCTATATTCCTATTGTAGATTAAAACCACTATTAGATACAAACCACTGTTGACTGTACTTGCTCCTGGGTTGATACACGTGATGGACCTGTGCACACTCTACTTACTACTTCTCTCCATCTCTTTAATTCTCCAAAATACGGCTTCCTGACTCAGCAGATTCATTTCTAACATGTGTAGCCTTCAAGATGATCATTCCACATAATGGTGGGATTCGAATTTTTTTTACTACTGGTTCTGTGGGCATGGTGTGGCTTGGTGGACATGGCAGGGGAAGGATACTGCCAAATCTCCATTCCCACCCCACTCCTGGGGGAAGGTTACTGCAAAATCCCCATTCCCTCTCCACCCCACTAACCTGCTTTCCAGCTCTGTTCTCCTGTGCAGGGCAACCAAAGAAGACCCAGCCAATCAGATGGGACTCGGGAGGCAGAGAATAGATGGGACAGGGCCAGTCAGAGGTGGTATTTGCAGGTTCTCCGAACTACTCAAAATTTCTGCTACCAGTTCTCCAGAACTGGTCAGAACCGGCTGAATACCACCTCTGATTCCACACCATCAGTTACATTGGCTCAGATGGTGAGGCCTGGAGTTCAGCATCTAGTTACCTTAATGAGGGGTCTCTCAAAAGTAAGAAGTCCAAAATGAAGAAGTCCAACAAGTCCGTTTCACAGGCAGGTTCTGAATTTAGAAGTTAGTCATTTGAACTCCCAATGTTAGATATTTAGGACAGTCTCCGAAGCAGCTTAACTAGTTCTGCCAGTCTTTCCATTACTGTGCTGAGTTTCAGAAGAGACCAGCTGTTTCATCAGCAACAAAAGATGTTTTGCATTTATCTTAATGTGATAACAAAGAGCTTTGCCAGAACGTTCAGGATTGCTTTTTAAACAAAGTAAACTAGGCAGCCTCCTGAGGAATTGTCTTGCTGCTAAGTTCAGGCTTGCCAAATAAGGAAAGAGTATCTGCTCTAGTATCTGTAAAGGGTTTTTTTTGGGGGGGGGGCAGGGGGGCTGACTCATGTTTTGTAGAACAGCTGTCCTTCAAAGGGCACCTACAACAGTATGTTGTTAGAAAGCTTCTAGGTAGGGAAGGCTGATGCAGAAATTGATAAACCCTTCAATTTAACTTTGCAATTATTAGATTACAGGAAAGACTGTAAAGAAGTATTCTCATATAACTGCCTGGTTTGGGACAGCAACCAAACAGGACCGGTACAAACTCCAACGGATAGTTAAAACTGCAGAAAGAACAATTGCAATCAGCCTGCCTTCCATAGAAGTCCTGGCTCTTGTTTGAGTCAGAAGGAGGACTGATGTCAGAGTGTTTGCAGCGTGACTACTACAACCCAGGAGCAAAACTACACAGAGAGTTTGTGTCTTTTAATAGTGGTTTATGTACAAGACTGCTATACACATACATATACGTGGTAGGCAAATACCTGGCAAGCAATCAGTCTTCATTACTCTGCACAGAGAACCACAATGGAGACAGAACACAAGGCGATGGCCTCATATATATAGAAAGCTTCTGAAAGTGAAAAAACCCTGTGGGGCCCATCCTCAAAGTGGCACTAATAATGCTGATTCATCCTCATTGCATCAGCCTTACAACAGCTGGTGAGCTATTAAATCAATACCTTAACAGCTGAGAAAGTATCTGCATACCCCTCACATTTGAGACATAAATTGTTTCAAATATGCTATAGGGTGCTATAGAGCAAAACAACTAGAAACAGGCAATTTTTCCCTCATGCTATCACTCTGCTGAACACCTAATTTTCGCAGTTCTGTCTAATGTCTATGTCTATATTTATCCATATAGTGTGGTTGTAGTATTATTATTTATCCTTCTTAATATCTTCTTTACTTCTCCCTTTTATTGGCATAATAATAATAATTATTACTATTATTCTCTCTGTTGCTTTGCATGTAAACTGAGAGTTTCTGCACCAGAAACAAATTCCTTGTGTGTCTAATCACACTTGGCCAACTCAACTCAACCTAACTCAACTATTCAGTTACATTCATCAAGTTGACGCAGGCAAGTAAAGAAAACTTGATAAGTTTTCTTATCAAGTCAAGGTCATTGAACAAGGTTGCTCCAGGCCTTCCTTGTCTCACTAGCAGCAGTATTAGGAGCTATGGTAACTCTGTGGTTACACTGCAGCATTGTAGGCAAACTCTGCCCATGGCCAGCAGTTTAATTCTGACTGGCTCAAGGTTGACTCAACCTTCCATCCTTCTGAGGTTGGTAAAATGAAGACCCATATTGTTGGGGGAAATCGGCTGATGTTTGAAAGTCATTCAGAGAGTGCTGTAAAGCACCATGGAACAGTATTTAAATTGATATTCTAGAAAAGGTTTATCCAACAGTCAATGCTCCTTGACAAAGCCAAACTTACACATACTTTCAGAATAAAGCTATGGCCTTCCCCAAAGGAATCACATATTTTCTATGGAAAGCAGGTTTCCTAAAATGCCTACACCACTCATTATGCTGTCCATTACTGTGTCTCCATTCCACATGACAGAGATGACCAGGCTGAGCCTGGGGGGGGGGGTCAAACACGTCATCAGTTTCGAGTCTCTTCCCACCCACAAGAGATCTAAGTCCAGCCCACCTTAAATTCTACTGACTCTCATCTACCACCTATTTGCTTTGACCATTAGGAGAAGGAGAGGGATTCTCCCGGTTAAACAACTGGTTTGGTGATCATGCGCTTTGCTGCACGCATGTGTGCAAAACTCGAATAACACAGTGGAGAAACGGCAATCTGCTATGCCACGCTAATCAGCCGAGAAGATATAGGTAAGTAAAACACAGGAACAGGCCCACATGAAAGTCACAGAGGGTCGGTCCGCTGCCAGCTGATATTCGGAGCAAGGGGCTTGGCTGAACCGGTCCGAACCATTAGAGTCCAGTGGTGGTATTTTATTGGTTCTGCCTGGTTCTGTCAAACTGGTAGCCCCGATGAGGAGTGGAGACTGAACTGTTTCTCTCTGCCACTCTGCTGTTGGGTCCGCCCACCCGCCCAGGCTCCAATATTTACCTTTATTCACTGCTTTTGTGCAGCATAGCAGAGTGCTGCGTGGCAACTGCTGAAGCCACCGGGAGAGTCAGGCTTGCAGGAGGTGAGTTGGAAGGCCTCTGCATCTGTGCAAAGTGTGGGTTTGTTGCACAAGCACACAAAGCGTATGCATATGTGCTAAGCATGCTTACCAAGCCACGCCCACCGAATTGTGGTAGACAATTTTGAAAGACAGCCCCGGTAGAATCCCACCCCTGGTTAGGAGTTCTGATTGTTTTAGAGACCTTAAGTTTGCAACGAATCCTTATATTCATTTGGACTGCCTGGGTTTCCTGAAAAACTAAACAGTAATGGTGAAACACTTCCTGACATGATCTCATAAACCTGGATTGGATTGGATCCCAAAAATCAAGAGACACCAAGACTACCTGGGTTTAAAAACTCATTACCTATTCCAGAGCACTCAAAATTTAATGATTAGTCAGATGATTTTGCTGTTTAGGGTATAGTTTTCTATTCTTTTCAGCAGGGATTTTTGGTGGGAGGAATGAGGAAAAAGTGAAAGTTATTCCAAAGCAAACATCGAATTCCCTTCGAACAAAAAACTGAATTACACCTGTACCCCATTAGATTATTAACACCAGCAGAGGAAAAATGACTAACATTACAACCCCAGACTCCTGGTCCATATTTCATTGCAAAAAATTTTCTGGCTAACACATTCCTTTCTTTTAACAACTAGTACCAAATGAGTATCATAACACATAAATAATGCTCCCTTGATAAAGGAACTGCAATAAAATGGAAAGTGAAAGCCTTATACATCAACTGCAAACTCTTCAAAGAACACCCAAAGGGGTTTAAAATATGACCGATGCATCAAATTGTTAATTGTCCAAATCTTTCTCTCTCTTTCTTTCAGGAGGGAGAATTTAATGGGATGACATTATAACATGTAGTTTAATGTCTTTTGACAACTTTGGAAATGTTTTTTTTTAATTTTTAATTTTATTTTAAATCCACTATATGGGAAACTGGAGGACAAGAAGGAAGTGCTCCATTCTAAAGTGAAAAGCTGATCTTTTTACAGTTCTGTTACAAATATTTTGTTGTTCTGCAGGGAACATGTGGCTCTCCAGATGTGGCTGATTTTCATCGATATGCATAGGGCTGAGGAACGATGGAACCCTGTTTCCTGTAATTTTTGCATCCTGCATAGCTATTTTTTTTTTCCAGGGCTAAGGGGAACTCACTCACTCTTGCTTTCTAGCCTGGTGCCTTAAACCACTAAACCAAACTGACTTTCAGTGGTGCATCAAGAAATTCTTTCCTTCGCTACAAAACTCCAGTCTCAGATAGCATGGGCAAGTAGATGGCAGATTTTGCCTAATCCATCTCATATCATATTTTTAACCAGTGTGAGACTCTCCCAGTATGAAGAAAATCATGGCTATGGAACAGAGAATATAAATTAGATTACATTTACCCTGTCTGCTGATCAGGAGACAGGTTGACAGATGTTAGCAGAAGAGTTTCATTAATTGCGGTTGCTCAAAGTTTCAACTAGTGGAGTTCAGAGAGTTTAATTCCTTATCATCCGCTCCTGGAACAGATTATCAGATAATCCTTCAGATAATTACATCTATATCTAGCATAGGTTAGAGACAACCTTAGTGTGATTGCAGAATCTCCAGTCCTGGATGAAAGGACCTCAACCTGTCCTATTCATCAGAGAATGTACGACTTGCTCGCAGTCTGGACTCCCACATATTTCGTTAACTTTTCACTAAGTTAAAATTCAATTAAAATATTTGCGACTTACCCAGTAAGCCTAGGATTAATTCTGTGTCTCTGAAACCTGAGCATGATGCAGTACTTTGTTCCACCTGGGCTTGTGCATTTAAAAACAACATTGTGCGGGTGGTCCTTGACTTACAACCACAATATTAGCCCTACATTTCAGTTCAGTCTTCAATTTCCCCAGCTGAGTTGGGAGGCCTTGAGAACAATCCACAACCTATCTGAAGGCTGACAATTTGCAGCAGGCTGCTATTTTAGGGCCACAGCAGACCTTGATGTCACATTAATAATTAGTGTATTTAATTGATTAGTGATTAGTGTCATTAATTGATTAGGCTGATTGTTGCTTAGGAAAATTATTTGACTAGAGAGATTACTGCAATTCATTGATTGGTGTCATATTAGCTATATTGATGACCCAAAATTGTTCCATTAATTAATTTAATCAATGTACCATCTTAACAAACCTACCATGCCAAGAAAAAAATCCAGTGCCAAACCACAACCATAAGAGAAAGTAATCCCCACCAATGAACCACAAGTCTCCTGCACATGCCTTAAATGCTACAAAATTCTAAAGGATAATGAAAACTCCATCAAACGTTCTCTATGTAACAAATACACTCATCATGACTGCTTGGGATTAGCCGAGCAAATAATTCAATACCTAGAATCATCCAGTGAGTTTCCATATCTCTACAAATCATGCAGATGCAAACTGGATCTGTTGGAAAGAGTTGATACCATTGAAACACGAATAACATCCCTTGACACAATAGTAGCATCCCTGGACGCCTTAAAAGAAAGATTATTCAACCTTGAAAAAAAAGACACAACGCAAAAGCCTGAACATCCAACAGTTACAAACTACATCTCTACCCAACAACCACAACCCAATCCACAAAAAAACATAAGCCAGACAAATAATGATATCCCAATCCTCATCAGAGAAGCTCTTGAGCGTGAATGGAAACTTCAAAACGCCATCTTATTTGATCTAGAGGACATCAATGATAATGATGACATCACAACTGTCCGAAACAGCATCAGTGATTATCAAGCATCAAGCATCTCCCCTGATGAAATACTTGACATTTCCCGCATTGGCCGAGAGCTCAAAAACAGAGATGGCTCTGTGGCCCCACTGCAGGGTCATTTGCAAAAATGAATCAAGCAAACGTAAATTCATTTACACTATAAATTCACTCGCCAAAACCAACACCAACCATAAGAACCTCTGTTGTCACCCTGACCTAACCATACAGCAACGTGCCTGCTCCCGCGTACTCCACACTGAACTCAAAAAACGTCTAGACAATGGCGAGAAGGACCTATACATTGACTACCATCCTGACTGTATCAAAAGTAAGTCACACAACCCACAACTCAGCTTTAACCTTCAACCACAACTCTACCTCAACCAATCCACCATCACCCAAGACGAGGCACGCATGCCCCGAACTACCTCAATTCCAACTACTGCTGGCCTTAAATGCAAGCTACTCAATGCAAGAAGCCTTGCGAATACAATACCTGAATTTCTCCTCTTACTAAATATGGCTAAAGTTGACATCATATTTGTCTGTGAAACATGGCTCAATGCATCTCTCCCTGACTCCATTACCACAGTAATAGACAATCATGTTTATCGATCAGATTGTGAAATCCATAGAGGAGGCAGTGTTTCTATCTTCTAGAAAAAGTCCCTACAACTAAAAAACATCCAAATTACCCAGGAGCTTGCTCTTCCTGAGACCATCATCTGTGAACTATCCTTAAATATCACATTTCTATTCTTACTATGTTACAAAGCACCCGATTATGACATTGAACATGTAAACAAGCTAAATACACTTCTAACATGGGCAGCATCCTGCCCACACACTTTTATCTTTCTTGGTGACTTTAATCTACCTCATTTTGACTGGACTCTAAATGAATGTACAACTGAACCCATACACGCAACCTTCTACAATGCTGTTACAAATGTGGGACTGGAACAACTAGTAACCAACAACACTAGACTAAACAACTGCCTTGATCTCATCTTCTGCAATAGTTTGAATTTAATTTACGGAATACAAACTAAAGAACCCTTTTCCAGCAGTGACCACAATATGATTGACTTTTGTCTCAACATACGCCCACACAAAAATCATCACAATGACGGAATCCCCAATTATAACTTCAAAAAAGGCAACTATGATCTTATCGACCATGATCTCTCATCCCTTGATTGGCAATCTCTATTCACTGGATGCAATACTGTTGAAGACCATTACAACATATTTTTACTTGAAGTCAAAAGAGTCATCAAACTATATGTACCAACAACAACTCCCCCCCCCCAAAAAAAAAACAGATTACCCATAACAATAAGGAAACTTCAATCCAAAAAGAGATCACTCTGGCAGAAAAACAAATCTGGTCACGTTGCCAATTTCAAAAGCCGATACAAAAATGTATGCCATCAGATAAAGACTGAATGTACCAATTATCACATTAAACAAGAGGAAAACCTTCTATGCACCAATTCCACCCGTGCTTTTTACAATTTTGTAAAGAACAAACGAAAAGACTGAAGGTCCATCCCACCCCTGAAAGGACCTAATGGTAAAGACTGCAACAATGACACTATTAAAGCCAACCTCTTTTACACATTCTTTGGCTCAGTATTTTTAAACAGCAATGGATCATGCCCAGTATTTCCTCACTGAGCCACAGACAACTACAATGATCTAATACATATCGATTTTAAACAAGACATCGTTTAAAAAGCACTGCGCAATCTAAAACCATCTCTATCTATTGGACCAGACGGAATATGTGCCTACTTCTTAAAAAAGCTACCCACTGCCATAGCCGAACCTCTAAGCATAATCTTTGAAAAATCTTTCAAGACCAGCTCCTTGCCTAACCTATGGTCACATGCCATGGTCATCCCCATCTTCAAAAAGGGAGACTCCAGCCTAGTTGAAAATTACAGACCAATCTCCTTATGCTGCATCACCTGTAAAGTCATAGAATCAATTATTAACCAATCCATTATCCTCGACTTAGAGACAAACAACCTACTCTCCAATAAACAATTTAGTTTCAGGAAAAAACTATCCTGTAATCTGCAACTCTTACACTGCAAAAACATATGGACTACACAACTCGATCAGGGCAAAGCAATAGATGCAAATTACATAGACTTCTGTAAAGCCTTTGATTCAGTGGTACACGACAAACTACTCCTAAAAGTAAAATCTTATGGTATCTCTGGACAACTGCATAACTGGATAGAAGCATTCCTGTCAAACAGACAACAAATGGTCATAATTGGGAGTGTCCTATCAAATTCTGTACCTGTCAATGGTGGTGTCCCCCAGTGCAGTATTCTAGGACCAACTCTCTTCATATTCTACATAAATGACCTTTGTGATCATATTAAGAGCAACTGTGTTCTTTTTGCTGATGATGTAAAGCTGTTCAATACCACAGACAATATTACTACCATCCCAAAAGACCTTGACTATGTATCAGAATGGTCAAACAAATGGCAACTTCAAATCTCAACAAATAAATGCTCTGTCTTACATATTGGCAAAAAAAAAAATCAGAAAATAAAATACAAGCTGAATAGTCAAGATCTTGTTGATGATCCAAGCTCTGTAAAGGACCTTGGGATACTCATCTCTAATGATCTAAGTGCTAGAGCCCACTGTAACTACATAGCCAAAAAGGCATTAAGAGTTGTTAACCTAATCCTACGTACCTTTTTCTCTGGTAATATCACACTACTAACTTGAGCGTATAAAACATTTGCTAGACTAATACTCGAATACAGCTCATCGGTCTGGAACCCACAATACGTATCTGATATTAGCACTGTTGAGAAAGTCCAGAAATATTTGACAAGACGAGTTCTACACTCCTCTACTCGTTGTAGAATACCTTATGCCACCAGACTTGAAATTCTAGACCTAGAAAACCTTGAATTAGGCCGTCTTTAGTCTGATCTAAGTATGATATATAAAATCATACATTGCAATGTCCTACCTGTCAATGAATACTTCAGCTTCAACCATAACAATACAAGAGCACACAATAGATACAAACTCAAGGTAAATCGCACCAAACTTGATTGCAAGAAATACAACTTCAGCAACAGAGTGGTCAATGTCTGGAATACTCTACCTGACTCTGTAGTTTCTTCCTCAAACTCCCAAAACTTTAACCTTAGACTGTCTACTATTGACCTCACCCCTTTCCTAAGAGGTCTGTAGGGGGCGTGCATAAGTGCACCAACGTGCCTACTGTCCCTGTCCTATTGTTTCTTTTATTTTTCTTATATGTATCCATTTCATGTATTCATAACTATGTATATACTTATACCTATTATCTTGTAAGCGATTGACAAATCAAATAAATAAAAATAAAATAAAACATCCAGGCTGGGTGCAAAATGAAACCCTCTATATATTCTTTCCACCAGGAGGGCTAGAAGAACCACATCAGATCTGCAAGGCTATCTCCTGACAAGCTACCTATGCATCCTGATCACACACGACAACAGTCAGCAACTCTTAAACTACCCAGACACACAATTATGACGAGAATACAGGCTAAAATTCGGCCTGACAGTTATTAATGTAGCATCACCAGGATGAAACTTAAGGACTACAATTTGACACTGAAACGCCCCCTCTAACCCAGGGGTGTCAAACTCAAGGCCCCGGGGGCTGGATCAAATCCTTGGGGTGCTTAGATCTGGCCCATGGGGCCTGGAAACAGCAAAGGACTGGCCCGTGGTGCCTCTGCCAGCGAAAATGGAGCTCGAGAGGGCTGCGTGCGCAGTGATGGGATCCAATTTTTTTTTACTACTGGTTCTGTAGGTGTGGCTTGGTGGGCGTGGCAGGGGAAAGATACTGCAAAATCCCTACTCCCTCCCCACCTGACTAACCTGCTTTCCAGCTCCATTCTCCTGTGCAGGGCAACAAAAGAAGACCCAGCTGGGACTCAGGAGGCAGAGAATAGATTGGGGTGGGGCCAGTCAGAGGTGGGATTTGCAGGCTCTCTGAACTACTCAAAATTTCCGCTATCGGTTCTCCAGAACTGGTCAGAACCTGCTAAATACCACCTCTGTGCGTGTAGCCCTCCGGAGCTCCGTTTCCACTGACAGAGGGTTGCAGGAGGCCATCGCAGTCAAAAACAGAGCTTGCAAGGGCTGTGGGAGGCCCTCCTGATCTCCATTTAGCTGGCAGAGAGTTGCAGGAAGCCATTGCAGCCGATAATGGAGCTCGGAAGCCCATTTTTGCTGGCAGAGCACTCAGGCTACCACAGGCGCCCGCAACACAAGTGACGTAGAGCTGGCCACGCCCACCCTGGCACCCTGAGGTGAAATACAACCCTGATGCAGCCCTCAATGAAATCGAGTTTGACCCTCCCCTGCCCTAACCTGTCTGGGGTACAAGTAGACAACCTAGTGTCTCTTGGACAACTTTTGCCCGAAAAAGGTCAGCCAAAAGTTTTTTTCCCCTCCTCTCTTCCTGACTTTCAAGTAAAAGGAATTTCGGATGGGAAGCCACAAGGTATGGATTTATTTCCCCTTTAGCTGAAGTCAGCCACAAAATTTCAGTGACCAAAAGGGGAAAGATATCCACGGCTCATGACTCCACATCAGAGATGTGGTCACACCTGAAAATGCCACAAATACCTCTGGGTGCATCGCAGAGACAGAACTGGAATGAGTGTGGGTAGGTTCCTGTTTTCAGCATGCTTGCTTCTTATCTGTTAAGCCTTCCCTCTTGCATGCGGTGCCTCCTTTATTACACAACCTAATCAAATCTAAGATATTCAGGCTGCAACCCCCCCAAAAATAAACATCTGGCTTTGGATCACAGACTAGAGGGCAGCTTAATTGCAAGAATCCAGAATTTGCTCAGCCCTGCTATTAATTCAGCCCCCGGGACTTTTGCAGCCTTCTTACCTGCCAGCCACAGGAAGGTTATAGAAATTGGATGGCTTTTTTAAATTAAAGGGCAATGGAGTTAGCTCCACAAAGAGGAAGTATTCTCCACCCACCCACAATTTGTCATTAAGAGAGAGTAGGGGCCTTGCAATAATTCCCACTCCCCCACTCCGCTTTCTGAATTCAAAATGAGAGTTCAGAGTAAACAGAATCAAGTGAGCCTTAGAATCACAGCTCCAGCTAGTTTGTTCTTGGGTTCATTATCTGGAGTCTTAGAAATCTCTTACAAGATCCTTTTAGCAGGGGCAGCTTTGCAGGGGTGGGATTCAAATTTTTTAACAGCTGGTTCTGTGGGAGTGGCTAGGTGGGCATGGCTAGATGGGCATGGCCATGTGACCAGGTGGGCATGGCTTTTTCGCAGCAACCCCCCCCCCAATGCTCCATTTTTGGGCCTTCTGGGCCTCAGAGAAACTTCCTTGAGTGGCGTTTTTGTTCCCGGGACGCTTCCCTGAGGCCCAGAAAGGCAAAAAACAGAGCGTGTGGGGAGCGTGCAGCACCCTCACCCTCCTGGGCCTCAGGGAAGCCTCCTGGGCAAAGCAGTAAGACAGCGAGGGGGATCCTGGCACAGCTGATTGTCAGAACACCTGATCGTTGGGAGCGGGGGAAAAAAAACTTAAGGAGTAACTGGGCGGAGGAAGAATGCAGTCAGCAATGTCGGGCATGCATACGAAGTTGTGCATGCACAGAAAGGACTGACTGGGAGAGGAGGGGCAGGTAGAGGGGACAGAGCCAGCCAGGGGCATGATTTGCCGGTTCTCTGAACTGCGCAGAATCGTAACAACCAGTTCTATAGAACCGGTCCGAACCGGTAGATGCATGTTTTATACCAAAATATGATATCCTGAAAGTAAAGAAGAGTTTCAATATGTGATGGTCCAGGCTAACCTTATCTGGGCCCAGAAAAACCCCTAAACCTTGGTTTGGATTTGGGATGAAAGACCTCCATACAATTCCATGTCTATAGTAAAGATAGGGAAGGTGATGGATAGGCAGGCAGGCAGGCAGGCAGGCAGAGTCATTCTGTGACAAAATGGGGAGCAAATAAATTGAATGAATGAGGGAGGGAGGGAGTGAAAGAAAGAAAGAAAATAGATGGATAAAGAAATGGATGGATGGATAGATAGATAGATAGATAGATAGATAGATAGATAGGAGATAGGTGATAGATGATAGATAGATGATAGATAAATTAGATAGATAGATAGGATATAGATGATAGCTAGCTAGCTAGATGATAGATAGATTAGATAGATGATAGATAAATAGATAGATAGATGATAAGATAGATGATAGATAAGAGATGATAGATAGATAAGATAGATAAATAGATAAAATAGATATAGATAGATGATAGATAGGTGATAGATAGATAAATGATAGATAAGAGATGATAGATAGATAAGAGATGATAGAGAGATGATAGAGAGATAGAGAGATAGATGGATGGATAGATAGATAGATAGATAGATAGATAGATAGGTGATAGATGATAGATAGATGATAGATAAATTAGATAGATAGATAGGATATAGATGATAGCTAGCTAGCTAGATGATAGATAGATTAGATAGATGATAGATAAATAGATAGATAGATGATAAGATAGATGATAGATAAGAGATGATAGATAGATAAGATAGATAAATAGATAAAATAGATATAGATAGATGATAGATAGGTGATAGATGATAGGTAGATGATAGATAGATGATAGATAGATAGATGATAGATAAGAGATGATAGATAGATAAGAGATGATAGATAGATGATAGAGAGATAGATAGATAGATGGATGGATAGATAGATAGATAGATAGATAGATAGATAGATAGATAGATAGATAGATAGATAGATAGATACGGGCATATATATTTCTTGACTTCATTTTTCGACAGTCAAAATTATAATGGCACTAAAAAAAGTGACTTACAACATCACTCATGAATCATGATCCCGTGATTGCCATCTGTTATCTTCCCAACCAGCTTCCGACCAGCAAAGCTAATGAGGGGAAGATTCAGTTAACAACCGCATGGCTCATTAAAGAAACTGCAAGGCTTTACTTAACAACCATGGCAAAAAAAAAAGGGGTCATTAAAATTAGGCGTCCCTCACTTCACCCACACCTGGCTTAGCAATGGAAATTCAGGTCCCAATTGTGCTTTTAAGTTGAGGACTACCTGGAGATAGAAAAACAGGCAGAAAGACTGAGAAAACTGTAAGGTGGTGTGTTCATGAAATCCGCAGAGCGTCTTTCAAAGGAGAATCTCCTCTTTTTATCTTGAAAGAAAAGAGATGAGCCTGCAATCCATATGCTACCTTTTGACCTCAATAATCTCTCTCTCTCTCTTGTTCTGTGTGCAAATCTGTTTGTGTGTATCAGCGCAAGGCAGAAAACCCGCAATTAAATGCATATTTGTTTCTGTGCAACTGATGAGTTGATTATGTGTCTTCCAGTTAATGCAGATTTTCTCTGCAATGATTTCCTTTTCTCTTACCTTCCCCTAAGCCTTCAACAACTAATTTCTCACAAACACTGGGGCGGGGTGAAGTGGGAACTTGGAGGAGTTGCTTGTGCAACTGTAGGAATGTGCTGTGTGGTTACCAGGAACGCTTGTGGTTTTTTTAAAATAAAGTTTTCACTGGGTTTTTAACATTGCTTTTCTGTTGTTTGGGAGTTACGCTGCCTAAAAGATAGCTGGCTATACAGCTAGTGTTCAACATACAGCGCTCAAATTCCTGTTGCTAAGCGAGGCAGTTGTTAAATGAGTTTTCCCTCATTTTATGACTGTTCTTGCCACCCTTGGTAAGTGAGTCAATGAAGTTGTTAAGTTAGGAACACAGCTGTGAAGTGAATCTAGCTTTTCCCTCTGACTTTGCTTGTCTGTTGCTAAGCGAGACAGTTGTTAAGTGAGTTTTAGCCCATTTTATGATCATTTTTGCCACCTTTGTTAAGTGAATCACTGCAATTGTTAAGTAAGTAACACAATCATTAAGTGAATCTGGCTTCTGCACATCAAGAGGGGATTGTCTTAACCACAGGATACTGCAATTGTCACAAATACGAGTCGGTTTCCAAGCATCTAAATTTTGATTGGGTGACCATGGAGATACCACAATGGTTGTAAGTGTGGGAAACAGTTGTAAGTCACTTTCTTCCAGTGTCATTGTAATTTCGAATCATCACTAAATAAACTGTATGAGTCAAGAACTCCCTGTATAAAAATTTTAAATAAATAAATCTACCCCAAAGCTGGTCCTTAAGCTCTTTTTTGGTGTACAGCTTACCTATAATAACAATAGCCCTTAGACTTATATACTACTTCAAAGTGCTTTACAGCCCTCTCTAAGCGGTTTACAGAGTCAGCCTCTTGCCCCCTAACAATCTGGGTCTTCATACTCATGGCGACCTAGCTGAAACATTTTCAGTCTGGCTAATTTTTATTTTTAAAAAAAGGTCTTAGTTGCAATGGCTGCTGTTTGCTAATGGAATATAGCAAGAAATGGAAATAGAACAGGTATATTCCAATTAGTTGAAATGCTAACGAAAAGAAGGCCTAGGGGTGATATGCAGGGCTGGGGGTTCATAGGGGTTCGGGAGAACCCCTAGCTAAGATTCTGTGCAGTTCAGAGAACCCCCAAATCCCACTCCTGGCTGGCCCCGCCCACCCCTCCACTCCACTCCCAGGAGTCCCCATGAACCCTGTTTTGGATGCAGGTAAGTGCAGGGTGCACATGGAGGCTCAGGGAGGGTGAAAAACAGGCCTCCCGGAAGTTGGGGAAGGCTGGAAATGGGCCTGTTTTTGGCTTCTAGAGAGCCTCCGGAAACCAGGGAGGCCATTTTCGCCCTCCTGGAGGCTCGAGGAAAGTCTCCGGAGCCCAAGGAGGGCAAAAACACCCCTCCCACCATGGTGCAGGAGGCCGACTAAGTCACGCCCACCCAGCAACTTGGCAGAGAACCCATTTAAATTTTTTGAAGACCGTCCCTATATAGGGGAAATGCCAGTTTGTGAAAAGCTGGCCTCTATTTTGTCTTCTAACCATGCACCTAATCCAGGGGTGTCAAACTCAAGGCCCCTGGGCTGGATCGGACCCACAGGGTGCTTAGATCTGGCCCACGCGGCTGAACTAGAAAAAGCAAATGACCAGGCTCTCAATGCCTTTGGCGAGCTCTGTTTTCACTGGCAGACGGCTGCAGGAAGCCACCACAGCTGAAAATGAAGCTCGTGGCCTTCTTGAGCTCCGTTTTTGCTGGCAGAGGATGGCAGGAGGCCGTTGTAGCTGAAAACGGAGCTGGGGCACCTGTTTTCCCTGGCAGAGTGCTCGAGCCACCACAGGTGCCACGAGTGACTTTGAGGCGGCCATGTCCATTCCCGGCTCCCAAGGTAAAACACAACCCTGAAGCGGCCCTTAATGAAATTGCGTTTGACAGCCCTACCCTAATCGGAAACCTGCCTAGGCAAAAAGCAGCATGTGAACGGAGGCAAGGAAGGGAAAAAAAACACAATTCCCCCCCCTTTCCCTTGAAGTCATGACTCCCACCCCCTGCTTTGCATGCCAGGAACATATTCGCTGCTGCGCTCTTTAATTTCAGCCTCACCCCAGCTAAATTTGGCTTTTTGGGAAGTGGGATTATATTTTGGGAGTTGGGGCACCTTGGAGCAGCCAGTCGGGACTCCTTCAAATTCCAGGTTTGCTGGCTCAGCCGCACGGCCAAGAATATATCACAGCATGGAAGTGAGTTTGGCTGCTACCACTTACCTGAATATGTCAGAGAGAACCGCTCTGCTGACACAGGAATGAGAAATGAGTCTCGGCAAGCCCTTGGCTAGGGAGACGTGAAAGGCAACATCTTCCAAACTCAGAAGAACACTGCAGGGATGTTAACAAGGCTGTCCTGGGTTCCTCTTTAATCTCAATACAACAAACAGAAGCAATTAAGAGAAAGAACACAGCGAGGGTGTTGTCCCAGGGGTGTACCACTTTTTGGCTTCTTAGACAAAACTTGGAAGGATAAGATTAAGGACCCTGCTGCTCCAAGCATTCAGCTGCTCCAAGCTCAAGGCAAGCATGGAAAAGGCAACAGTACAGGTAGTCCTCAACTTACAACCGTTGGTTTAGTGACCCTTCGAAGGGATGAGTATTGGGAAAAAGTGACTTTGGATTATTATTCACACTTAAGGGCTGTTGCAGCATCCCCGTGGTCCAAAATTCGGACCAGCTTGGCAACTGGCTCATATTTACGATGGTTGCAACGTCCCGGGATCACATGATCTGCTTTTGCAACCTTCTGACGAGCCAAATAAATGCAGAAGCCAGATTCACTTAACAACTGTGTTACTCATTTAACAACTGCAGTGATTCACTTAACAAAGGTGGCAAAAAAGGTCATAAAATGGGGTAAAACTCACTTAACAACTGTCTTTCTTAGCAGCAGAAATTTTGGGGTCAATTGTGGTGGTAAGTCAAGGACCACCTTACAGTCTCATGCAGAGGTCCACAACCTGTGGGCCGCGGGCTGTGGCCTATTGGCCACTGGGCTGTGTGAGTGGTTGGCCAGTGTGTGCCCGTGAGTACAAACCCCCACTCACACTTGCATTGACCTGCGGGTGTTAACATGAATTTTGATTTGTAATTTCTGAGTTGAGAATTGCACAACTAAAGTAGCAGAAGCAAAGAAGTGGGAACATACTATGGTTTCCCCGAAAATACAACCTACCCCAAAAATAAGTCCTAGCTCCCATGTGCCCTACCCCCCCAAATAAGCCCTAATTACCCATCCCGCTTTGAGGTGCAGGGACTGGAGCAAGGCGCACAAATAAAAATTAAGTTAGGATGGGATGGGGATGGTGGTGCTGCCCTATTTATCAGGCCTCGCACACCCCATATCTGCTTTGCGTTGCCAGCCTACTTCTTCCGCGGCCGCTTCCTGCCACTCGCGCATGTCACCCCCCCCCCCAAGCCTCTGTTTCGCTGTCAGAGGCCCTTCTGGAAAGCCCTCTGCAACTGATAACAGAGCTCCAGGTCGATCCAGAACTCTTTTATCAGCTGAGATGCCTTTGAGAAAGCCCTCTACAGCCAATAACAGGGTAAGACACCCCCCCTTGAAAATAAGAACTGGTGCCTTTTTTGTTGGCAAAAAATATATAAGACCGGGTCTTATTTTGGGGGGAGACTATGGTAATAGTGTTAAACTTAAGCAGTGCAAAATTTATCTGTATTGTATATGTATGTATGTATGTATGTGTGTGTGTGTGTATGTATGTACGTATGTATGCATGCATATAAATACCTACCAATCTTCAGAGAGCTAGAAAACCAGATGACTGTGAAGAAAATAAATCCTTTCTTTCCCCCTCATTCACCCAGAACTAAAAAAGCTTCTCAGATGAAAAGTGAAACCTCTTCAAGGAAGAAACACCAAGAAAGCTCAATTGACTTTTGAAAAAGCACCCTTAAGATGAGGATTCTAATAGGCCTACAAACAGTTGAGATTTCCCATGTGGGCAGAAGGTGACTCACCAACCTCAGATCGCTGCGCCTGGGGAAAAGTTTCTTTTTTCCGCTGAAATAGACATCAAATTCGTCCACCTTCAAACGATGGGCATAATCAATGTAGGCAGCGACCTCCTGGCCACGGGCATTTCGATCACGAATGAAGATTATGGACTAGAGACAAAAGGGAAAAGTGTTACTGTACTCCAGTGCCCATTAAAAAATAGCCTTGCACCATTTTCATAGTTTCTTTGGAAGATCCAGTTTTCAGTCCTTCTGTCCTTCCATCCTTCTGGTTTCTGATAAAGATGACACCACTAATGGCAGCCTTGGTGAAATGCTCTGTCGTAATTCTGATGTTTTCTTAGACACGAATCTAGTTTTTCCACCCGTGCCCTCACTCTGCTAAACTCTTAATTCCCATAGCACTGTATTATTTCTCATCTTTTCTCATGCTCTCATTTTCCCTACTATCTTCTCGTATTGGTTTCTTATGATTTATCAAGTGCTGTTTGTAAATTGTGATTAATGATTGTAACTACGAAGTATTTACTTGCTGTTTATATGTACACCATGAGCTTATGCACTGGAGACAAATTCCTTGTGTGTTCAATCACACTTGGCCAGTAAAGAACCTATTCTATTCCTATTCCTGTTCCTGTTCCTGTTCCTGTTCCTGTTCCTGTTCCTGTTCCTGTTCCTGTTCCTGTTCCTGTTCCTGTTTCTATTCTATTCTATTCTATTCTATTCTATTCTATTCTATTCTATTCTATTCTTATTCTTATTCTATTCTTATTCCTATTCCTATTCCTATTCCTATTCCTATTCCTATTCCTATTCCTATTCCTATTCCTATTCCTATTCCTATTCCTATTCCTATTCCTATTCCTATCCATCCCTACCATCCTGCCCTGCCCTGCCCTGCCCTGCCCTGCCCTGCCCTGCCCTATCCTATCCTATCCTATCCTATCCTATCCTATCCTATCCTATCCTATCCTATCCTATCCTATCCTATCCTATCCTATCCTATCCTATCCTATCCTATCTTCATCAAACTTGCAGGTACTATCTCTGTTGCCAAATCCAATTTGTATTTGCTGTGAAGTAATTTTAATGGGATTTTTCCCTGGAAGAAGAGTAAGTAGCATGGTAGACGTCCTCTGGGGAAAATGAAACATCTCCATCATTTCAAAGTGTAAACCACAAGTGTTTCTCAATTTTAAGAGCTGCTGATGCCAACACTCAGAATTCCCTAGCCAGTGGTGCTAGCATCCAAATTCTCCCTTGAATTCTTAAAGTGCTCTCAAGTGCCAATTCCCTTTTAAAAAGGGATCTTTAGTCACACTGTTGTTCCATTGGGCTGTTCCATTGGGCTGTTGTCGTTCGTGAAACAGCTGAAATCTTAGAGCAGGATGAGCAGGGGTGGGCTTTAAAAAAATGTAGCAACAGGTTCACTGCCCGGTTGGTGGGTGGACGTGGCCTAGTTAGCCTCCTGCACCATGGCCAGGGGGGTGCGATTTCACCTTCCCCATGCTCCAGAGGCTTTCCTTGAGGCTCCAGAAGGGCTCCCTGAGCTCCAGAGACCCTTCTGGAATTTCTGAGAGACCCATATTTTGCCCTCTCTGGGTTCTGGAGGCTTTCCTTGAGCTTCCGGGAAACCCATTTTCCCTGCCTTCCGAGCTTCCACATGGGCCCTGCACTTACCTGGGACCCAAAACGGGACACACGGAGACTCCTGGAATGGGCAGGGTGGTGTGGGTGGGGCCAGCCAGTTGTTGTAACTACCAGTTCAGCGAACCAGATATAAAATTAACATCCGGTTCGCCCAAACCGGTGAGAACCATTAGCAGCCCTCCCCTGAGTATGAGGCAGGAATTCTCACCCAAGAGAAGACAATTTCCTTCCAACGTCTACAGAGGCCTCTACATCACTGCTCTGGTTTCAAATAGACTAGGCAGGTTCAGGAACAAAAATGAACACAAATTAGCCAGTGTTGTAAGTTCACTCCAGATGGGTTTGGAGTAGATTCTGAACTGAGGGAGAACCTCCTGTGGAGAGGTGTGTTTCTATTTAATGTGTACCAGTCCTTCCTTTCTTCATTACAGATGATTGATGAAAGAAAGGAACGATTTATATAGATTACTGTCAATGTGTGAATTTAGGCATTTTATAGAGTGCCTAGGAAATCTACAGAAAGTAAAAATGGGATCTCAGAGTATGAAACACATAATATTTCACACATTTCCAAAGCATTCTACGCAATGCCAAAAGACAAACTAGCGAAGTATAAGATACTCCTGCTAAAATTCCCTTTTAGCTTTCCTTGTTGCAACAAGTCAATATTGGCCTTTTTAACTGTTTTTTCCCCCCAATAAGAAAGTCTTGTACTTTATTTTGGATTCCTTCTTTCATTGTCATGTTTATCTTTTCTATAAACACTAACTGTAATCCTTTTCATTAAAGGCCTAGAGACTAAAACATTTGAAGAACGGTTGCAGGATTTGGGTTTGGCTAATCTAGAGAAAAGAAGGACTAGGACGACCTGATAATATCTTCCAATATTTGAGGGGCTGCCACAAAGAAGAGGGGGGTCAACTTATTTTCCATAGCACCTGAAGGCAAGACAAGAAGCAATGGATGGAAACTAATCAAGGAGAGAAGCAATCTGGAATTAAGGAGAAATTTCCTAACCGTGAGGACAATTAACCAAACTTCAGAAGTTGTGGGTGCTCCATCACTGGAGGTTTTTAACAAGAAAATGAACAGTCACTTGTCTGAAATGGTATAGGGTCTCCTGCTTGAGCAGGGGGTTGGACTAGAAGACCTCCAAGGTCCCTTCCAGCTCAATTCTATTCTGATTCTGATTCTTTTCATACTTGGCCTAAATAGTTCTTGTCATTCTGCGTTCTAAGTATTATATACAATGCTTAGGAAAAGTATATAGTATATTAAACATAGACATTTCATACTTCACTTAAAATGTCACTCATTCTGTAGATTTCCTAAGCATTCTTTTTAAGCATTGAGCCTCTGGGGTGCAGTGGTTGGAGTGCAGTACTGCAAGCTCCTTCTGCAGCCAGCTGCCTACAATTTGGCAGTTCAAATCTCACCAGACTCAAGGTTGATTTAGTCTTCCATCCTTCCAAGGTGGGTACAATGAGGACCCAGATTGTTGGGGGCAATACGCTGACTCTGTAATCCGCTTAGAGAGGGCTGTAAAGTACTATAAAGCGGTATATAAGTCTAAGTGCGATTGCTATTCGATACAGTACCAGCTTTTCACACATTGCTGGTAACATATACATTAAACAGAATTTATGACAGTGGTAGCTGGCTGCTGGTTCTGAAAAAGAAACAAAACAAGATTGTCTCAAGAAAATCGAAAGCCACGCTCCTACTTTAAAATAGACTTTGGTTCGTCATAGACATATCAAGATCAGGAAGAGGCAAATTTGAAAGGCATATTGAACATGAGCAAGGAGGAACCCATGGTGAGGTCATAAAAAGAAGAGTTACTGAGGTCTTTTCTATTTACCAGCATGAAAAAAAAAAAGACAGAAGGTTCCTGTCAAAACAGCGTCAATCAATCAATCAATCAATCAATCAATCAATCAGATTCTAGAGTCAAAACCCAGGAATGTCTCTTCCTCTTGAACTGCTGCATGAATTCTCTCAAAAGAAGAAACTTTGAACCGCTATAATATAATTTTTGCCAGGGACAGAAAAATATTTTCTCTTCATGGTCAGAACGGAAGCACGGAACATATTGCAGCTATGAGAAGTTAAACAGAGGAATGGGGCTGCTGGGGGTTCGGAGGGGTTTGGGAGATCCCCTAGCTAAGATTCTGTGCAGTTTGGAGAACCCCCAAATCCCACTCCTGGCCCCGCCCACCCTCTGCTCCCCTCCCCTCCCAGGAGTCCCCACGTGGCCTGTTTTGGATGCAGGTAAGTGCAGGGTGCATGCAGAGGCTCAGGGAGGGTGAAAAATGGGCATCCTGGAAATTCAGGAAGGCTGGAAATGGGCCTGTTTCCAGCCTCCAGAGAGCCTCTGGAGTCCAGGGAGGCCATTTTCGTTCTCCCGGAGATTCGAGGAAAGCCTCTGGAGCCCAGGGAAGGGCAAAAACGCCTCCCCTGCCATGACTGACTAGGCCACATCCACCCAACAACTGGGTAGAGAACCTGTTGCTAACATTTTTGAAGCCGATCCCTGGTTAAACATCATGTTATAAATCCATGAACCATCGATTCATGATATATGGTTTTTTTTTTTTTTTAAAAAAGAAGAAATTAACAATAACCATCCTAAATTATATGGGATGCTCTTGTGTTTAAAAAGTTAGGAAAGCAGGCACTGTCTTATGTTCAGTGCACATCATACAGGACATCTTTCAATTATCCTATGATTATAATATTAATTTCCTAAAATAGGTGTTTTCAGACCTGCCATGTGGAAAGTGACAAATTTTTTGCAGCTCTACAAGGAAGCAGTCAGTATGTCTCACTGTGTGGTTGTTGTTGTTGTTGTTTTTTTTTTTTTTTTTAAAAAAAAACCCAGCTTCAAACACCTAATCAAAAATATCTGGATGACATCCCCACCTCACAAAAAAAATTCGTGTGATAAAGGAGCAAAGTTTCTTTTTTTTTTCTTTTTTCTTTTTGTCAGCATTCAACTCCATTTTCTCCCTATTTCCCCCCAAAAATCATTTAACAGTACTTAAAAAGCTTTCATTCATAAAACATACAAGTGTGTTGGATAGCTATTCTTAAAATGTTCTTTTAGTTTTTCAGTTTTACCGCACCTTTCTGCCTCAGAGAAAATAGGCTTGGCGGGAGGTAGTTAAACATTTTCTCCCTTAACATGATAACAAAGCAGGTAACTGGGTTCATACTAATAATTAATAACTACTACAAGGGCACACTAAGGTGATAACAGAATACAGGTATCTGCAACCTGGCTCTGTCCAGATGTTTCAAGAATTCACTTCCAAGAATTTCTAACCAGCATGACTGAGTGGCTATCACCAATCTTTGGGTTGGCTCTTTTCATATAAAATCAGGGCTGAACAGAGCTTATCCTAAAAGCATAGTCAAAAATGAGAGAAAAAGCAACACATGCCTCAGATAGAAAGTCCCTATGGAGAATGGTAAGGACAGTCTGTTTCTGTTGCTCCCCTTTGGGAGGAGGTTTCGAAGTATTTCTAGCAGGACTACCAGGTTCTGTAACAGCTTTGTTCCCTATGCCCTCCGTCTGGTAAACTCGCAAGATTAATTTCTGTCCCCAGGTGCGCATTTATATATCTGAACTAGACTGTGTTGTTTCTCTGTGTCAAATAACATATGTGGGCATATACACATTTTTAATGTATTTATTTATTTTTTCATGTTCATGTTGGGTATATTGGAGGTGGTGGACCTTTGAGAACTGTATTCAACAAAATTTCATTTTAATGTATGCCAATTAGTGTACATTCAAAGTGACAATAGTCATTCTAAGTCATGTAAGTGCTAGGTGCAGCCATGAAAATACAGAAGGATTTTACATGAAAATCAGAAGGGTTTACCATTAAAGGGCAGCACAGTGGTTCAGTGGTTAAGATACTGGGCTTGTCAGCTGGAAAGCCAGCAGCCCAGGTTCAAGACGCGAGCTCCACATGACAGGGTGAGCTCCCTTCCTCACCTGAGCTCCTGCCAATCTAGCAATTCGAAAGCACACAAATCATCATCATCTTTTAACAACCCTATAATCCCTCACAGGGTGGAGTCTGCGCACCTAACAGAGTATTTGGGAGTCTGGGCACCTCACCTAGCAGAGTGTTTACTGGCCGGATGTCCTTCCTGTTGCCAATGAGGAGTTTTTTTCAACAGATATATTCTCATTGTGCCCAGAGAGAGAAATATCTGCTTCTACTTAGGATTGAACTCACAGGCTCCTGATTATGAGGTGGGAGCTCCACCTCTAGGCCACTGCACCACTTTCAAAAGCACACAAACCCAAGTAGATAAATAGGTACCACTTCGTTGGGAAGGTAATAGCATTCTGTGACATCATGCTGGCCACATGACTGTGGAAATGTCTTCATACAGCACTGGCTCAATGGCCTTGAAATGGGGTTGAACACCGCAATGACTAACTGAGTAAAATTCACAGGGTCTCCTCTTTTTTAATGATTAAATGTGCTAATACTAGAACTACAAACACAGACAAAATTATCAAATCAGCAACCAACAATTAAATAGTACAAAGATGAAGCAGTCATTAAAATAAGAAATACTCAGTATGGCCAGGAGGAGGAGGAGGAATGAGTGTCCATAGGAGAAAATATTAGAAAAATAAAATTGTTATATGATAAATTAGAAGGGATTATATTGGAATGTAAAGTATTTATAATGATAGTATTTTATTATGATTAAAAGTAGGGAAATGAAAACTTATTAAAATTATATAGGTAAATCTTGGTTAAGTGGAAATGAAGAAAAAATATGAAATGGTTAAATGAATATCTTTGGAATAAATATAAGATATATTGTAGATTGGGGGATATACCATGTGGAGCCAAAATATATTACTTTTATTTTATTCTTACTTTTTTTTAATTGTTTACTATATATTGGTCTTGTGAAAGTTAAAAATGATAATAATGTATAATGTAAAATAAAATAGGTGGTAAGCTGAAAATGGAAATTATAAGGGATAAAGAATTGAAAATATATGTGAGGATGAAATAATCTTGAGATTGAACTAATGAATTGAAATATGAATTGGAAGCTTATTTAAAGATTAGTGGAATGGACGACTTGATGTGATGTTAAACAAGAAAGTTGAAAATTTGGACTTCCGGTTTGAGTTTCTTCACTGACAGACCGAAACAGCAATCATACGTGGTTTTGATCCGTGCTTGCCGCCGGAGCACCCCAAGCCGGCTGGCTTCGGGGCTAAGCCATCCCATAGAGGTGGTGAAGAGGGGGGAGACTGCCAGCAGGGTTGAGGAGAGCCACATCTCTCCTCCTCAGCTGGCCATTACTCCCTTTCCCGAAGGCGGTTGCAGCGGTGGTCAGAAATGGCCACCTCAAATAAGAACTCAACCAGAAAAGAATGTGCAGGAGGAAGATAAGAAGTGAAAGTCTTGGTTGACTGGGTTAAACTGCAAAAGCAACAATGCAAGGTACCCTGGTATTTAAACTATAAAAAAATAACATTGTTCCCAAAGAAGATTTTGAAGCAGCGAAGGAGAGAGAAAAGGGAAAGGATTTGGTTTGTTTTTTCTCTTCCCTTCTATATACTGATAGTTAAGAAACTTAAGCAAGAAATTGAAAAAAATCCACTTTGACATCAATAGACATTTAAACTGAAAATAAAATGTCAAGATTTCTGGATACTTAAAAGCTTTTAAAAGCAGGAAAGGAGAGAAAAAGAATAAAAGGGTAGGATCTGGAAAAATGGAGGAGACTGCCTGGAACTAAAACCTCAACAAGATTCCTAAAAGATACATTTTAACTGAAACTTGGCAACAAAATAGTAGAACCCCAGGAAGAGAAAGTTGAAAAAAGAAGCAAGAAGAAACAGCTTGGGGTTATTTGGATTACTTGGTGATCTCTATTTTGGTTACTGAATTTAAATGACTAAAATCAATCGGCTGGTTGTTTAAAACTGTTTAAAATGGAACCACTTTTAGAAGAACTGAAAATGGAACTTAAAAAGTACAAAGAAGATGCACAAGAAGGGAGAGGTTCTTTTGGCTTCGTATTTCAACTCTTAGAAATGGAGATCTGGAACTATGAAAAACAACAAGAAACGCTTGTAGAACAAGGAGGTTGGGACAAAGAAGAAGCCATCTTTAATGATCAAGTAATTTTATGTGGGGGAAGAAAGGAAAATGGGGGAAAGAGAATGAGAAGTTTAAGATTTGAAAAAACAACCCAAAAAAGAAGAATAGTTTGAAAAATAAGTATAATTTCAGAAAGCAACAGAAGAGGGGCTTACAGAAGAGAGAATTAGAAGTAGAGAGACAAAGGGGTAAAAGGGGGAGGGAGAAGAAGAGAGGAAAGAAGGAATGGAAAAGAAGTTATAAGGGACAGAAACAAGATATAGAGAAACAGGGCAAAGGTATAAGAATTGAAAGTATAAGCCTATTTAGAGAAAACTTAATTATAAAAGGGATTCTGCAAAGGTACATAAGATAGTATTGTTATATTACAAATAGAAATAATATTTGAAAATATGCTTAAAATGATGGATAAAATATTTATTGTAATCTAGTGGAATGCTTGTTAATAAACAAATGAAATAAAGTGAATGAGAGAATTAAATTAGGAAAGGATGGGAACATTTTAATTATTATTAGTGATTTATAAAATATAAGTGAAGAGAAATATGGAAAAAATTAATTATGGAAAGTTTATAAGTGTTCCCAAGGAAGTATGATATTTAATTGAAAAGAAATGTTAAAGATGTTAAGATATTAATGAATATTAATGATAGAATTGAATTGGAAGGGAATGAGTGTTTTATTTACATATATAAATAATCTTTTTTAAAGAATATAGTGTGTATTTAAGAATGTGCCAAGCAGAATTCGATTGGAAGTTATGTATTATATTGAATATTATAATTTTAACATTAAAAGATATAAAGGCGTCATACTCCAATTAATAACTACAGGAGAAAATTTGTTTAATGAGAAAAAATAATATGAAATTGAAACAGGACAGACAAAAGTATAAATATAATGATTTGAATTGAGATGAGATAATCAAAATAAAGTTGAGAAAATTAAAAGGGGAAAACTATGTAGAAAATGTAAAACAGTAATAAGATATGGAACAGAACACAAGAATGAGCATGAAATTGAATTTGTGCCTGTATGAAGAAGTGAAACCCGGGACCATGCTGTTTAAAAAAAAAATGTTTTATTTGTATTATGTTTTTTTTTGTGTGTGAAAATCAAATAAAATTTTCAAAAAAAAGAAAAAGAAAGTTGAAAATTTAATTATGACTATGCATAAATGTTGTAATCTGGAACCATGTCGCTCACATGAAGAGATGTGTAAAAAAATAAAAATAAAAAACTTTTTATTAAAAAGAAAGAAATATAAAATTGTTCTACAGATGGTCAGATATTTTGGGTCCTTGTCTATTTGGCATAAATTAAATTATTTGCTTCTGTATCATTTGATGATTACTTTGTAAATCACAGAAATATTCACTGAATTATATGTCTTTCCTACTCACAAATAGGTTTTTACATATTTTATTACGTATTTATAAAACACAATTCGGTGTGGGCGTTAAATATCTCATTTTAAATGGACAATTCTAATTCAATGAAAAGATGTTTAATTGAAGGATCTTTATTTGGCTTCTGCAAGGAGTTTATTTTATTTCCTCATTCCCTCTGAGTTTAAGTGTAGAAGTCCATGCTCCTTTTTCGATATTTTTATCAAATGACACAACAATTGTTAATACTTATTTATTAATAAATGTGCATTTCAGTTGAATGACACCTTGCAGACTTTCATACCAATGGTGGGATTCAACAATTTTTACTACTGGTTCTGTGGGCGTGGCTTGGCTTGATGGGCATGCTTGGTGGACGTGGCAGGGGAAGGTTACTGCAAAATCCCCATTCCCTCTCCACCCCACTAACCTGCTTTCCAGCTCCATTCTCCTGTGCAGGCAGCCAAAGAAGACCCAGCCAATCAGTTGGGACTCGGGAGGCAGAGAAGAGATGATGGCGGGGCCAGTCAGAGGTGGTATTTGCCAGTTCTCCGAACTACTCAAAATGTCTGCTACCAGTTCTCCAGAATGGTCAGAACCTGCTGAATTCCACCTCTGTTTCATACCAAACCAGATAAAGGGATATACCCTGAAAATGAACTCCAGTGCAGATAGTCTTCATTTAGCAGTTATTTGAGGTTACAAAGGGGATAAAAATTAACTTCATGGCCGAGCCTCACATTTATGGCCTTCACAGATGTGGAAAGTAAAATAAAGCTTTCTTGCCACAGCTGTTAAGCAAATCCCTGCAGTTTGTTATGTTAGTAACATGGCAGTGAACTGAACCTGGCTTCCCCATTGACTTTAATTGTCAGAAGGTCGCAAAAGGGGATCACATTAACCCCGGGACACTGCAAACGTCATAAATATGGGTCAGTTGCCAATAATCTGAATTTGGATCATGGGGATGTTGCAATGGTTACATGAGTGAAAACGTTCGTGTCACATTTTTTTCAGGGCCACTGTAATTTCGAATGGTCACTGAACGAATGAATGTTTGTAAGTCTAGGACTACCCGTGCATGGGAAAGAACTGAATATAGTGGGAGATCATCTAAGAAAGCAAGGCACACACATACTCAATTAAAACCAAAAATGGGATGACTCTTTGAAAAGATAAATTTAGAGAGTTTTCACAACATAGAGTAGAGTAGAGTAGAGTAGAGTAGAGTAGAATAGAATAGAATAGAATAGAATAGAATAGAATAGAATAGAATAGAATAGAACAGAACAGAACAGAACAGAACAGAATTCTTTATTGGTCAAGTGTGACTGGACATACAAGGAATTTGTCTCCACTGCATAAGCTCTCAGTGTACATAAAAGATATAAGTGATAAATCGTAGTCATCACAAATATACAGTATTCATCATGAATCATAAGGTATAACAGAACTAAGGAGAAAATTCCTGACAGAATAATTAATCAGTGGAACAACTTGCCTCCAGAAGTTGTTTGGTGCTCCAACACTGTAAGTTTTTAGGAAAAGATTGGATAACCATTTGTCTGAAATGGGATAGGATTACTGCCTAAACAGGGGGTTAGACTAGAAGACCTCCAAGGTACCTTCCAACTCTGTTATTCTATTCTAACACTTTGTGATTTTATTTTTAATTAAAAATACTTTAATTTTTTCTGTCTCCCCAGCCCATAGCTCCTGCCACCTCGCAAGGACATGGCCAACCATCTCAGAAATGATTCACTGTACACGTGAGAATCAGACGTCCAAAGTCTCACTCTCTGTGCAAACTCCATAATATGGATTCTTGGGCTGTGTCCATATATTGCATGTATGATTCGTCTCTACTCCAAGTTTCTCAAGCAATTATGTCTAAACAAAAGTAACAATGAATTTTCTCAAAAGCTGTTTTTTCTCTCTGCCCTGAAAAATCCCCTTCAGAAATGCGTGCAGTTGGCCAAGGGTAATTTCACTGACAATGGAACGAAATTAAAGTGTTATTGAAAGAAAACAGATTCCCCAGCATTGCTAGAGAAGAGAACAGTTTGTTTTTTTCTGAAATCAAGGACACAGCTTTGCTATTTTGTAACGCTTGGAAATGTATAAAAACGTGGAAGCATTGGAAGAAATATCCATCTGGTTCAGTTCCAAGCCAGGAGGAAGATACTGGAAACATGGAGGCTGATTGGAAAGATGGTTTAATGATAAAGCAGAACCACCAAGCACATGGTTCTCTGGTGCAGCTGACTACATGAAATTGACACTGAGGAGTTTTTATACCGTCTCTTGGGCTTTGCACTTGAGCTTCCTGTTCCTGTGCAAGAACATGTATTCTATTGGCTGTGGTCAGATTCCTATGGGGTCGTGTTTGTCTGAGCTCCCAGGTTTGGTTGAAGTTTGCTGGATGTTGCAATGTCCTTAAGAGATTGTGCAATGCAGTGAACTCTATGTCCTCTGCTAAACCTATTATGTCCTGGAGGGTCATGTCTTAATCCCATCACCCGGGAGCTGAAGGTTGTTTGTCTTGTAGATAGGCTGGCCTAGTCCTGCTGGGGCTATTAAGAAAGGGGGGGGGGGCTGTGTCAGAGTATATTCATGAACTGAAATAGAGCATGGTAACAAGGCCAGCCAATGAATAGGCATAGCAACTAAGTCAGCCAATGAGGACTGTTTGGAAACTGAAAATAGAAGTAGTTTAGATGTTGCTCTTTATTAAGCTCTGCAGCTCTGAAGCCATGTTAAGCTCTGAGTCTGTCAATTGAAAATGAAACTGCTTCTCTCCTCTGCTGTGTGTTTTGCTTGCCTGCTGAACTAAAGTGAAACTGATGTCTGTTTCTGAGCTGTTGAGTTGCTGTTCTACTCTGAACCTGTAACATGTTTGCTTCTGTTTGAGTTTGCTCCATGTTGGAGAAATCTATAACTGGTATTGTAAAATCTACTTTACACGTTTATGAAGAAGTTAAATGAAGCCTCAGCCATCTGTGTTTACTTTTCTGGTGCTGAATTTACATTGTTATACTCCGAGCAGGCTGCTTCCCAAGAGCATGTTTCTCCTTTAGGGAAATATAATGTTCTGCTTTTTTAAAATATTTCCCAAAATATTTCATTCTTTTAGGAGAAGGGTGGATGCTAACTTTGTACAGAAGCCCTGTCACCTGGCATAAAAAGTCCTCAGCAGAAAACCTTTGAAGGGGTGCCAACTTAAAGGTAAATGATGCAGACAATATTTTGGAGTCAATTATTCACCTACAGAGGAAACTATTTCAAAAAAAAGTCCAACCCAAACATGGACAATTTCACAGGTGATGCCCTAAAGGGCTTGAAGCAACCATTTCCCGAGAAATGGGAAGCTTAAAATACATTATAACTTAAAATAAATTCTTAATGATCACCTTTTTTAAAAAAAATAAAAATAATGTTTAACCTAATCTGCCACCTGTGGTTCAAGTTACATCAAGCAAACACAGCATCCAGACTCCAGGAGTGAAAGGAAACCGACCTCTTGTATCTTAAAAACAGATGGTCTTAGTTCTTTTCTGAAAAAATGTCAGAAAGGTTTTTGGCCTGGCTTTGCAGAAGGGATGAAAGCTGGTTGCAGAATGATGTACTTCACTATATTTTGCCTGCCTGAAACCCAGGAGTGGTGATTTCGAGGAAAGAAGATTGCTTGATTTAACGCATCAACATCTATTCTGTGGAATATTGTAATGATTCTTGTCCTCAATATGGCCCCAGGCAGTGACATTGTGAGCCTGTGGATTGGTACCTATATAAATGAAGCAGTGAAAAATATTGGGTTGGCATCTGGGATTGCAAATATACAAATCTAGGATGGACTTGATCTCCACGTGCGTTTTGTATCTGGTACAAGCTGTCAGATGGTAGACGTGATCACTTTTAAAAGTGCCCCTGGGTTTGAGGAACATGGGAATGTATCTTTCAGAACAAAATCTGGCTATTATCAAAGCTGATTAAACGGGATATCTAGTTAGGGCCTGCTTGCCTATCTGTCAGTCCATTGGTCCTTCCTTCCTTCCTTCCTTCCTTCCTTCCTTCCTTCCTTCCTTCCTTCCTTCCTTCCTTCCTTCCTTCCTTCCTTCCTTCCTTCTTGCCTTCCATCCCTCCATCTATCACCTATCTATGGTATATCTGTCTTTCTGTCTGTCTGTGTGTCATTACAATTAAAGTGCAGCTTGATGAATTCATTTTATTTATTTTTTTGGAGTTCTGCAAATTGTACCTTTTTATACAGGGATTCTGAATTAGTATAAGACACAAGAGATACTAGTGAAAGATCTGGAGGCAGGATTGAGGTCTACCAAATTTTATGCGGCATGATTAAAATAGACAAAGTGAAGTTGCTGAAGTACTAGAACCACTGATTTGAAGAATGAAGAATCAAGGCAGAAAGAAGGAAGCATGTTTTTAAATAATGCAGAATTAACATTTGGCATTTGTCCCCATGAATAGTGCAGGCTACCAGCTTGGCCAGAAAAAGGGTTGGACTAATGGATGGAAATCTTGGGGAGCTATGGCTATTAGTTTTGATGATAGTCTGATTATCTCTGAAGATTATATTTTGGAAGACTTGTGGGCTTCCTTGTGATGTGATTTGGTCACTGTGACAATAGAAAGTGCTGCTCTGAATAAGCCAGGTATTTTATTTTATCTAATCTAATCTAATCTAATCTAATCTAATCTAATCTAATCTAATCTAATCTAATCTACAGCACACTGCTTATGTTCTCAGTCATGCTTTGTCTCAAAACATGTAAAATAATTTCAAAGCACATAGAATATATATAGAAACCTAATAGAGATACTCCAGCAATTAATGTTCTACTAGGTTGCCCCAAATCTAATATTATTAGATTATATCTTTATTGGATTTTATCCCACCTTTATTCCTTAGAAAGTAACTCAAGGCTGCGAACATACCTAGTACTACTTCCCCCTCTTATTTTCTGTACAACAACAACCCTGTGAGGTGAGTTGGGCTCAGAGAGAGAGACTAATTGGCCCACAGTCACCCACTCATCTTTCATGCCTAAGGCAAAACTAGAACTCGCAGTCTCCTAGTTTCTAGGACAGCACTTTCTTTCTTTTTTTAAAAAAAACAAATAAAACTTTCAGTTATTCAGTGTGTCGGTTGGTGCATATATCTTGTGCACAATATCAATCGTCTTTCCCTCTTAAATTTAAATTTATATTCATATTATATTAATCAACTTCTCATATCATGATATATTATTGTTACATCATGATGAGACTTTGATTGCAAATTCACATTATCCTTTTTGAGCAGATCTCAATTTTTCCAAGTTATAATTCATATTATAATTCCTTCTATAATAATCAATTATAATATATCATTACTGTTATGAACTAATAAAAACGCTTAAATAAAGTTTAACAAACCTTAAAGAAAAAGCAGGGTTTTAATCCTGCACTTCTGATTGGCCGATAATAGCGATATCGGATTGGTCCGTTCTGGAGAATCTGATTGGCTGTTAACGAGCCATTCTCATTGGTTCAAGGGTTTAACACTTCCATGTTCTCATTGGTTAATAGGTCAGCAGCCTGCCCTATAAAAGGGCTGCTGCTGCCCTAGGGTTTTGCTCTGTTCAGGATGATTAATAAAGAGTTGAAGTTCACTGTTCAATGCCTCGTCTCCGCTCCTTGCACCCATGCGCAGAACTTAACACTGGCGACGAGGATGGGATGCGGAGACATCAGAGCTGACTGAACACTACAGAGCACGAAACAGAGCACATGGCTGAAGGCGCATCGACAACGGAAACCATGTCCGGCAGCGCCATACCACCCGCTCCATTTGACCCGGCACAAGAAGACTGGGACTCGTACATAGACCGGTTCCAGATGTTTCTGGAGACCAACAACTTGAAGGATGCCACTACGGGGAAAAAGTGAGCAGTGTTCCTGACCCATTGCGGGGCTGCCGTTTTTAAGATGGCCAAGGCACTAGCGAAACCGGCTGAGGTGAAATCCATGGATTGGGACGTCCTCGAGCCCCTTCTACGGGCCCACTATGCACCCGCCGTACCAACGCTTGTCCGAAGACATGAATTTTACCAGAGGGACCAGCAGAAAGGAGAGAGCGTTGCAGATTTCATCGTGGATCTCCGGAACCTGGGAGGCCTCTGTGGGTTTACGGACCTCGAAGAAGCTCTGAGAGACCGAATAATTCTGGGATTAGATGACCACACTATGCAGAGCAAGATCATGGCAAAAGGGGACATCGACCTTGCTGATGTCATCAAGGACGCTACTGCAGCAGAAGCAACCAGGAAGTCGGCTGCCCGAATGCGCTGCGCAAACACACCGCTCTGTCAACTCGCCAGCGATACCTCACCTTGCCTAGAGAGGCACACAACAGCGACCCACCACGAGGACCTCAAATCGCCATCAGAAGGTGATGTGGAGGAGGTCAACCAGCTCCGGTCTGAACGTGACCAATGCCATCAGCGGAATCAAAGACTACCACACCAATACGCGGGTTGTGGGGCAAACCACCCGTGATCAGACTGCAAATTCCTCGATGCGCTCTGCCATTTCTGTGGGGAAAGAGGCCACATCGGGAAGGTCTGTAGAAGCAAGCAAGGACCCAGCCCATTTCAGAGGGGAAACAACTACCACCAGACCACAGGAAATCGCCCTGTGAGTTGGGAACATTTGAACCACCAATGGAACAACCACTCCTACAGAAATAAAACACTGGCCATTTCAATGAGACGAGAAGAGGCACACCAAACCATTACAATTGGTCACGCCTCATCACTAGATGCAAAGAAGATCCGAGTGAAGGTCGCCATTGAAAACCAGCCTTGCATGAAGTTGATTCAGGATCGAAGTCGATTCAGGATCATCCCTCTCGATGGTTTCCTGGAAGACTCTTAAACAATTAATCCCTGCCATCCGGCATCAAGACCTCAGAGCCCAGAGAATCATACTCAAATATTATCAGGGGAACCGAATTCCGGTCGTTGGATCCAGCCAAGTCCAAGTATCATTCAAAAATCATACTGCGTCATTACCACTGACCGTCGTCGACCATGACTGGCCTAGCTTGTTAGGCCTTCAATGGTTCCCCCCACTCGGGATCGAGGTAGCCGGCATTCATCAAACCAGAAGCGACGACTGGGAGGAGGCCATCATCCAGGAATTCCAGGATGTTTTCGCAGACAAACTAGGTGAGTACAAGGGGACCCCGATATCATTTAACCTTAACCCTGAAGTAGCCCCCATCCGCCTTAAGCCTCGTTGGGTACCTTTTGCCCTTAAACCAAAAATTGATGAGCAGCTCGATAAATTAATAGCCCAGGGTGTTTTAGAACCAACTGACCACGCTCGTCGGGAAACCCCAATTGTAACACCCATCAAACCGGATGGATCGTTAAGGATTTGTGGGGACTACCGGGCTACCCTTAATCACACCCTTCAACAGAGCACTTACCCGATGCTGGCGGTACAACACCTTCTTCATTCCCTGGGGGGCGGAAAAGTCTTCGCTAAATTGGATTTAGCACAGGCCTACCAACAACTGCCTGTAGTTAAAAAAAACCGCAGAGGCACAGACGATCGTTACGCACCGAGGTGCCTTTAAGTGCAACCGACTCCAATTCAGAGTGAGCGTAGCCCTAGGGATTTTTCAAAGTCTGATGGAGAGACTCTTGCAAGGGATCAAGGGGGTTGTGCCATACTTTGATGACGTTTTAATTGCTGCCCCGAATAGAGAAATACTAGAAAAGCGGCTTAAAATGGTTCTCCAGAAATTTAAAGACTCTGGCCTTAAGGTTAAAAAAAAAACTCAACTGTGTACAGACAAAGTAGAGTTCCTGGGGTACCTAATCGATAAACAAGGCATCCAGCCCACTAATAGCAAACTAAGGGCAATCAAAAATGCCCCAAGACCCAGAAATAAAACTGATCTCCAAGCTTTCCTGGGGCTCATTAACTTTTACAACATCTTCTTGCCCCAGAAAGCGACCGTAGCTGAGCCCCTACATAGACATCTCGACAAAAAAGCAACCTGGGTCTGGGGACACCGCGAGGAGCACGCATTCCAACAAGTGAAAAACTTACTAACCTCAGATGCTGTTTTAATGCAGTATAACGAGACTCTGCCTTTAACAATTACATGTGATGCATCACCGTTTGGAGTAGGAACCATTTTGAGTCATGTGTTACCAAATGATAGTGAGGCCCCCATTGCCTATTTTTCAAGGACCCTATCAAAGGCTGAACGTAACTATAGCCAGATCGACAAAGAGGCTCACTGTTCACTGTTCACTGCCTCGTCTCCGTTCCTTGCACCTATGTGCAGAACTTAACAATTATCGTATATACTCGAGTATAAGCCGAGTTTTTCAGCCCATTTTTTGTGCTGAAAAAACCGCCCTCGGCTTGTACTCGAGTCAGCCGCTACGGCACCATGCCTGGCCTGCGCTGGCGTGGCTGCAACTGATCGCGCCTCCAGGGCAGCATCGCTGCCGCGGCTGTCTACCCGCTGAGGGCCACACAGGTGACCCCAAGCGGCCTCTCCTTCCCCATTAACGGGCGCCTGGGGCCCCCGCGAGCTCCTGCGTTGCGCGCTTCCAGCTTCGCCAACAAACCGCCAGGCTCAGGCAGCCTCCTCCGCCCCCTACCCTAGCAGCAAAGAGCTGCTCCGGGGGCTCCCGCCACGGCGCAGCCAGGCACTTTGTCTCGCTGCCCCCAGAGCAGCTCTTCGCTGCTAGGGTAGGGGGCGGAGGAGGCTGCCTGAGCCTGGCAGTTTGTTGGCGAAGCTGGAAGCGCGCCCGTTAATGGGGAAGGAGAGCCCGCAGCTCCGAAAGTCTTTTCACCGTTGGGGACTGAACAGGAGAGCCGCAAACACCGCGCTCCCCAGGAAAGGGCGGCCCTCTTCCTCTTGGCGGCTCCCGCCACGGTGCAGCCAGGCACTTTGTCTCGCTGCCCCCGGAGCAGCTCTTCGCTGCTAGGGTAGGGGGCGGAGGAGGCTGCCTGAGCCTGGCGACCCCAAGCGGCCTCTCCTTCCCCATTAATGGGCGCCCGGGGCCCCCGCAAGCTCCTGCGTTGCGCGCTTCCAGCTTCTCCAACAAACCGCCAGGCTCAGGCAGCCTCCTCCGCCCCCTACCCTAGCAGCGAAGAGCGCATGCACTCCGGGGGCAGCGAGACAAAGTGTCTGGCTGCGCCGTGGCGGGAGCCGCCGAGAGGAAGAGGGCCGACCTTTCCTGGGGAGCGCGGCATTTGCGGCTCTCCTGTTCAGTCCCCAACGGTGAAAAGACTTTCGGAGCTGCGGGCTCTCCTTCCCCATTAATGGGTGCGCTTCCAGCTTCGCCAACAAACAGAGCTGCAAATCTGGTAATCGCTTGCGGAGCCTCGGCACGAACCCCCTTTCCCCGCACTCCCCCCCCCGCACTCCTCTGGCAGCAGCAGGCGGAGAAAGCCCCGCTTCCCCCTGGCTTTGATGGCACGCGTGAGTTGGCTTCCCACTCTTTTTTTTTTTAACTCTCCTCCTCCTCCTCCTCCTCCTCCTCCTCCTCCTCCTCCTCCTCCTCCTCCTCCTCCTCCTCCTCCTCCTCCTCCTCCTCTCCTCTCCCCTTGTTGTCTGGTCTTCCCTAAGGAAACTCGAGGGCTCACACTTCCAGGTGTTTCTCCCTGTCTTTCTCCCTGTCAATGATCTTTTCTTCCCTTTCCTTCTCTCAGCCCCATCCTCCTTCACCTTTGTCACCACAATCCTGAACAGATGAAGTTTGTACTTCTCAAGAAAGGTTGGATGTTCCTTTTGAGGAGGGAACCTAGTGTGACATCTGTATGTTGACCTACTACTGAGCCATGGCATGTGTGCACATGCAATGGAGGCATGAGGGATAGCTGTGAAATAGATGGTGGCTCTCCAAAACAGGATGTACATGCAGCACATACACATGCTTTTTTCTTGCAAGGGAGAGAGTGACTCTGTTTGGACATACAGATGATGATGAGGAATTCAGTTTTGAAGGATTTTAACTCTTGTGTTTTAGCTTGGTTGCTGATTGAGCTAAGGTTTTTGTACTTTTAAAGTTATTGTTGATACCATATTGGTTTTGTTGGCTTTCTTTTCCACTTACAGAGCGAGTTTACTGTTTTTCTTTGAAATAAATATTCAAAAACATTTAACCTACTGATGCCTCAATTAATGTAATTTTATTGGTATCTATTTTTATTTTTGAAATTTACCAGTAGCTGCTGCATTTCCCACCCTCGACTTATACTCGAGTCAATAAGTTTTCCCAGTTTTTTGTGGTAAAATTGGGTGCCTCGGCTTATATTCGGGTCGACTTATACTCGAGTATATACGGTACCATTATATTTACTATTGTATTATATTTATGTTATAATATATTTCCCTATTTTTCTATCTAACCATTGATAAAATAAATCCCATATTTTATAATATTCTTTTTCTTCTTGCTTTCTAATTGCCAATGTCAATCTATTCATCTCTGCACATTCCATTATTTTCTTTATTACCTCTTCTATCGGAATTTTTTTCATTTTTCCAGTTTTGGGCAAATACAATTCTAGCTGCTGTTAAAACATTAATAATCAGATATGTCAATTCTCTACTGTATCCTTCAGGTAAGATACCCAATAAAAATATCTCTGGTTTCAAGTCTATATGCTGTTTTGTCATTTTTTTCCATCCATGTATGAATTTTAGTCCAGTATCTTTTGGCTTCCACACATGTAGGACAGCACTTTCACTGCTACACCAAACCAACACTTTCTTTCAGTTCAGCAACATATCAGGAAGGCATTCATAAGTATATAGATGATGATAGATCACATGGTAATCACACTGTTGTGGACTAGTGTGGGGAAAAAAGTTGGAAATAACAGCACCGTTTCCATCTGATGCCAAGAAAACTGCCTGGATACAACCACCAAGAGGTGAATGTGGCTCAAGGATACCTTTCCCTACCACTTTATATTTAAGAAACTTATTTTTTCTGTTTTTCAAACTACTGGAAAAAATTTCTTTAGGGGGTCTAGGGCTTAGTTTGCAATTCACTGGCAACTGTTAAATATGTTTTGCGAAGAGGAATAAACTTAGCACACCTGAAAGAAAACATCCAAAGGTGTATCAACCAAATAAACAAAGCCTTAGTGGCCCATTTGCACTTAATATAATTCTTGAAAATACAAGACAACAGGCACAAATTTTACAGGTCTGTGTGAACAAGCAATAACGCTTCTACCGCTGCACCATAGAGAGTATTTTAACTTACCGCACCTACATATGGTTTGCCAATTGCACAGTGGCAGATAGGAAAGCACTCCAGACGGTTAACATCATTGCCTAGAGGATCATGGGTTGCTCTCTCCCCACTTTGGAAGAGCTTTATAGCTCCTGCTGCCTTAAGAAAGTTTAAAACATTCTCAAAGATCCATCTCATTCTGGGAACACACACCTTTTTTTTTTTTTCTTGGAACTATTACCATTAGGGGTACAGGACAATAAAAACAAGGACAAATAGGCTGAAAAACAGCTTGTATCCCAGAGCAGTAGCTATATTGAATTCTACTGTAGAGTGCAATATTAATGCAATATTTTAATTCAATTGCATAGAATGTGAAGATGTGTGCCTTTTTATTTTTATAGTTTTTCTTATGTATGATGTACATTGAAAATGGCATTTGATTTCGTTGTACAAGATGCAATGACAATAAAGTACAGTTAAAGTTAACGATAACACACCCCTCCAAAAAATAAAATGAAATTCCCTTTTGCATCCCGGGACTCCAACTTTTGCAAAAGAGACAGTGGCTGGCTGAGGAACAGATGTCCCAGCTTTGAAGTCTTCAAAAGAAAGGCTACTGGCCTTGTACAGAAGAACTGTTCCACTGTTTGTCCAACATGTGTGTTCCAGTCCACTATTATTCACTGTGTCCCACAGCTGCTCGCCTGACTGGAGGAAGCTTGGCAGACGGTGGATTTGCTTATCTGTGTAAACAGGGTGTTGGCTGCAATTACAAGTAGTAATTCACAGTGAGAACAGGCTCCTGAGTGCGTCTCTCTCTCTCTGTGTGTGTGTGTGTTCTTGTATTCACACAGCTGGCATTACCCAAACTGAAACACCTTCTGTGCTCCACATGTGCCACCAAAGCAGTGTGGAGTGTTGCCCAAGGCACATCCTTTCTAGACTGATTTTTTGGAAATTCCAGTTATCAACAGGCAGGATCATTAGGGGTGATATACAGATAACCCTCATTATACAACCGTTTGTTTAGCGATCATCCGAAGTTACGACAACACTGGGAAAAAAATGACTTATGGCTAATCGTTGCCCTTATAACCAATACAACATCCCCATAATCAGGTGATCAAAATTCAAGTGCTTGACAACTGTTGTGTACATTATTCTTCTCATCCTTCCTATTACCTATCTCTTCCCACTTATGATTATAACCATGTTGCTTGTATCTTTACAATTTATATTGTTTGGTTTGTTTCTTAGTATTTTTTAATTGTGTATTAGTAACCTATGTATGATTTGATTGCTTATTAGTAACCTATGGCTATCACTAAGTGTTTTATCTTATGATTCTTGATGAACATATTTTATTTTTTCTTATGTACACTGAGAGCATATGCACCAAAGACTAATCCTTGTGTGTCCATTCACATTTGGTCAATGAAGAACTCTATTCTGTTCTATTCTGTTCTGTTCTGTTCCGTTCCGTTCCGTTCCGTTCCGTTCCGTTCCGTTCCGTTCCATTCCATTCCATTCCATTCCATTCCATTCCATTCCATTCCATTCCATTCCATTCTATTCTATTCTATTCTATTCTATTCTATTCTCGGGATTATGGGATCACCATTTGTGACCTTCCAAACTGGCTTCCGACAAGCAAAGTTAATGGGAGAAGCTGGAGTTAACAAAATAATGGAGTTGGATGGGACCCTGGAGGTCATCTTGTCCAACCCCTTGCTCAAGCAGGAAACCTTAGACTCTTTTCAGGCAGAGGGTTGTCCAATCTCTTCTTAGAAACCCCCAGTGTTGGAGCACCCACAGTTTGGTCACCATGATGTAAAAAATATGTTGAGACTCTGGAAAGAGTGCAGAGAAGAGCAATGAAGAAGATTAGGGGACTGGAGGATGAAACATGAAGAATGGTTGCTGGAACTAGGTATGCCTAGTTTGATGAAAAGGAGGACTTGGGGAGGCATGATAGCAGTGTTCCAATATCTCCGGGGCTGCCCCCCAAAAAGGGAGTCAAGCTATTCTCCAAAGCACCTGAGGGCAGGACAAGAAGCAACGGATGGAACCTAACCGAGGAGAGAAGCAACCTAAAACTCAGGAGAAATTTTCTAACAATTACAACTACTAACTTGTGGAGCGGCTTGCCTTTAGAAGTTGTAAATGCTCCAACACTGGAAGTTTTTAAGAGGAGATTGGATAACCAATTGTCTGAAGTGCTGTAAGGTTTTCTGCCTAAGCAGGGGGTTGGACTAGAAAACCTCCAAGGTCCCTTCCAACTCTGTTATTCTATTCTTATTCTATTCTATTCTCAGTTCTTAATTGTTCTCACTGTCGGGAAATTTCTCCTTGTGGGTTCGCTTAATGACTTCATGATTCACTTCGCCACCAGGGTGCAAAGCAAAAGCTAAAAAAAAAAAAAAATCACATGCACCTCAATTAAATCACCACTTTACTTAGCAACAGGAATTCTGGCCCAAATTAGGATCGTAGATCAAGGACTACTTATATGTCTAACACCTTGCGTTACTACATACCCAAAGGAGGGACCTCCGGGGCTCATATACAACTGAATCTATAAGCGCCGAACAGGAAATTATGTGATATAGGAAGTGCTATCTGGGTGGTCATTGATGATTCTGAAGCTGGAAGAATTTATTGGGCTCTGTTAGCCTCATGAGGTAGACCAGACAGGAAACGAAACCAGATGAACTAACTCTATTTTTTTGGGCAAAGCTACATTAATAGGATCTAAGGCTAAAACATATGAAGAACGGTTGCAGGAACTGGGCATGGATAGTCTAAGTGAAGAGAAGGAGCCGGGGGGAGCTCCTATGTTCATTTTCACATACCAATACAGGCTGCCCACAAAAAGGAGATATACAATGACAGTTAGTGACTCACAAAAAAGTGGATTGGAGGCAGGAGTTGCCATTTCTAACATATGGCACCAGGATGTGTGTTGTCTCCTTTCTCTGTAAATCCAAGTTGTAATCACAACTATTACCTGATCTTCTTATAACTATAACTTTGTTGCTTCTTATCTTAAGATTCATATTATCTACTTAGTATCCTAGTATGATTTATATTGATTGCTTATTTAGCATCCTATGACTATCATTAAGTGGTATATCTTATGATTTGTGATGAATGTATTTTTATGATGACTATAATCATAATTTATTATTTATTGCTTTTATGCACACTGAGGGTTTATGCACTGGAGACAAATTCCTTGTGAATCCTGTTATGTTCTGAGCATGGGCGCAAGGAACGGAGACGAGACATCGAACTGTGACTTCAACTCTTTATTCGTGACTTCTGAACAGAGCAAATACTTTTATAGAGCTGGCTGCTGTCAAAACAACCAATGATTTGAGTTTACTGCTCTAACAAGCATCCAATCAGAGAGACCCGCTAACAGCCAATCGGACTGGCCAGAATCGACCAATCACGACTCGCTATTCGCAGGCCAATGAGAAGTGCAGGATTATGAGCCTGCTGTAAAAGTAAAGCTATTAAGGTTGTTACTGATGCATTGGCTTAGTCCATAACACCCCTCCCCCCCCAGGTTCCATCTGAGGGGTGGGGTGACGTATTCTCGTAAGTAGGCAGGTCGCTTCACCTGTCTGCTTGATCTGCGCTGTTCCACCGGTTTCTGTCCTGGCTCTGGTTCCGGTGGGCTGCTAGCTGAGCTGGATGGCGAAAACGGTCCCGCTGTTCTCTCTGGGCTGTTCTCTCTGCTTTTGCCAGCGCTGTCTTCCAAGTTCCCTGGATCTGTTTCCATTGCAGTGCTGTCACGCGGCGAGGCCACTCCCCGCCTCAGTTCTCCTTCTGGCAGTGAGTATCTCATGGTTGGTTGTGGAGACTGCTGGGTTTCAATTGTTAAACAGATTATTATTTCTTTTTCGGTCCCCTCGATGTCCCTTCCCTCCCCCCAGTTGGAGATTCAGGGGATGAGATGGGAGTAGGTGCTAGTCTGGAACGAAGTTGGTCTATATGGCGCTTCCACATTTTACCATCTGCAGTTTGTAGATTATAGGATCGGGGTCCCGTAAGTTGTGCTATGGTAGCAGGGACCCACAATGGGTCGCCTGAGAAGTTTTTCGCAAAAACTTGGTCACCTTCCTGGAATGATCGATACTTGCTGCTGGATCCCACGGGTTGTTCAGGTGTGTAAGCAGGGTGGAGGCAATCGAGATGTGAGCAAAGTTTTCGGCCCATCAGGAGTTCTGTTGGGGTTCTGTTTGTGGTGCTGCTTGGAGTAATATGTTGGAGGAGAAGGATCCAGGTTATCTTGTCGTCAATGTCACCGTGGTCCATTTTGTGTAAAGTCTTCTTTACAAATTGAACCATTCGCTCCGCCCTACCATTGGCCGCAGGGTGAGCTGGCGATGTTAAGGCATGGCGGATGCCCCGGTCTGCTAGGTACTGTTCAAATGCCAGGGCAGTGAATTGGGGGCCATTATCGGAGACCAGGACATCCGGCAATCTGTGGGTAACGAATAGCTTATTCAGTTTTTTAATGACCACCTCCATGGTGGTGCTTTTCATCTTGTGGACCTCTAGCCAGTTAGAATAGGCATCCATGGTTAGAATGAAAGTGTGTCCTCTTGTGGGTCCCGCAAAATCGATGTGGATACGGGACCAGGGACCTTGAGGTGTTTCCTAATGAGTTGGGGGTGTTTTTGGAGGAGCAGAGCGAGTCTCCTTGCATTTGCTGAACATCGCTATCCAGGTCTATATCTGCTTGTCTAACCCAGGCCACCATGCGTGACTCCTGGCCAATGCCTTCATCCGCACGATGCCTGGATGTCCATTGTGCAACATTTTAAAAACTTTATGTTGCAATTTCTCTGGGATTACAACTCTGTCTCCCCACAAGATGCAGCCCTTTTGGGAGAATAGTTCTGTCTGTCGATTTCTGAATGGCTTGAAAGTGTCGTTGGGTGCGCTGTCCGGCCAACCCCGTTCCACCCAGCTGAGGACTTGTGCCAAAGAAGGGTCCTTTTTCGTTTCTGAGGCGATGTCTCGAGCGGCCAGCGGCGGCAATTTAAGAGTTTCGATTTGCAATACGGTTAGGGTTGGAGCTGGGTCCTCTATGACATCTGGTAGTGGAGAGTGGCTCAAAGCGTCAGCGTGGGGAATGGCTTTCCCCGAGAGGTGTTGCAATTGGTAATCGTAGGCGGCTAAAAATTCCGACCAACGTGTCATTCTTGGTGATAAGATGTGGGGAGTTGGTTTGTTTCCCACCAAAATACTAAGTAGCGGCTTGTGGTCTGTAATTATGGCAAAGGGTCTCCCATACATGGGAAACGTTTAATTGCGGATACAATGGTGAGAGCCTCTTTATCAAGTTGGCTATAGTTCCTTTCAGTTTTAGACAAAGTTCTCGAAAAGAATGCAATAGGTGCCTCATTACCATTTGGCAGGACATGGCTTAAAATGGCTTCCACTCCAAATGGTGAGGCGTCACAGGTAACCGTTAAGGGTAAAGTCTCGTTGTATTGTATCAATACAGCATCGGAAGTTAAGAGGTCTTTTACTTGTTGAAATGCCCATTCTTCATGCCGTCCCCAGACCCAGGAAGCCTTTTTGTCGAGAAGTCTATGTAGGGGTTCGACTACGGTTGCCTTCTGGGACAAGAAGATGTTATAAAAGTTAATAAGTCCCAGGAAGGCTTGGAGGTCTGTCTTATTTCTAGGTCTTGGGGCGTTTTTGATTGCAGTTAGTTTTTTTTCAGTGGGATGGATTCCCTGTCTGTTGAGAAGGTACTCCACTCTCTCTGTACAAAGTTGACACTTGTCCCTTTTTTACTTTCAGGCCAGTGTCTAAATTTTTGAAGAACCTTTCTGAGTCGTTGTACTAATAACTCTTTAGTAGGGACAGCTATTAAGATGTCATCAAAATAAGGCACAACACCTTTTATGCCTTGTAATAGTCTCTCCATCAAACTTTGGAAAATGCCAGGCGCCATGCTTACTCCGAATTGGAGTCTATTGCACTTGAAGGCACCTCTATGTGTAACTATTGTCTGGGCTTCTGCAGTCATTGCGTCTATGGGTAGCTGTTGTTATGCCTGAGCTAAGTCCAATTTTGCAAATATTTTTCCGCCACCCAGGGAGTGAAGAAAGTGTTGGACCACCGGTACTGGGTAAGTGCTCTGTTGAAGGGCATGATTTAGGGTGGCCCGGTAATCCCCACAAATTATTAACGAGCCATCTGGCTTCATGGGCGTTACTATTGGAGTTTTCCAACGGGCATGGTCAATCGGTTCCAACACACCCTGGTCTATTAATTTATCTAGCTGCTCGTCGATCTTTGGCTTGAGGGCAAAAGGCACCCGATGAGGCTTAAGACGAATGGGAGCTACATCGGGGCTGAGATTAAACGATATAGGGGTCCCCTTGTACTTGCCTAATGTTCCTGTGAACACGTCCTGGAATTCCTGGATAAGGGCCTCCTCCCAGTCATCGCTTCCGGTTTCATGTATGCCTGCTAGTTCAATTCCGAGTGGGGTGAACCACTGTAACCCTAACAAACTGGGCCGGTCACGATCAACGACAGTCAGGGGAAGCGTCGTGGTGCGGTCCTTGAAGGATACTTGGACATGGCTGGAACCGACAACCGGAATTCTGTTTCCCTGGTAGTCTTTTAGGATGATTCTTTGAGTGCTGAGGTCCTGGCGACAGATGGCAGGGATCAGCTGTTTGAGGGTTTTCCAGGAGACCATCGATAGGGACGACCCTGAATTGACTTCCATCACGCATGGTCGATTCTCAATAGTAACCTTTATGCGGATCTTTTTTGCATCTAGCAATGAAGCATGGCCGATAATAATAGTTTGGTGCACCTCTTCTCATCTCATTGAAGAGGCAGGTGCTTGATTTCTGTAGTGGTAGTGGTTGTTCCATTGGTGGTTCAGGCGGTCCCGATTTCCAGGTGGTTTGCCTGTCTCCCGACGGAGGTTGTTCTCCCTTCGGTTTGGACTGGATTCTCGCTTGCTTCTGCAGACCTTTGCAATGTGGCTTCTTTTCCCACAGGAATGGCAGAGTGTGTCGAGGAATTTACAGTCCAATCACGGGTGGTTTGCCCCGCAACCAGCACATTGGCTCGGAAATCTCTGGTTCCTTTGCTCTCATTCCGAGCGGAGCCGGTTGACCTCCTCTTCCTCACTTTCTGAGGATGATCAAGGTCTTCGTGATGGGCGGTAATAGCATGCCTCTCATAGGAGAGCGGACTATCATTAGCGAGTTGGCGGTGCGGTGCGTTCGAGCGGCGCATTCGAGCGGCTGACTTCCTGGTTGCTTCTGCGGCAATAGCGTCGGCGATGACATATGCAAGGCTGATGTCTCCTTTCACCATGAGTTTACTCTGCGCTGTGTGGTCATCTAAACCCAGAACTATGTGGTCTCTCAGGGCTTCCTCAAGGTTTGCAAAACCATAGAGACCTCCTAGGTTCCGGAGGTCGGCTACAAAGTCCCCAACACTCTCGTTCTTCCATTGGTCCTTCTGGTAAAACTCGTGTCTTCGTATCAGTGTTGCTACTGCGGGTGCATAATGGGCTCGGAGGATTGGCACAAGGTTATCTCAATCCATGGTCTTCACTTCCGCCATTTTGGCAAGTGCTTTAGCCATTTTGAAAACAGCAGGGCCGCAGTGGGTCAGGAACATCGCTCATTTCTTGCCAGGCATAGCATCCTTCAGATTGTTGGTCTTTAGGAACATCTGGAAACGGTCTATATATGAGTCCCAGTCTTTGTTTGCTGGGTCAAATGGAGTGGGTGGTATGGCGCCGCTGGTCATTCTGCCGTTTGTTGCGTGCGCTCTTCAGCCACGTGCTCTGTCTTGTTCGATGAGTACTTAGTCAGCTCTATCGTCTCCGCATCCCACCTTTGTCGCCAGTGTTATGTACTGAGCATGGATGCAAGGAACGGAGTCGAGACATCGAACTGTGACTTCAACTCTTTATTCGTGACTTCTGAACAGAGGAAATACTTGGGCAGCAGCAGCTCTTTTATAGAGCTGGCTGCTGTCAAAACAATCAATGATTTGAGTTTACCGCTCTAACAAGCGTCCAATCAGAGAGACCCTCTAACAGCCAATCGGACTGGCCAGAATCGACCAATCACGACTCGCTATTCGCGGGCCAATGAGAAGTGCAGGATTACAAGCCTGCTGTAAAAGTAAAGCTATTAGGGTTGTTACTGATGCGTTGGCTTAGTCCATAACAAATCCAATCCCACTTGGCCAATAAAGAATTCTATTCTACTCTACTCGACTTGACTCGACTCTACTCTACGCCACGCCACTCCTATCCTATCCTCCGTATTCATCAGCCTCAATGAATGAAATTCTGTTGATCCACATGTGGATCCATCATCGCTCCAAACACAACTGGAACCCACTGAAAAAGACAACGAGGGCCCTAGATTGCAAGCTGAAGGATTTTGGAAGTGCAGGTGTTGTTATTGTCATCTCTTCCCATTGACGGTCATGGTGCATGAGGAGAGGAGGAGGAGACTGGAAAAGAATCAAAGTTATCCTAGTCATTTCCAAGGAAGACTCGGCTGATGAGATGAAAGAGAACAGAAAATTTGGACAGACATATCCAAGACTTGCTTAGCATTCATAAAAGCATGTTATTTATGCAAAATATTTGTGTAGAATCGTTTGAGTCAGCAGCCTATTTTATAAGGTCAGATTAAAAAAACAATAAATTATTAAAATGTAAACAAGAACATCAAAAAGAGGTTTTTTTCCATTTCGGATAATGTTATTTTGGACACGAAAATTACAAAGATTTTGGCTAGGCATTAGGAAGAAATTCTCAAGCTTAATACAATGCAGAAGACTGCTTTGGAAGATGGTGGACAATTTTATTGCAGATTTTTTTCCCCACAGAGGCTGGATGTTCATGGGTTAGGCACACACTGGAAGTTGGCAGATTGGGGCAAAGATGACCTTTGAAATTCTTTCCAACTATCTGCTTGCATAATTTGTTTGCCAGTGCCCATTTCAAGGGATAAAAAGGCACAAGAAAATCTGCTTTAGATTTTTCATCCAAATGTGTGAATTAACCCACAAAAAACAGTGGATGGAAATGAATCAAGGAGAGAACCAATCTAGAAATAAGAAAAAAAATGTCCTAGAATCACAGAATAACAGAGTTGGAAGTTATCTAGTCCAACCCCCTGCTCAAACAGAAGAGTCTATTCCAAATATTAGCCTCTACATAGGACCAAATTCACAGCCTCCTGACTGTGAAGCAAGAGCTCTACCCCTAGGCCACACAATTAATCAGTATAATGGTGTTTTTGGCCCCTCCCTCCCACGAGAATGAAATATTTTGGGGAATGTTAAAAGAGGCAGAATATTATATTTCCCTAAAGGAGAAATGGAGTAACATGTTCTTAAAGGCAGAAAGCAGCCCCAGTCTTCCTGCATAGCAAAACAGCCTCCAGCAGATAGCCTGAAGTCTTTAGACATGGATATTATGGGCCCATTAAGAAAGATTGTCCCAATCTATTCACAATCAAAACACCTTCAGCTTCAGCTGATGGGATTAAGAATGTACATCCCCTCCCTACCCAAAAAACAGGTGAGGTATTATGACCTCTAGGACTAGGACATAATAGGATTAACCTGCCACCGTTGCACAATCCCCTGCAGCATCCCAGAACCCTATAAAAATCCATCCATACTTAAGCCACCCCAGAAACATGTTTCTGTCAATGAAGTTTCTGGACTCCAAAAAAAAACCTTATTTCCTTGCAGCCAGTCAGCCTCCATTTTATTTCCAGCACCTTTCTCCTGGCTTGGAATGGATTGGATTTTTCTTCCAACAATGGCTTGATTCCAGAAGTTCTGGGTGCTCCATCACGGAAGGTTTTCAAGAAGAGATTGGACAACCATTTCTCTGAAGTAGTATGGGATATCCTGCTCAAGCAGAGGGTTGGACTAGAAGACCTTCAAGGTCCCTTCCGTTATTCTGTTTTATTCTGCCACTTGAAAAGTCCTGGATATGAAGCTATATGGATGTTTTAAGTGTCAACTCTGAAGCCATTTTGGAGCATCTTCAGGGCTGCCACAACAAGGCCATTTGGAGCTGTGGGAATAGGGACAATTCTTTCTCCTGGGAACTAAGGACATTCCCACCAGGTGCTGGGGAGGTATGGACTGAAACCAACTGGAGTTGGGGCTGTGACCAGATTGGACCATGTGATGGGCATGTGGACTGGGGAAAAGAACTTTGACTTTTAATTTGGGTGGGGAAAACTGTGGGACCCTCAGAGTCAGGTTTTCACCAGATGTGCTAATATGACATGCCTAATAAATCTGAAGATGAAACTCAAATATTTTGGCCACCTCATGAGAAGGAAGGACTCGCTGGAGAAGAGCCGAATGCTGGGAACGGTTGAGGGCAAAAGAAGAAGAAGGGGACAGCATAGAATGAGGTGGCTGGATGGAATCACTGAAGCTGTTGGCGTGATCTTAAAGGGACTCCAGGGGATGGTAGAGGACAGGAAGGCCTGGGGGAATGTTGTCCATGAGGTCACGATGCGTCAGACATGACCTGGCAACTAACAACAATCCCAACAACAAATAAATCTGTATTTTGAGGAACATCTAGGCCTCGGAGGTTTGATTGTGTTGGGCCTGTTACTTGGGACCCTGGCACTAAGTCCAGTAGCTCCTGGATTCCTATTTGGCATCAATAAAGATTGCAGTGATGAAGTTGCATCTCTGATTTGAAGAGACCTAGAAGAACTCAAGTCTAACATTACCATCATCCAGAGGTAGTATTCAGCAGGTTCTGACCCGTTCTGGAGAACCAGTAGTGGAAATTTTGAATAGTTTGGAGAACCGGCAAATCCCGCCTCTGACTGGAGAGTTTACAGTATCCTTCCCCTGCCACGCCCACCAAGCCACGCCCACACCGCTTTGCCCATAGTAAAAAAAAAATTAAATCCCATCACTGCCATCACCCACTCTTTCTAGAAACATCTGACCTTAGACAATCAATTCATTCTCAGGGCCTCTTATATAACTCGCTCATCTGGTCAGCTCATCACTCATGGTGGCCACTACCTTCTGGTTTTTTCCTGATGGCCTCTCTGTCCAAAATCCACATTTTGGAAATTGCACTCCACCAGCTACTGGGGTTTGGATCTTGTTGGACCTGTTACAGTTATATCCACTTTTTTTTTTCTTAAATTCCCACAGTTACTGTTTCAGGGTGGCGTGGTATTTGCCTCACCACATCCTAACCTGTGAATAAACAGACAGCTGAATCACAGGAAACTGGGAGGTGAAAGTCATATTTGAAGATGCAAACTCTGTAAGAGCTGACCAAAGGTTGACCAGAGTTGAATTTATTTTTTCAACCTCTCCACTCCTACTAAGTGCAACTAACAATTATGGCATCTCCAGGTTTTAGAAGCTGTTAGCACCAGGCTCTTAAATATCTGCTTTTATAGGATGATAAAATCAAAAGTGGGATTAAGGCAATTGAATTCAATTCCCCGGTCATGCAAGAATCCAGAATAGACAGATGGGCTTCTAGGCTCCCTCTGAGCAAATCTGGTATAGGAGAACTGTTCCTTTTCCTGAGTACCTGATTTGATTTATTTTATTATTTTATTTATTTTATTTTATTTTATTTTATTTTATTTTATTTTATTATTTTATTTTATTTTATTTTATTTTATTTTATTTTATTTTATTTTATTTTATTTTATTTTATTTTATTTTATTTTATTATTTTATTTTATTTTATTTTATTTTATTTTATTTTATTTTATTATTTTATTTTATTATTTTATTTTATTTTATTTTATTTTATTTTATTTTATTTTATTTTATTTTATTTTATTTTATTTTATTTTATTTTATTTTATTTTATTTTATTTTATTTTATTTTATTATTTTATTTTATTTTATTTTATTTTTGTCAATTGCTTACAAGATAATAGGTATAAGTAAAAACATAGTTATGAATACATGGATACATATAAGAAAAAAGAAAGAAACAAAAGGACAGGGATGGTAGGCCCGTTGGTGCGCTTATGCATGCCCCCTACAGACCTCTTAGGAAAGAGGTGAGGTCAATAGTAGAAAGTCTAAGGTTAAAGATTTTGGGGTTTGGGGTTTGGGGTTTGGGGAAGAAACCACAGAGTCAGGAAGAGTATTCCAGACATTGACCACTCTGTTGCTGAAGTTGTATTTCCTGCAGTCAAGTTTGGTGTGATTAACCTTGAGATGCCATTTGTTTGACCATTCTGATACATAGTTGAGGTCTTTTTGAAGGGTAGCAGCATTGTCTGTGGTGTTGAATAGCTTTACATCATCAGCGAAGAGAACGCAGTTGTTCTTAATATGATCACAGAGATCATTTATGAAGAATATGAAGAGTTGGTCCTAGAACACTGCCCTGGGTGACACCACTATTGTAATGGTCTTCTACAGTATTGCATCCAGTGAATAGAAATTGCCAATCAAGGGATGAGAGATCATTGTTTATAAGATCATAGTTGCCCTTTTTGAAGTTATAATTGGGGATTCCATCATTGTGATGATTTTTGTGTGGACGTATGTTGAGACAAAAGTCAATCATGTTGTGGTCACTGTTGGAAAAGGGTTCTTTAATTTGTATTCCGTAAACTGAATTCAAACTATTGCAGAAGATGAAATTGAGGCAGTTGTTAAATCTAGTGTTGTTGGTTACTAGTTGTTCTAGTCCCAGATTTGTTACTGCATTGTAGAAGGTTGCATGTGTGGGTTCAGTTGTACATTCATTAAGGGTCCAGTTAATAGGAGGTAGATTGAAGTCACCAAGAAAGATAAAAGCGTGTGGGCAGGAGGCTGCCCATGTTAGTAGTATATTTAGCTTGTTTGCATGTTCGATGTCATAATCAGGGGCTCTGTAACATAGTAAGAACTGAAATGTGATATTTAAGGACAGTTCACAGACGATGGTCTCAGGAAGAGCAAGCTTCTGGGTAACTTGGATGTTTTTTAGATGTAGGGACTTTTTATAGAAGATAGAAACACTGCCTCCTCTACGGATTTCACGATCTGATCGATAAACATGATAGTCTATTACTGTGGTAATGGAGTCAGGGAGAGATGCATTGAGCCATGTTTCACAGACAAATACAATGTTGAATTTAGCCGTATTTAGTAAGAGGAGAAATTCAGGTATTTTATTTACAAGGCTTCTTGCATTGAGTAGCTTGCATTTAAGGCCAGTTGTGGTTGGAATAGAGAGAGTTAGGGGTGTGTGTGCCTAGTTTTAAGTGATGTTGGATTGGATGGGATGGGGTTGGATGAGGAGTGTGGGTTGTGTAACCTTCTTTTGATGCAATCAGCTCGGTAGTCAATGTATAGATCCTTTTCTCCATTGTCTAGATGGTTTTTGAGTTCTGCACGGAGTTCACAGAAACGGATTCTTTGCAGTATGGATAAGTCTGGTCTTGAGTGAAGATTTTGTGGTTGGGATTGGTTTTTGCAATGCCGTTTATTGTATGAATGAATATGTGTTTGCTGGACTCATTTTTGCATACAATTCTACAAAATCTTGGGGCCACAGAGCTGTCATTGTATTTGCACCCAGGGCCATCTCTGGTTATTTCAATAATATCTTCAGGAGAGATGTTTGTTGTATTTGAGTTGCTTATGATATCACAAACTTTGGTGATGTCGTTTTCAAACCACTCTTGCTGTTAAGAGGTTCCCATTAACATTCAATGGGAATCTACATTCCTGAATCATAAATCTACTATCCCAGGTTCTGATCCATTCATATGTAAATGCTAGCTCCATCTCCTCAAGTGATGGGGATTGTTTGTCCTACACTCATGAACATCTCTTGATCTTCTTTAGTGTGTTCTCTTGTTGACTCAATCCCAATTTCTCAAGGATAAACATACCCATTTTCTGTAAACTCTCCCTGTATTCCTTAAGATTCCCAGTCCTGGATTGACCCAACTTGCTTTCAAAGGTACAAGAATTTTCCTCTTGGATGTTCTTGAGGGTACATAAACCACATCTGCCATGCATATGGAACAGAACAGAACAAAACAAAACAGAAAAACACAGACTGGTAAGGATTTCTAGTCCAATTCCCTTCTCAGGCAGAAAACCCTATTCATTTCAGGCAAATCACTGTCCACTCTCTGAAAAATCTTCAGTGATAGTCCATTCACAACTTCTGGAGGCAAATTGATTAATTGTTCTAACTGTCAGGGAATTTCTCCTAAGTTCGAGGTTGCTTCTCTCCTTGATTAGTTTCCATTGGTTCTTGTTCTACCCTCAGGGGCTTTGGAGAATAGCTTGGCTCCCTCTTCTTTGGGGCAGCCCCTGAGATATTGGAACACTGCTATCATGTCACCCCAGTTCTCCTTTTCATTAAACTAGACATACCCCGTTCCTGCAACCATTCTTCATATATTTTAGCCTCCACTCCCCATAACATCTTGTTTGCTCTTCTCTGCACTCTGTCTCAACACCTTTTTAACATTTTGACCAAAACTGGATGCAATATTGCAGTTGTGATCTTACCATGGCATTATAAAGTGGTAATAACACTTCACATGGTCTTGATTCTATCCTGTATTTCACTCCTTTCACTCCTGTCATTTTTGGAACTTGGACTATATAAACGGCATTATGAGGAAAACCATTTTCATAGCTTCGGTCCTGAGGAAAGCAAGCTTTCCTTACGAAGACGGGATTTTGAAACCTGTGTACATTTCCATGCGCACCCTGATTGAGAGCATGCTACAATAGATACAGAATTTATGAAGCGCCTAAGATGGAAAACACTCCCGTGAAAATTAGATTAAGCAAGTTGAAACAAATAACAAAATCACAAAGGGGGAAGAAGGGAGTGTTGGCAGAACTGATCTGTAAGAGTTTCATGTGAATCCATTAAGTATTCTGGCAAGTCACCTACGAGGCAGAGATTTCAACATTCTGAGAGAATCTCCCTTTCATCCTTCACCCTCCTCAAACTAATTAAATTGACTTTAAGGGATTGTCGTGCCTGCTTTTCTTCCTTCCAGTTCCTCTGCCACTTCATTAAAAGCAATTTGGGTGTTTGTTTGTTTTTTTTTTAAATTTTATTTTAAAATAGCATACATGTTGATGAAATACCCATGGGTACAATTCTTGCCTTTATTTGCTGAGAACGTCTTCATGGGACATTTTGTTCATGACCAAATTTTCACTCTGCAGATAATCCTCAATTTACAACTGTAATTTCTGTTGTAAGTCATGATGGTCATAAGTTGAGACACCCTCATGACCGGATCTGACTTTATGACTTGCCAGACCTGCCAGCACTTAAACCTCTAAATCAAGGGTGTCAGACTGGATTTCTTCAATGGCCAGATCAGCACTGTAGCTCTCCTCTGTGGTCCCGGCCTGGGAGGGGGGTGGGTGGGATGGACTCCTCCTGCAGCACCCTTTGGCCCTCAGGGTACTGCAAGAGGTCATCCAGGCTGAAAATGAGCCACGATTTGGCCCTCAGGCAGGGGTGGGATTCAAATATTTTAACAACCGGTTCTGTGGGCGTGGCTTAGTTGGTGGGCGTGGCTTGATGGTCATGTGACCGGGTGGACGTGGCTTGGTGGTCATGTTATTGGCTGGGAGTGGCCAACTCAATATCACTCACATTGAGGCACGCATCTCCACGCCTGGCCTCTCATGACTGTGGGGATGCTGCAACAGTTGTAACTGTGAAAAATGGTTATAAGTCACTTTTTTCAGTGCCATTGTAACTATGAATGGTCACTCCACACAAGCAAAGTACCAGCAAAGGAGGGGAAAAAACTCCAGAGAAGTTCCTGAGACAGGAAGTCTAGTCCTGCCAAGAATGTAATAAGGGTTAACAGAGAGGCAGGTTCTGTAAGCAACACCAGAATGTTTCCTTCCTGCCTTCCTTACAGGGTTAGGCCAGTAATTTCTTATAATAACTGGTTCTTCAAATTGCTTAGAATGTTAACAGCCGGTTCTAATAGATGCAAACTGGTAGAATCTCACCCCTGCCCTCAGGGTACTGCAAGAGGCTGTCCAGGCTGAAAATGAGCCTCAATTTGGCCCTGAAGGTGCTGCAAGGAGGCTGTCCAGGCCAAAAAATGGGTCACGATTTGGTTGCCAGAGGCACCGTGGACCAGTCCATTGCTATTTCCAGGCTGACCCCATGGATCAGATTTAAGCATCCTGTGGGCCGGCTGTGGCACGTGGGCCTTGAGTTTGATACCCCTGCTCTAAGTAGAAATGATCCTTGGCTCCATTTGTTGAGGAAGGTATAATTTTATTAGAATATATTTTTATGAGAAGTCAATTATTAGAAGCCATAAGTCGCACTAATGCATAGCCAGAATAGAGAAGCGTGCACCAACATTCAACTCTTCCTTCCCTTAATTGCCTCCCACCACTGACTCTCTCATGACCAATCAGGTTGAAGGAAGATGTTTTCAGAAGGGTCACTTCACGCATAGGATGGTTTGCAGTTGCCTTCTTCTCTCAGCTGGGTGACCTTGGGCAGCATCTTGGGAAGATGTAGCCATTACTTTCAGTTTCCCCCAAACATCCCCCCTCCTATCCTCCCCAGAGTTCATGGCAGACTGTCACCACATGGTAGTGAGGCACAAGCAAGCCTAAGGTGCAAATGACAGACTTGTGTGTGGGGTCAATAAGGGAACATTGTGACCATTAATTGAATGCAATGACAGTTAAATGACTGCAAAGCGGACAATCTTTCGCTGCTGGGTTCTGCAGCACACCTCTTCTGAAGATCTAACAGGATGGGTAGCAACAAGTGGGAAGAGGCCCTTGCACAAATCACCTGGCCCTACATCACAAAGGGCTTGATCAATTGACAAGCAGCGCCACAAATTGTGCCCACAAGCATACTGGCAACCAGCGCAGCTTGCGAAATACAAGTGTAACATGAGCACACCGAGGCAGGTTCACAGCTGCCTGCGTCATTGCAGCACGCTGTGCCAGTTGCAGCTTGTAGACGCTCTTCAAAGTGCAAAGCCATATAGAGCACATTGCTGTAATCCACTTGGGGAGGTGACTAGGGCATTAGTGACTGCAAGGAAATGTTCAGAAAATGAAGTTGTGAGGAAGCCTTCCTGGCCATGGCTGTCTCCTATTTCTTGAAAAGGAGCTAGTCTAGTGGTTAAGGCAGTAGGCTAGAAACAAGGAGACTGGGAGTTCTTGTCCTGCCTTAGGCATGAAAGCCGATGGGGTATCTTTGAAAGAATCACCAGGAGACTGGGAGTTCTAGTCCTATCTTGGGCACAAACTCAAGCTGGATGACTTTGGGCCAATCACCAGGAGATGTGAATTCTAGTTCCATCTTGGGCACAAACGCCAGCTGGATGACTTTGGGTCAATCTCCAGGAGACGGTGAGTTCTAGTCTTATCTTGGGCACAAATGCCAGTTGGATGACTTTGGGCCAATGACCAGGAGTCTGTGAATTCTAGTCCTGTCTTAGTCATGAAAGCCAACTGGGTGACTTGGGGCCAGACACTGTCCCTCAGCCCAACACATGTCATAGGGTTATTGTGTGAAAAATAGGAGGAACAAGGAGCATTATGTTTATATGTTTATTACCTTGAGTTGTTTCTATAACTAACAAAGGTGGGATATTAAATAAATGAACTTCCATTTTGTCATCATTGTTGCCATTAAGACATTTTTTTAACCACAGCCTGTGGATTCTTCTGACTTTAGAACACCTACAGACTTTCTCTATAATGGAGGTCCATGGGGAACCCAGTTTCATTTAACAACTGTGTTACTAAATGAACAACTGCAGTGATTCAGTTAACAAACGTGACAAAAAAAATTGTAAAATGAGGCAAAAACTCTCTCAACAACCATTTCTCACTTAGCAACATACATTTGGGGCTCAATTTCGCTCATAAGGTGAGGACTACCTGTAGAAACCTTAGCACAGAAAAGCAAGCATGAATTGATAGATATCACAGAATTCAATACCAATGGCAGATGTAATTGGATCCTACTCATTCATAGAGACCCAACTTAAGGAAAAGTAGAACAACTTTGTATATAGAGATATGTTTGCAAAAACAAAAATGTCCCTGAATATAGAAGTCCTGCTTCAAACATCCGTGAAGATGAAAAGAACCAAAACTGATACCATTGTGAATTTGTCAGAGGCCAAGTACTGTACATAAGCAAAAATAAGAATAAGAATACATAGACAAGGCGTATGTAGAGAAAAATAAAGTTCAATGTAGAGAAAAATGAAGTCTTACACTTAGGGAAGAAAACTAAAAGTACACATATAAGTTGGTGAAATAAACTATAATAGCAGTAACTGTGAGAGGGATCTTGGAGTCTTAGTGGACAACCAGTTAAATATGAGCCAGCAGTGTGCAGCCGCCGCCAAAAAAGCCAATGCAATCCTAAGATGCATTAACAAAGGGATACAATACAGATCAAGGGAGGTACTAAAATCACTCTATAAAGCCTAAATAAGACCACACCTAGAATACTGCATCCAATTTTGGTCACCACACTATAAAAAGATGTTGAGACTCTAGAAAGAGTGCGGAGAAAAGCAACCAGGATGATTAGGGGACTGGAGATTAAAATATATGAAGAATGGTTGCAGGAACTGGACTTGGTTAGTCTAGTGAAGAGAAGGATCAGGGGAGACATGATAGCGATCTTCAATATTTGAGGGGCTGCCACAGAGAGGAAGGGGTCAAGCTATTCTCCAAAGCACCTGAAGGCCAGACAAGAAATAATAGATGGAAACTGAACAAGAAGAGATTTAACCTGGAAATAAGGAGAAACTTTCTGACAGTGAGAACAATCAACAATGGAACAGAAGTTGCCTTTGGAACTTGTGGGAGCTTTATCAATGGGGACTTTCAAGAAGAGACTGGGCTGCCATTTGTCAGAAATGGTGTAGGAAGGGTATCCTGCTTGGGTGGGGGGTTAGATTAGATGACCTGCAAGGTCCCTTTCAACTCTATTAATCTATTAAGGCTGTTCTACTTCAACTCAACAAGTTCTCAAGAGGGGTTAAAACTATAGTGTGACTTCAATTATTCCAGTGTCAGTGGGGAAAGTAACTCAGATGAGGGTGGGAGGCACAGCGTCTTTCTGATCCGTCTTTCACTAACTGATGCTTTTTTAGAGGGAAGAAGAAACAAGAGGATTACCTAGACATAAACGGAGTGATGGACTGGAGATGCCAAATGACTTGTGGAGGAATGATCACATCAGCCTGGAGTTCAAGATCATTAAGGGAGGAAAGGCAAAGTGGGAGGAAACCCTCAAGAAGGCAAATTTTAATGAAACTCTGGCCGAAGATGGGTAGCAAGCGACATTGTGAAACTTCAAAGGATAAACAATTCTCAATGGGACGAGAGACGCACACAGCACAAATGACTCCAAGGATGAGAAGGGAGGGGGGAGTATTGTAAGAGGCCTCTATCCACTGAGAAGCAAAGAAGAGCTATATTGCCCTCAGAAGCTGTGGGAGTGCCATCACTTGAGACCTTCAAGAAGAGATTGGACTGCCATTTGTCATAAATGGTGTAAGGTCTCCTGTTTGGGCGGAGGGTTAGACTAGATAATAATAAGGTCCCTTCCGACTCTGATTATCTGTTATCTGAACATGGCAGCAGAGGCTGATTATTAAGGGGAGGTATAAATTACGATTGCAACTGAGCCCAACATGCTCCTGAGCCAGGGAGTAAATTTTGCCCTGTTTTACAACTTTTCTTGCCATGGCTGCTAAGTGAATCCCTGCAGTTGTTAAGCTAGTAACATTGGTTGTTAAGTGAATCTGTTGCTTCCCCGTTGACTTTGCTCTGTTAGAAGGTCGCAAAAGGGGATCACAGGATCCCTGGACAATGCAACCGTCAACAATAGGATCCAGTTCCCAAGCGTCTGAATTTTGATCACATGATTATAGGGATGCTACAATGGTGAAAACAATCGTAAGTCCCTTTTTTCAGTATCCTTGTAACTTTGAATGGACACTAAATAAATGGTTGCAAGTCGAGGACCACCTATGCAGTAGGAATTCATAATTGTACCTCAAATCTCCAGGGTCAGATGTAGTAACAGTTGGGGAAGTGACTGGGATAGGTCCAAAGTACAGTGGCATCAGCCTTGAAGGATCCACCTTTTATTGATTTATTTAACAATAAATTTTTTTCTGTTGAAGAAATGCTTCTGGTTTTTAGGAAAACTACAATGAATGCTTATGCTGTGCACCAAAGACAAATTCCTTATGTGTCCAGTCACACTTAGCCAATAAAGATTTCTATTCTATTCTATTCTATTCTATTCTATTCTATTCTATTCTATTCTATTCTATTCTATTCTATTCTATTCTATTCTATTCTATTTCTATTTCTATTTCTATTTCTATTTCTATTCTATCCCATCCCATCCTCTCCTCTCCTCTCCCCTCCTCTCCTATCTTATTCCATTCCATTTATTCCATTCCATTCTATTTTATTTTCACTTATGTCAGCAACTTTGACTTTAATATCTGATTTAACTTTCCATTCTGTTCATCAGAAGCAAAACTAGTTCCCAAAGTGCTTTTTTTTTTTTTTTCTCCAAAAGGCAACTGGACTTTTGTTTTTACCTTTAAGACGTTTTGCTCCTCATCCAACTTAAGAAGAATAGAATAATAACCTTACTGTCACTTTGGCTGCACACGAAGCAGCATACATTGAAGTGAAATTTCATTGCATTTTGGAGCTCCTTGATGAGAAGCAAAACATCTTCAAAAAGCGGGGGGAGTCCAGTTGCCTTTTTAAAGGCACCTTTGGGACACAACCATGACTTGGATGACTGAGAATCTCCGTAGATATTTAACAAAACTATGGACAACTTGCAAAAGGTAAAACTCAAAATATAGCAGAGTTGTTGTTTTTATTTTTATACCACATGGCAAGGTCAGCAATGTGAGCTCAGCACTTTTAATTAACAGATTAACAGATAATCAGAGTTAGAAGGGACTTTGTAGGTCATCTAGATCAAGCTCCTGCCCAAGCAGGAGACCCTACACCAGGGGTCTCCAACCTTGGCTCCTGGAAGCCTGGCGGACTTCAACTCCCAGAGTTCCACAGCCAGCAAAGCTGGCTGTGGAATTCTGGGAGTTGAAGTCCACCAGGCTTCCAGGGGCCAAGGTTGGAGACCCCTGCCCTACACCATTTCTGACAAATGGCAGTCCAAACTCTTCTTGAAAGCCTCCAGTGATGAAGCTCCCACAATTTCTGAAGGCAATTTGTGTTCCATTGGTTGATTGTTTCACTGTCAGAAAATTTCTCCTTATTTCCAGGTTGAATCTCTCCTTGATCAGTTTCCATCCACTATTCCTTGTCTGGCCTTCAGGCACTTTAGAAAATAGCTTGACCCGTTCCTCCCTATGGCAGCCCCTCAAATATTGGAAGACCACTATCCTGTCTTCCCTGGTCCTGCTCTTCACTAGACTAGCCATGCCCGGTTCCTGTAAGCATTCTTCAGATGTTTTAGTCCCCAGTCCTCTAATCATCCTGGTTGCTCTTCTCTGCACTCTTTCTAGAGTCTCAACATCTTTTTTATGGTGTGGTGACCAAAACTGGATGCAATACTCTAGATGTGGTCTTACTAAGGCTTTATAGAGCGGTATTAGTACCTCCCTTGATCTTGACTGTATCTCTCTGTTAATGCAACTTAGGATTGTGTTGGCTTTTTTAGCTGCAGCTGCACACTGCTGGCTCATATTTAACTGGTTCTCCACTAAAACTCCAAGATCCCTCTCCCAGTTACTGCTATTAAGCCTGTAAGTGTAAAGGTAAGTGCAAATGTCTGACTCAACCAGGATACCATCTACATGTCAATCCACATGGTTTCTTCCTGAATCCGATGCCCATTTTGACACAGAGAGGACTTCGATGCTGGCTGTGACCATTTTAGGCCAGTGCCATTTGAGCTGATGAAAACTGACAGGGTTCCTCTCTCCCTTAGCACGGGTATATTTTTTTTTTGCAGACCCCTAGCGAGTAATTTCTGGCTTTCTCTTGTTCGTTTGGATTCTTCTCCCTTCCCCACCACCACAACGAGCTGTCCGTCCCAATCATGTTCAGTGGAATGCCAGGCAACGGCAGCTATCAACAAAATCACAAGATAGAGATCCCTTCCCTTGTAATTATAGGGTGTGCCACTCTGCAGATGTCTTTGCAGAAAGCTGAAGCAGCCCGCAATTAAACCAGAAGAGCCGAGCAGCGAATGCGGTTGCAAGGAAATAGAAGGGGAAGAGGGTGGTTGGGATCTCATAAGGTTTATTTATAAAATCCATCAATTCAAGGCTTAAACAGCTACACCACGTTCCAGAATCGAGCATATCTGTGCTGCAATTACATGTGGGGCCAAAACTTGGAAAGTTTTCTAAAACGTTTGGGTCATAACCCATGCAAAGAGGAGAGGGCTGGAAATGGTGCTTACCAGGAAAGGGGAAGGGGAAGATGCCACGACTATGTTGGCCATATGTCTCAAAGGTATATGAAAAGGGCAGATAGGGGTCAGGAGAAGAAAAAGCAGATTGAATGACCCTGAGGTTATCTTTCTGGATTGCTTCACACCGATGCTCCAATGTGAGACAGGTTATTCATATTTTTAAACCGTTTTTCGAATGCGGTTAAAGAAGCTGAGCTTGTCAGCAGGAAAGCTAACAGCCTGGGTTCGAAACCTGAGCACCACATGACAGGGTGAGCTCCCATTACAAGACCTGGGCCTGGCTAGTCTAGTGAAGAGAAGGACCAGGGGAGACAGGATAGCAGTCTTCCAATGTTTGAAGGGCTGCCATAGAGAGGAAGGGGTCAAGCTATTTTTCAAGGCACCCAAAGGCCAGACAAGGAATAATGGATGGAAACTGAACAAGGAGAGATTCAACCTGGAAATAAGGAGAAATTTTCTAACCGTGAGAACAATCAACCAATGGAACAGAAATTGCCTTCAGAAATTGTGGGTGCTCCATCACTGGAAGCTTTCAAGAAGAGACTGGACTGCCTTCTGTCAGAAATCTCCTGCTTGGGCAGGGGGTTGGACTAGATGACCTACAAGGTCCCTTCCAACTCTGATTATCTGTTTATCTGTTTATTATTTTTCTAAACATCTCAAGATGGCAAACATAGCTCCTTCTCCCCCTATTTTTCCTACAGCAATGATTTTGTGAGGTGAATTGGGCTGAGAGGGAGTGACTAGCCCAAAGTAATCCATCCAGTTTTCTTGGCTAAGGCAGGATTAGAACTCATAGTTTCCCATGATTTGTAAGTATTCTCGGTCCATACGATACATACAATAACTTCATCTTATCCTGGTAAGTTGAATAGACTACAATTGGCTAAGCTCACCCATTCTAAACCATACATCTTAATTTACAAATCCCATCTGCTTTTACTAAATCATAAATCATGGTTTACAAAACAACCCATGGCTTCAGGCAATAAAGGAAACTTTCGATTTAGGTCACCTAAAGAAAAACGAGCTTCTGTCACTTTGCCTAAGAACAATTTTGTTCCATCAGAAATATTTTGTTCCATCAGAAACCATTCTCTAATGGTTATAAATGTGATGATTATGTGATGTTTATAATGTTTGATATTATTAACTGATTATAGACAAAACTGAACAGAGTGTTTTAATTAAATAACGGAAAATGTTTAATAAGGATCATTGAAGACTATGGCGAATGGATTTTGAAAATAATACTTATAATTATTGTATGTATAAGACTAATCATTTGTACTTAAGATTGTATGGAAATTTTATATATAACAAAGAAAATTGCATCATCATCTTCATCTTCATCATGATAATGCTGCAAAACTACTGTGGGATTTCCGAATACAGACTGACAAAGTTTTGGAACACAATAACTCAGATATCACGATTGTGGAGAAGAAAAAAGTGTGGATTGTTGACATTGCCATATCTGGTGACAGCAGAATTGATGAGAAACTACTTGAAAAAATCACCAGATATCAGGACTTGAAGATCAAACTGCAGAGACTCTGGCATAAACCAGTGCAGGTGGTTCCAGTGGTACTCGGCACACTGGGTGCTGTGGCTAAAGACCTAGGCAAGCATTTAAAAACAATTGGCGCTGACAAGATCACCACTGGTCAGCTGCAGAAGGCCACCTTACTGGGATCTGCTCGCATAATCCACCGATACATCATGCAGTCCTAAACACTTGGAAAGTGTTCTACTAGTGATTTGTGATACAAAATCCACCATGGTTATCTTGTCTGCTGTGTACACCGTCATTTTTTGTGAATAATAATAAGTGTTAAGCCTGGTTTCCCCAACCAGGGTTAGGGAGACAAGCTAAACAGAATGTGCAGCGTTAGTCAGATAGGCACACAGATAAATGAGTGAGCTAAGCTTGTATGTTTATTAACATACAGTAAAAATAACAGATACGCTTGTGCTATCAAAAATATAGTTTATTCCATTATGAGTTCATAGCATAGTCAAAATAACAGTCCAATAGTCATGTATCATTTAGTCAGTCCATTCAGGGATATTCAGTTAGCAAAGTCCGTGTAGAATATCCTATGTCAGTTCCCTTACAAATCAGTCCTTTGTTTTCTCTCCCATTAGAGCAAAGCAGTCTTGATTCCAAGCAGTAATCAGGGATCATCAAAGCCAGAGAGAGAGCAAGCTGTTGTCTTGCTTCTTTTAAAGTGCTTTCACAACCACTCCCTTAATTACTATCCCACAGTTAAAGTTGCAGACACTTTAACATACAAACTATGATTACTTAGTTATTATTTTACCTAAACCAGTTAGGGTAAACAATGTTATCAATAATAATAATAATAATAATAATAATAATAATAATAATAATAATAATAATAATAATAATAATAATAATATCTTCTTTGCCTGGACATTTGTGCAGGATTAGACTGCAATCTAGGAACAGACTAGGCTCAAATCAAGTTGAAATCCTGAAGCTTACTTCTGATTGAACATACAGTTAGCTAATTTGATTAAACATTCAGTTAGCTAATTTGATTATCCTTCAAATCTAATCAAGATTTCTTTCACTGAGCAACAGGAGCCATTGCTGTGAGGGAGAAACTGTTCTAGTTCTGTACATGTTAAGTCAGGGATATCAAACTCAATTTCATGGAGGGCCGCATCAGGGATGTGGTTGACCTTTGGGGAGGGCAGGGGGCGTGGCTGACTGGGTGGGTGTGGCTGACTAGGTGGGCATGGCCAGCTTGACGCCACTCTCCAAACTGCTGGCATGTTTCTTCTTCGCATTGAGTAGACTGGGCTGAAGTTACACTGGCCTGATCTTTCCTCTCTGCATTGGGTAGACCGGGCTGAAGCTACATGAGTAGACCAGGCCAAAGCAATGCAGGTAGACTGGGATGGCCCCCTGGGGCAGATCCAACCATATCACAGGCCAAATCCGGCCCTTGGGCCTTGAGTTTGACACTACTGTGTTAAGTCATTCAAAGAGTTCTTCATGTCCGAGTCATGACCACTGAATGCCAATATCTACTCTGAGGCCACTGGAACATTTACTTCCAGTGGCAACTGTCAATAAAATCCTTCTCTCTGCTGCCAAATTGTATTTCAAACCTCAGGAAAGATCCCCTCGTGCTGTGGGGGTTGAAGTGATAGGTGGGAGGTCTCCCTCAATATAGCTGCCTCCATGTTTCTGGGGGTTTCCCCTTCCCCTTTTGATTGTTTCCTTAGAGGTTCTTCTAAAGATGGCAACTTTCCAAATTCAAAAGCATACAAAACCAGACTCCGGCGCAGCTGAAAACCTCAATGGCCAAGAGAGCTTGAAGGTTTTCAGAAAGCTTGAAGACCAACCAAACGAAACAAATGTCAGTGTTGTTCACATTGCAGATGTTACCGAGCGCTCTAGGAGAAACCTTTAATCTGCTTCTTCTTAGAAAAAAATATGGTAATGGGAGAAAGGGAGAGAGAGAGAGAGAGAGAGACAACATAATCACATATGCATTTCAAAAGCATTTTGTTTATCGAGTTCTCTCTCTCTCCTCCATGGGAAAAAAACAAGGTTGGCTTTTAATCACGTTCGCAAGCAGTCGCATGTTCTAGAAGACATGACGAAATAAATACCTGAGCAGTGGAGCTATTGGAGAACATGGGGATTTTGTAGCTGAGGAGGACCACAGCTTCTACTATCAGGGAAGTTATTGTAATGGGAATCAGACTGGTCCAAGGGATGGGTTCATCATGTAGGGTAGGCAGGTGATACCTGAATGGAATATTTTATTTGGCCAAATGTGATTCGACACACACGGAATTTGGGCTCAACCACACAATGAATGATTGAAGGAACTAGGTATGTCTAGTCTTAGAAAGAGAAGGACTAGGGTTGATAGGAAAGCAGCCTTCCAGTCTTTGAGGGGCTGTCACAGAGAAGAAGCAGTCAACTTATTCTTTAAAGCATCAGAAGTCAGGATAAGAAGTAAAGGATGGAAGATCATGAAAGAGAGATCCACCCTAGGAGAAATTTCACTGACCTGATCAGTGGTATGGCCTGCCTCTGTTAGTTGTGGATTCTCCATCAGTGGTGGTTTTAAAGAAGAGACTGGACAGCCATTTGACTGAAATGGTATAGATAAGAGCCCCCTGCTTGATCAGGGGATTGGACGAGAAGTCCTTGTTCTGACCCAACCTTGTTCCAAGGAAACAAACACGAAACAGAGGTAACAGAAAAAAACGTTTAATGATTCTTTACAAATTCCGTTCCTTCATGGTTAAAAGGCTGTTTCAAATTAATTATCTCTGATAAGAATGAGCCTTGCCAAGGTTGTGCAAGGCTGCCAAGAATACGAGGTAAAGTTACTACGAAATATTTCAAACACAAAAGAGTTCCAAACACCAACCAAGATCTTCCGAAGGTCCACAAGGCTTGAGTGCAAAAACTTCTTTGCTTCCTGCAAAGAACTCCGGTTTCAGGTTTCCAAGTGATGAAATTCATTTTAAAAGAAAAGAACAAAGTCCATCTTCAAAAAGTTTTCTTTTATTTAGGAAAGCATCAAATTGGCAAAGTCCATGGTAGTTCTGGATCTGACCCAACCTGAAATTGTCCCATATTATTAGAAGTTAGAAACAACCCCCAAAAGTCACATTCTCCAATAGAAGTAATTCAATGATGTTCATAAATCTCCACCTACATGGACAGCTCATTTCCCACGGGAAAGAAGACCACCTAGCCATAACACCAGGGGTGGGATTCAAAGTTTTTAACTGTGCTGTGTTCAAAGACTAGCAGCAGTCCTCCCTCCGGTCCGCCGCCAACGCGGGAGCGCCGATCGCTCCCATTGGCTGATGCCGTTTGACAGCCGGCTATAAAAGGGAGCTGTCAAACGGCATCAGCTGTCACCGCCAGCTGGCTGTCAGATAGCCCCGGCAGCCGCGGCGACCCTTTATTCGGTAGAATAAAGTTGTTAGCCTTTAGCCTGGCTCCATCTCTCTTTGTAACCGCCGCTCCACAACACTGGTGACGAGGGCGGGATACAGCAAAGATGACCAGGCAGGAAATTGAGCCAAAGTCACAACAAGAAAGAGCCGAGATCACAATAAGAAAGAGCTGAAGCCGCTACGAGCTGATCGAGTCACCGTCACTGACGCTCTCCAAAGAGCACGAACTTTAAAGCCCTCTCAGCTGAGGAGCCGAATGCCGCTGACAGGCGCAGCCAGAAACGCTTTTCTAAAAGCGAAAACTCGAACTTTCCTCAGCTGAGGAAACCAACGAAGCCACTCTAATGGCCTCAAATCCGACATTCCCGCACTTCCAACTGGGGGCAGAAACATGGGAATCATATATGAATAGATTTGAATGCTTTTTAAATGCCATTGATCTGACTGAAGCTACGGATCTTAGGAAAAGGTCCTATTCTTTAAGTTTCTGTGGGGCTACAGTTTGACACAGCCTCTGTGCCAGTGTCCCCACGTTCCATAAAGGCTATTCCCTGGGATGAGCTGAGAGAAATCTTGTCCAATCACTACTCCCCCAGACCCTCTCAGATAGCCAGGAGACTGGCTTTTAGAAGGAGAACTCAGGCTGAAGGGGAAACTGTGAGTCAGTACATGGCAGCATTAAGATCAGCTGCCATACACTGCGGTTTTAGGGACTACCTTGAGGACATGCTACTCGACCAAATTGTGGGAGGAGTAAGAGATCTAAAGCTGCAGAGGCGGTTACTGGCTAAAAAAGATTTAACCCTAGCCTTAGCTATTGAAGAAGATCAGGCTGCTGAATTGTCAGAATTATCAGCAGCTGAAATTCAGGGAAACACCTCTAAGCAAGGGCAGGCTACAATCCACTATGATAAGGTCTCCCAAGAAGTGGAAGAAGAACCTCTGGAGGTAAACCGCCTCACGCGTCCAAGACCCCCCCCCCCCAGGGCCACCTAAGAAATACAACAGTCAGACAACCAAATAGCAAACCCCTTGCGTGAGCTGCGGGGGTAACCACCATAGATCAACTTGCAGGTTCAGAAACGTTATCTGTCTGAACTGCCAGAAGAGAGGGCACATAGCCAGGGTTTGCCAAGCTGAGAAGGCCTCCATACAAAGACCTCAAGTTTCTGCCTCCTACCAAAGGCAAGTGGAACATTGTTACACTTGTTACCACGCAAACAACACCACCTCTAGGCCTAGCAAATTAAGCATTTCTCTTTTTATAGAAGGTAAGCCCTGCCAAATGGAAGTAGACACCGGGTCAACCCTCTCCATCATTTCATGGGCCTCCCTGAAGAAGTTGCTGCCTTCGCTCTCAAAAAAGAAACTGACCAACTGCCACCTGACTCTTCGGGACTACCAGGGGAAGACCATTCCAATCCTGGGTAAGGGAAAATTCCTCATTCATTTCCAAAACTTTAGAGGTCACTTGCCACTGGTGGTTGTAGATGGTGCCCTTCCTAGCTTGCTAGGATTAGATTGGTTTCCTGCCCTAGGCCTCAACGTTACAGGAATTCACTCTGTGGTAAATTCTGAAGTAGATGCCCTTTTTAGGGACTACTCTGATGTTTTCAGCAGTGAACTAGGCTGTTATTCAGGCACCCCCATATCTTCCGATGTGGGTCCACAAGCCACCCCAATTCGTTTGAAACCTCGGAGGGTACCTTTCGCCAGTAGGCCTAAGTTAGATGCTGAATTAGATAAACTTATCAAACAGGGGGTGCTAGAACAGGTAGACTTCGCCAAGTGGGAGACCCCCATAGACACCCCTTTAAAAAAAGATGGCAGCATAAGAATTTGTGCTGACTATAAAACGTCCCTCAACCGTTTCCTACAAATTAGTGCATATCCAGTACCTGTAATCCAACACCTGCTCCACTCTTTTGAACCAGGCATAATTTTTGCAAAGTTAGACATGTCCCAGGCATACCAGCAATTTCCCGTTGACCAACACACTGCTGACCTACAAACTATAGTTACACACAGGGGTGTGTTTAGATGTAAACGCTTACAATTTGGAGTTAGCGTAGCCCCTGGCATTTTTCAATCACTCATGGAAAGAATCCTCCAGGGCCTACATGGGGTGGTTCCATACTTCGATGACATTTTAGTTTCTGCCACCAACAAAACACAACTATTACTCAGAGTGAGATCTGTCCTTGACAGGTTTAGGCAAAACGGGCTTAAATTGAAAAAAGACAAATGCACCATTGCCACCAAACAGGTAGACTTCCTTGGTTATCGAATTGATGCATCTGGAATTCACCCCATAGGAAGTAAGAGCTATTTACGAGGCACCCACTCCCTCGAACAAAACTGAATTGCAGGCCTTTTTAGGACTCCTTAATTTTTATGCTTCCTTTTTGCCTCACAAGGCCTCTGTAGCTGAACCCCTACATAGACTCCTAGATAAGAAAGCCCCATGGCAATGGGGACAGAGGGAAGCCAACGCTTTCCAAGCAGTGAAGTCTCTCTTAACTTCAAACTCTGTGTTAGTTCACTTTACCCAAAACCTGCCCCTAGTGTTAGCCTCTGATGCCTCACCCTTTGGTATAGGAGCAGTATTGAGCCATAGGCTCTCAAATGGATCAGAGGCACCCATTGCCTATTTTCAAGAACTTTCTCTGCTGCAGAGAGGAACTATAATCAGATCGATAAGGAGGCCTTAGCAGCTGTAGCTGCTGTAAAAAAATTCCATGAGTTTCTTTATGGCCATTGTTTTGAACTTGTAATGGATCACAAACCTCTATTAGGACTGTTAGCTGGTGATAAGCAAACCCCACAGGTGTTATCCCCAAGAATGACCAGATGGACGCTGTTTCTGGCCGCCTACTCTTACACACTGGTACATCGCCCGGGGAAGAACCTGTGCCACGCAGATGCCCTCAGCAGATGCCCTCTGCCAACACCAGTCGAGGAACCAGCTCGCATCCACGCAATCTTCGACTGCAATGAACTGTTAATGGGCAGACGCCTCAGGACCACCCTGGACAGGTTGCACCCCTACTACACTCCAAGCACACCACTGGCCTCTGACAGCCATGCCAGGGAATTCACCCTGCAAGACCTGGTGTATGCCAGAAACTATGCAGGGCACCCCTTATGGCTGCCAGGGCAGATAGTCTTTGTTACAGGACCCAGGTCATACAGAGTCCTCCTGGAAGATGGCCGGATCTGGAGAAGGCACGTGGACCAGCTAAGGAGACGTTGGAGCAAGCCTACCACCAAAATCCCGGTCTACCTGCCGCCGGACAACCCGGTCTACTCACCGCCTACCACAGCTGACCAGCCGAAGGGCCCGGTCTACCCGCCACCCGACAACGCGATCAACCGACCACCGCGAGAAGACTCACCCGAGCGGCCGCCAGACAGCAGTCCAAGGATGGCCAACGACCCTCTGCAGGTTCCTGTCACCGCCCGGAAGGAACAAGACTCACCAGCCGCTGACAAGCCTTGGGAACTACGACAATCGGGCTGCGAGCGAAAGCAGCCGTCCTGGCTGCAGGACTACACATGCCCGTGGCCAGGGGGAAGGAGTGCTGTGTTCAAAGACTAGCAGCAGTCCTCCCTCCGGTCCGCCGCCAATGTGGGAGCGCCAATCGCTCCCATTGGCTGATGCCATTTGACAGCCAGCTATAAAAGGGAGCTGTCAAACAGAATCAGCTGTTGCCGCCAGCTGGCTGTCAGATAGCCCCGGCAGCCGCAGTGACTCTTTATTCGGTAGAATAAAGTTGTTAGCCTTTAGCCTGGCTCCATCTCTCTTTGTAACCACCGCTCCACAACAAACTGGTTCTGTAGGTGTTAAGTTCTGAGCATGGGTGCAAGGAACAGAGATGAGGCAGTGAACAGTGAACTTCAACTCTTTATTAATCATACTGAACAGAGCAACATCTAGGGCAGCAGCAGCCCTTTTATAGGGTTGGCTGCTGTCCTATTAGCCAATGAAAAGCATGGAAGTATTTAACCCTTGAACCAATGAGAGTCGGCCCGTTAGCAGCCAATCAGATTTCCCAGAAGGGACCAATCCTATGTCGCTATTTTCGGGCCAATCAGAAGTGCAGGATTAGAACCCTGCTTTCTAAGAAACGCCTTTATTAGTTCATAACACCCCTTCCCCCTAGGTTCCGTTTGAGGGGTGCGGTGATGTAATCCCGTAGATATGCAGGTTGTTTCAACTATTTATTAGATTTGCACTGTCCCACCGGTTCCTGTCTGTAGTCTGGTTTCGGTTGAACGTTTTTTGATTTATCTGGTACAGGCAGTTCTGCATCCTCACAGGACGACTCGGCGCCACTAATTCTGTCGTTGTTGTCCTCTGGTCTCTGCGGGCTCACCTCCGTTGAGGTAGTCCTCTGTGGCAAGGCATCCCCTCTCCCTGATTCTTCTTCATGTAGCGCGCCCGGCTGCTGACTTCCTTCGATTCCGCTTTCCACCATCTCGAATTTGGTTTCTTCGACATCCTCTCCCCCCTCAATTTGAGAGTCACAGGAGTCGCAGAAACTGGGTTGCAGCCTAGAGAGAAGCTGATCTATATGGCATTTCCATATCTTTCTGTCCAATGTTTGCACACGGTACGATCTGGGCCCGGTGGTTTGAGTTATGGTTGCTTTGACCCATAATGGTTCGCTGGAAAGGTTTTTAGCGAAGACTAAGTCGCCTACCATGAACTCGCAGCATTTTCCGCTAGATCCACAGGGTTTCTCTGGTGTGTAGGATGGGTGGAGACGGTCGAGGTGGGAGCGGAGCTTGTGTCCCATCAACAGTTCAGCTGGAGTCTTGTTGGTGACGCTGTGCAGGGTGATGTGTTGGAGTAGGAGTATTCTGTTTAGTTTGTCGTCAATGTCCCCATAGTCCATCTTGTGGAGAGTTTTTTTAACAAATTGTACCATGTGCTCGGCCCTGCCATTGGCCGCAGGGTGCGCCGGCGAGGTTAGCGCATGGCGGATACCCCAGTCCGCTAAGTATTGTTCAAACGCCAGGGCGGTGAACCATCGAGAGGGACAACCCTGAGTCGACTTCCATCATGCAAGGTTGGTTCTCGATGGCAACCCTCACTCGGATCTTCTTTGCATCTAACGATGAAGCATGACCAATGGTAATGGTTTGGTGTGCCTCTTCCCATCTCGTTGAAGTGGCAAGTGTTTTATTTCTGTAGGAGTGGTTCATGCGTTCCCGACTCACAGGATGATTCCCTGTGGTCTGACGGTAGTTGTTTTCTCTCCGATTTGGGCTGGATCCTCGTTTGCTTCTACAGACCTTTCCGATGTGGCCTCTTTTCCCACAGGAATGGCAGAGCGCGTCAAGGAATTTGCATTCTGATAGTTTGCCCCACAACCCATGCATTGGCGCGGAAGTCTTCGATTACATGGGTTTCGTTGGTTGTGTTCGGACCGGAGCCGGTTGACCTCCTCTTCATCACTATTCGATGGAGATTCGAGGTCCTCATGGTGGGTCCCTGTTGTGTGCCTCTCTAGGCAAGGTGAAGTATCGTTGGCGAGTTGACGGAGTGGTGCGTTGGTGTGGCGCATTCGGGCGGCCGACTTCCTGGTTGCTTCTGCTGCAGGAGTGTCTTTGATAACATCGGCAAGATCGATGTCCCCTTTGGCTATGATCTTGCTCTGTGCCGTATGGTCATCTAATCCCAGAACTATTCGGTCTCTCAGAGCTTCTTCAAAGTCTGCAAACCCACAGAGGCCTCCCAGGTTCCGGAGGTCCGCGATGAAATCTGCGACACTCTCTCCTTTCCGTTGGTCCCTCTGATAAAACTCATGTCTTCGGACAAGCGTTGGTATGGCAGGTGCATACTGGGCCCGTAGAAGGGGCGCGAGGACGTCCCAGTCCATGGATTTCACCTCAGCCGGTTTTGCTAGTGCCTTGGCCATCTTAAAGATGGCAGGCCCGCAATGGGTCAGGAACACTGCTCGCTTTTCCCCCGTAGTTGCGTCTTTCAAGTTGTTGGTCTCCAGAAACATCTGGAACCAGTCCATGTACGAGTCCCAGTCTTCTTGTGCCGAGTCAAATGGAGCGGGTGGTATGGCGCCGCCAGACATGTTTTCCGTTGTCGATGTTCCTTCAGCCACGTGCTCTGTTTGGTGCTCTGTGAGTGTTCAATCAACTCAGATGTCTCCGCATCCCATCCTCATTGCCAGTGTTAAGTTCTGAGCGTGGGCGCAAGGAATGGAGACGAGGCAATGAACAGTGAACTTCAACTCTTTATTAATAATACTGAACAGAGCAACACCTAGGGCAGCAGCAGCCCTTTTATAGGGTTGGCTGCTGTCCTATTAGCCAATGAAAAGCATGGAAGTATTTAACCTTTGAACCAATGAGAGTCGGCCCGTTAGCAGCCAATTTATTAGTTCTTAACAGTAGACATGGCTTAGGTGATGGGCATGGCTTGGTGGTCATGTGACTGGGCCTCTTCATTACTGCTGCCTGCCTCCACAATCTCCAAAGGCCGCATTCCACTCCCTGATGGTCCTGGCCCCATTCCTACATCACACGCAGGCCCCTCATCTGAGTCCTCGCTCTCTGAGACCTCAGCCATCCACACCTGCTCCCGGTGAACTACAACAAGACCTCCAGTGCCCCTTCCAACATGTTCTAAGAGGGTTCCGGAGATAACAAGCATCCCAACTGTCAATGGCTTTATAGTAATTACCAGCAATTTGAACAGAGCTCAGATGAAAATATAATTTGTAAAATATACTGGATTGTACAGAGATGGAAAGATTGACATTGAAAATAAAAGATAAAGGAAATACAGAGTACTAGTCAACACCGGATAGGTTTTATCAATAGTTGGAGATAAGAGATAGAAATTAGATGAAGAAAGAGCATTGTTATGTTCGAGTAAAATATGAATGTTGTTTCTAATTATAAGCATGCTAATATAATCAATAGGATTACGAATAAGATAATATAATTATAAATATGGTTAGAATAATTTTGTACTACTAGCGCATGAATACAAGCACCCACCACTCTTGCAGCCTGGTTCCAAATGGGTCATAGCCTGTAGTGGACTGCAGCCCATGGGGTGGGGACCCCTGCTTTAGCAAACAGAAAAAATATATGAAATACTGTCAACCCTGAAGCTGGCCTGACAGAGGCCATTTTGAGACTTCAATGCTGACACCAGAGCTGAAGGACAGGGAAGAAGGAAACAGAGATAGTTGGGAGTTTATAGTCAAAACAAAATACTTTCTCTTGAGAACCAAGGACATTCCTGCAGATATTCAGAAGAAGGGGCCTGAGATCACTTAGCAACTGGGCTATATCCTTTAATTATTTAATTAAGTATATTTAATTATATATACTTTAATTAGATAAAAACGGCAGGAATAATCAGAGTCGGTTTTCACCAGCCTGTGCCAAGATGACATATCCAATAAACCTATTCTTTGAGGAATCTACCTGCCTCAGAGTTTCGTTTGCTATGGAACCTTGACATATACCTCATCTAAAGAAAAAAAAAATCTAATAGGAAAAAGCTGGAAATTGGGTACAACATCATTTTAAAACATTCTGATATTTTTGTTTATGATGATATTGGAAATCTTCCTGGGGCAAAGCTGGCAAAACAGTATTGTGTGATATGGTTCTCAACCCAAATTCAGGATTGTGGTTTCTATAATTAGGTGAGGGCGGTATTCAGGGGTTTTTTTTTAACCTGTTATGTCTGTCCACTTTTCTTCTTTTCAAGACTTGAAAGCATCTTGTGGAAAAGGTAATTTTCAGTTGGATTCAATGAAACATTTAGAGGAGAGCAAACCCATAATCATTTTTTTCTGTTTGAGAAGAATGTTTTCCGCTAAAATGGAAAACAAGTTAACCTTGTTGGGGGCAATTTGTTATTTCTGACAGCCTCCTTGTTCTGGAAGCCAAAACCCTCAAGATAGCTATACACGAGAACATGCTGGAGTATAAAATAGGTATTTCAAAAGCATTCTTCACGCCAAAGAGCCTCCTGCAAAATACAGGGCAGTTTGGGGTGAGTAACAATTGCAGATTCCTAAGGGGATGAGCAGTAACCTGTGTTTTTATCAACACAAGGTGTTGGGATGAGGTCAGTGAGGTTTCTTTGTAAGATTCCAGAAGCATGATAGATTGCCACAAGTTACCTCAGGAAATGGAGTAGCTGTTCCTTTCACATTTTCAAGAAGGATGGATGAGTGGATGGACAGAGAGATAGGCCTTGTATTCTATGGATGGATAGATAGATAGATAGATAGATAGATAGATAGATAGATAGATAGATAGATAGATAGATAGATAGATAGATAGATATGCCTTGTATTCTATCGATGGATTGATAGATAAGCCTTGTATTCTATCGATGGATGGATGGATGGATGGATGGATGGCTAGATAGATAGGGCTTGTATTCTATCAGATGGATGGATAGATGGATGGATGGATGGATAGATAGATAGAAAGATAGATAGATAGATAGATAGATAGATAGATAGATAGATAGATAGATAGATAGATAGGCCTTGAATTCTATAGATGGATGGATAGATAAGCCTTGTATTCTATGGATGGATGGATGGATGGATGGATGGATGGATGGATGGATGGATGGATGGATGGAAAGACAGACAGACAGACAGACAGACAGACAGACAGACAGACAGACAGACAGACAGACAGACAGACAGACAGACAGGGCTTGTATTCTATCAGATGGATGGCTGGATAGATAGATAGGTCTTGTATTCCATCGAGGGATGGATAGATAAGCCTTGTATTCTATCGATGGATGGATAGATGGATGGATGGATAGATAGATAGATAGATAGATAGATAGATAGATAGATAGATAGATAGATAGATAGATAGATAGATAGATAGATAGATGGATGGATGGATGGATGGATGGATGGATGGATGGATGGATGGATGGATAGATAGATAGATAGATAGATAGATAGATAGATAGATAGATAGATAGATAGATAGATAGATAGATAGATAGATAGATAGGCCTTGTATTCTATCAATGGATGGATGGATGGATGGATAGTTAGATAGGCAGGCAGGCAGAGGCAGAGAAATAGAGACAGACAGAAACAGACAGACATTTTTAAGGTTCCCTCACTGGAACCAATATAGAATCTGAAGGCATCGCAGGAGCAAAGTGGCTAAATATCTACTAGATTACAGGATCCTTCACATCACTTCAAACGCACTAAATTGGGTACCACTACTAGCAAATACCAGTGGTAATCCATTGACTGTAGCTATTCTGCAGATTTCTGGGACAACTAATGTTGGGGAAAATCACAGTGCTTCCTGACCAATTTTAGGTCAGTCAGCTTTTGGCAAATTGCTTTCTCATTTTTCATATCTCCTTTTTTAAAAAGGATTTATGAGCTCTCCTCCCAGAGAAATTCCTTAGATGTTTCAATTGCAGAGAGATTTTCAAAGTTTGCTTTGGGTGGAATCTCAAAAATAATTTAACTCACACAAATGGAGCTGAGCACATGCGCCTGCGCCTGCGCCTGCCAAAAACTGATGTAAGATGACTCTCATCTTCCCTGGATTTCCTTAATTCACACTCTTTGAGTTATTGGATGGTTTACCAACCAACTATTGAATATGCGCAAAGGAATGAACCATTTTTTAAAACCAATAGTTAGCTTTTTGCTTGTCTGGCATAAAAAAATAATACTGTCCCATAGAGCAGGGGTATCAAATGCAAGGCCCGCAGGCCGGATCCAGCCCATGGGGTGCTTAGATCTGGCCCACAGGGCCACCCTGGAAATAGCAAAGGACCGGCCTGAGGTGCCACTGTCAGTGAAAATGGAGCTCGGGAGAGCTATGCACGGCCCTCCCGGGGTCCTGTTTTCAGCTGCGACCTCCTCCTGCAGTCCTATGCCAGTGAAAATGGAGGTTGAGGGACCACAGCCCCCTAGGCCCCATTTTCTACCGTGACGGCTTCCTGCAGCCCTCTGCCAGTAAAAATGGAGCTCGGGGGACGATGCACAGCTTCCTGGGCCCCGTTTTCAGCTGTGATGGCCAACTGCAGTCCTGTGCCAGTGGAAATGGAGCTCGGGAAACCACGTGCAGCTCCCTGGGACCCGTTTTCTGCCATGACAGCCTCCTGCAGCTCTCTGCCAGCAAAAACGGGGCCTGTGTACCCCAGTCACACACACCCTGCCCCCTGCCCAAGTTCAAACACAATCCTAATGCAGCCGGTGGTGGTATTCTACTGGTTCGGCCTGGTTCTGCCAAGCCACTAGCGGCGATGAACAGCGAAGACCAAATCGGTTCTCTCCGCTGTTCTGCTGTTGGGCCCACCCATCCACCTTTGGGCTCCCATACTCACCTTTATCCTTTGAATTTGAAGCACAGCTACTTTGCACGGCACAGAAGAGTGGCATGCAGTAGCTGCTTGTTCTGTCCTTCATTAACATACTCAAGATCCCCGCGTTTTGATTGGCCAAAGCCCGGGGCTCTCCGATTGGTCAGGCGAGCCGCGCCAATTGGCTCGCTAAGAATCTCCCGCGATTGGTCCGTTCAGACCGCGGGAGATTCAAAGTGGTGCCATTGGCCGCGGCCGCCGCGGCGAAAGGAATAAAAGCCGCGGGCTTTTTTCCTTTCGCCAGTTCGGTTCCAACTTACAATAAAAGAGCTGTTCACTAAGTCACCGACTCCTGGCATCATTTCGCGGACACAACTCTGGCGACGAGGATGGGATCCAGACCCTGAACCGAACCACGTGTCCGACGGAAGCCAGACGAACCACCGAGATGGCGAAAATCGCACCGCCCGCCCCCTTCAACCCCGCCACCGAGGACTGGGAATTGTTATCCGACCGATTCCGCATGTACCTCGAGTGCACCGGCATGAAGGATGCCTCCGGCCCAATGAAACGCGCCGTCTTCCTGACCCACTGCGGGACCGAGGTCTTCCAGATGGTCAAATCGTTGGCCAAGCCCGCCGATGCGACCGCGATGGACTGGGACGTCCTCGAACCCATTTTTCGGCGGCACTACGCTCCAGAGGTACCCATCCTGATCCGGCGCAACGAGTTCTACCGGCGGGACCAGAGGTCGGGTGAGAGCTTCAGCGACTTCGTCGCCGAGCTGCGGCGCCTAGGGGGGCTCTGCGAATTCGATAACCTAAACAACGCTCTGAGAGACCGAATCGTGCTCGGTTTGTGGGACCCCGCCCTCCAGAGCCGGCTGATGGCTAAGGGCGACATCAGCCTAGCAGACACCCTCACCGCAGCCGCAGCCGCCGAAGCAACCCGATCTTCCGCCGACAGCATGTGCAGACCGAACAGGGGGGACCGCAGTGGAAACAACAACCCGGTGAGGTCGACCGAGCCAAAAACCGAGACGACAACACACCAGGGCGACTTCCACTCGGCATCCGGCACGTCCGATGACAAGGAGGACATCCATCGACTCCAGACAGGGCGCGACTCACGGAACCGGCGAGGTCGTAAGTCGAGGACCAACTGTGCCAGCTGCGGCGGCGACCACCCCAGGTCGGAATGCCGGTTTTTCGAATCAATCTGCCGGCATTGCGACAAAAAGGGACACATCGCCTGTGTCTGCCGCCTGAAGAAAAACCGCAGTCCGGCACGATGGGACCAGAGCGACCGGAGGAGGGAGAGCACACCACCCCGGACCAGAGATCGCCCCTCGGACAGCCGATGGGACCGGAACGGACGATCCTCGCAAGGCGGCGACAACCGGCGGAGAGAGGAGACCCACCAGACGGTCACCATCGGCCACGCCATCAACAAAGACGCCCGGAAGGTCCACGTCGAGGTACGCATCGAGGGCCAGCCTTGCAAAATGGAGGTGGACTCCGGGTCCTACCTCTCCATGATTGCATGGCACGAGATAAAGCGGTTGGTGCCTACCCTCCAAAGGAGGAACGTAGACAGCCAGAGACTCATTGTAAAGGACTACCAGGGAAACCGCATCCCGGTAGTCGGCACCAAAAGCTTTATCATCACTTATAAGGGGCGCACCGAACGACTCCCCCTAACAATCGTCGACCGCGACCGCCCAAGCCTACTGGGACTGCAATGGTTCGCCCCGCTCGACATCGCCCTCACGGGAGTCGACCACTTCACCGACGACGGCTGGGAGCAGCAACTAGCCCGGGAGTTCCAAGAGGTCTTCGACGGAAACCTAGGCAAGTACCGAGGGCCCCTTATATCGTTCGACCTAGATCCGAACGTCCCCCCCAAACGCCTGAAACCAAGGTGGGTGCCATTCGCACTGAAACCCAAAATAGACGAGCAAATTGATAAGCTCGTCAAACAAGGGGTCCTGCAGCCCATAGACCACGCCCGGTGGGAGACCCCCATAGTCACCCCGATCAAGCCCAATGGGTCGGTGAGGATCTGCGGGGACTATAAGGCCACCCTAAATGGCGCGCTACAACAAAGCGCCTACCCCGTCCCAATAGTACAACACCTACTGCACTCCCTGGGAGGGGGCAAGGTTTTCGCCAAGCTCGATCTCGCCCAGGCATACCAACAGTTGCCGGTCGACGAGCAAATGGCAGAAGCACAGACCATTGTCACCCACCGGGGAGCATTCAAATGCAACCGACTCCAATTCGGAGTCAGCGTGGCACCGGGCATATTCCAAAGCCTAATGGAGAGGTTATTGCAAGGTATCAAGGGGGTGGTACCTTATTTCGACGACGTCCTAGTGTCGGCAGCCAACCAAGCCGAACTAGAAGGTCGATTAAGGGAGGTCCTAACTAAATTTAAGGAGACGGGACTAAAAGTAAAGAGGGAAAAATGCCAGCTTTGCACGGAATGAGTGGAATTCCTGGGCTACCTTCTAGACCGGCACGGCATTCACCCCACAGGCAAAAAAATCAAGGCAATCAAAGAAGCCCCCACCCCCAAATCAAAGACTGAGCTACAGGCATTCTTGGGGTTACTGAACTTTTACAACGTTTTCCTAACCCAAAAGGCGACGGCGGCGGAGCCCTTGCATAGGCTCCTGGACAAGGCGGCGACCTGGACTTGGGGGAAACGGGAGCAAGCCGCCTTCCAAAGAATGAAGGACCTCCTCACCTCCAACGCCGTCCTCATACAATTCAACGAGACCCTACCTCTGGCTGTCACATGCGACGCATCACCCTTCGGCGTCGGCGCTGTCCTCAGCCATACCCTTCCTGACAGAAAAGAAGCGCCCATCGCGTTCTTTTCAAGGACCCTCACCAAACTGGAGCGGAACTATAGCCAACTGGACAAAGAGGCTCTGGCTATAGTTGCCGCCATAAAACGATTCCACTAATACCTCTATGGCCGGACTTTCACCATTATAACGGACCACAAGCCGCTGCTGGGAATCCTTGCAGGGAACCGGGCCACCCCGAACATTCTGTCTCCCCGAATGACAAGGTGGTCCGAGTTCCTGGCAGCCTACAACTACGAACTCATACACAGACCGGGTAAGACGATCTCCCATGCAGACGCCTTAAGCCGCTCGCCGCTACCGGAACCCGACACCGACCCAGCACCCACGACGACCACCCTCAGCATAGAGACTCTACCCAACCTGCCCATAACCGCGTCAGACATTGCCCGAGAGACTAATAAAGACAAACGTCTGGCACGGGTGTTGCATTGGGTGGAGAAAGGGTGGCCGGAAAGGGACAACGACGAGGCGGTCAAAATGTTCCGAAACCGCCAAACGGAACTTTCATTGTTAAAAGGGTGCATACTATGGGGGGACAGGGTGGTCATTCCGGAAAAGCTACAGGGGAAGGTTTTGGAAATGCTACACGAGGGGCACCCTGGCATCGTGAGGACTAAAGCCCTGGCCAGAAGTTACGCTTGGTGGCCAGGGATGGACAAACAAATAGAGGCCTGGGTAGCAAGGTGCCAACGATGCCAGGAAACGAGGCCCAGCCCACCCACAGCACCCGTCCTAGAGTGGGAAACCCCAAGGGGACCTTGGTCTAGAATCCATATAGACTTCGCCGGGCCCACAAAAGGACACACCTTCCTCATAACAGTTGACGCTTACTCCAACTGGCTGGAGGTAAGCAACATGAAGACGACAACCACGGAGGCCGTGATCAAAGAACTCTGCAAACTCTTTGCAACACACAGCCTCCCAGAAGTCGTCGTCTCCGACAACGGGCCCCAGTTCACCTCGCTGGAATTCGAAAAATTCCTAGCGGAAAGAGGCATCCGCCACGCGCTAACGACACCGGCGCACCCGGCGGCGAACGGTAGGGCGGAACGGATGGTCCAATTCACTAAAAAGACCATCCGGAAAATAGACCACGGGGAGATCCAAGAGAAAATCAACAGACTACTTTTCACCCAACACATAACCCCGAATACCACAACCAATAAAAGCCCAGCCGAACTACTAATGGGCAGAAAGCTAAGGTCCCCACTCGACAGGTTACACCCCACGTATAACCCGGAGAGGCCCCCAGACTCAAGCACCAAACACCGAACCTTCGCACCCGGGGACCCCGTATATGCAAAAAACCTGATGGGAGACCCTCTATGGATCCCAGCCGTCATCACCCAAGCAACAGGCCCACACTCGTACCGGCTACAAACAGCAGACGGACGAGCGTGGAAACGCCACATCGACCAACTTAGGTCGAGAACTGCAAACCAACAAACCGCCGACGCACAAACAAGCGAAACCAACCCCCACAACGCAAGCCAAGGGGGGAGGGAATACCCAGGGGACCGAATCCAAAGAAAAATAAACCAGCAGTACTCACCGGAACGCAGCCATCACGACCCCTCGCCAGGAAGGAACAGCCAAGCCAGCTCGACCGACCCGGAAAGACCGAGCAGGAGCGGCGAAACCTGTAGCTCAACCAACCCGGAAGGCCCAGGAGGGAGCTACGGAGAAGGGACCAGCCCGATCGACCAGCCGGTTCCCACGACAGCAGCAGGAGCAGAGGAGATCCCGACCGAACCGGCCGGGATCCAGCCTACAACTGAGTTGCGCAGGTCAAGTAGGACCAGACGGAGCCCCGCCTACCTACGTGACTACGCAACGTAAGGACTGAACCAAGAGGGGAGGGGTGTTCTGTCCTTCATTAACATACTCGAGATCCCCGCGCTTTGATTGGCCAAAGCGCGGGGCTCTCCGATTGGTCAGGCGAGCCGCGCCGATTGGCTCGCTAAGAATCTCCCGCGATTGGTCCGTTCAGACCGCGGGAGATTCAAAGTGGTGCCATTGGCCGCGGCCTCCGCGGCGAAAGGAATAAAAGCCGCGGGCTTTTTTCCTTTCGCCAGTTCGGTTCCAACTTACAATAAAAGAGCTGTTCACTAAGTCACCGACTCCTGGCATCATTTCGCGGACACAACACTGCTGAAGCAACCGGGAGAGTGCATGCTTGCAGGAGGTGAGTCAGAATGCCTTTGTGCTTTCTCATGTTGTAAGTTTGTGCATGCCTGGCACGCGGACACACAAAGTGTGTGCAGTGCACAAAGCGCATCCACCAAGCCACACCCAGTGGTAAACATATTTGAATCCCACCACTGGATGCAGCCCTCAATGAAATTGAGTTTCACATCTTGCTATGAACAAGGGTCTCCAACCCATGGACTGGTACCAGTCCGTGGCTTGTTGGAACCAGGCTGCACAGCTGGAGATGAATGGTGGGCAAGCAAGCAAGCAAAACTGAAACCACCACCTGGGCAAATTTGCCTTTCACAAAACAGGTTCCTAATGTCAACTAGGGTTGGGGCCCACTGCTGTAGAAAGCAAAGGTAACCTTGAATTACGTTGCCCTAAACAGACATTTTATCAACTGTGGGAGAATTTAGGAAAATTGCAGAGTGTTGATTTATGCTGTTTGCGGAGATGATGGAACTTGCTACATTGACTTCCAATGTCTACATTTATGGCTGACTGGAAACCCACTTATAGACTTTTGGCATAAAACAGACAAAATGCATGTATCATTTATGATTTTGATGATTAGAAGAAAAACTGGATAATAGAGAGAAAATTAAGCTTTTTTGTAATCATAGAGTAAGACTTTCTAATCCCACAGTATTTATATTTGCTGCAAAGGAAATCAGAAGGTTCTTTGTGCTCTTCTTCTTCTTCTTCTTCTTCTTCTTCTTCTTCTTCTTCTTCTTCTTCTTCTTCTTCTTCTTCTTCTTCTCTATCTCTATCTCTTTGTTCACTTCATTCTGCATTAATTTCTCTGATTTGTTCTTTTTAAAAAAATCTAAATAAAATTTATCTTAAAATGCTTTTAAGAAGCCTTACTGCTGCTGGACTTAACACCAGAAAAGGAAAAAAAAAACAAACTTTACTGCAAACTGGTTCATCTTTAGCTAAAAATAAGACCATTCAGCAATTTATCTGGTGGAACTGTAGCCAACACAGAGTATTCCTAGCACACTCTTAATAGGCTGTGAGTCATTCTTGATCTTTCTGATAACATACTTGCCTGGCTATTTGTAGCAATAGTAAATATTTATACCATATTAACACCTCGTGCCTCTGAGCAAGCATGAATCCTTTTTAAAAATGGAATGAATGGGACATTTTTTTTAAAAAAGGAGATGTTACGGAAAGATCAGAATCAACATCTCGCTTCTTAATTTAGAATATCTCTCCTGCTCTCTCTTGGAAGCATCCCATGACCGGGGTTGGCAGAAGATCAGCAAATTATGTATTTTTTTCCAGAGGAAAAAGATTTAAACCATTCTCCTTGAATGATCTGCCCTCCAGGTTCTTACTCTATACCCGTGTTGGCGAACCTATGCCATGCGTGCCGGAAGTGCCATGGACAGCCATTTCCCCCGGCACATGAGAGGTCGCCCGGAAGAGCCTCACTGAGTATGCGTGTGTGTGCCGCCGCCCGACAGCTGATTATTGGATATCTGGCATTGGGTATCAGGAGCTGAACAAAGTTAGCCGCCACTGCTCTATACCTTCCAGAAGGTTCTAGGAAGACTGCACAGGTGCTAAGCAGTTAGAAGAAACTTGCAAAATTTGTGGTAGAAGAGAAGCTTTCTTATCTGATATTGAACTTCGGTACCTTGAGTCCTGTGAATGGAAGGTCAATGGAAGGTTGGGAACACTGTGGATAAAACATGCACACAGCTGCACACAACTGGATATGCATTTCTGTTTAGGCCTGAGGTAGGGCCCTCCTTTTTTTTTCTTCAAACAGCGCCTACTAGAAATATTTAAAAAAACTCTTCTTCTGTCTGGCATGATCCATTACCTCAGGGGTGACAAACTTGATTTCACTGAGGGCTGCATCAGGGTTGTGTTTGACCTCAGGGGGCTGGGGTGGGTGTGGCCATGGTGGGCATGGCCAGCTCGACGTCACTCATGTTGTGGGAGCCTAAAAACGGAGCCCGGGAGGGTCTCCCGAGCTCCGTTTTCACTGGCAGAGGGACCACGGGTTCGGTCCTTCGCTGTTTTCAGGGCAGCCCTGTGGGCCAGATCTAAGCACGGGCCTTGAGTTTGAAGCCCCTGCACTACACAGATGTGCTTTGAATCCTGAATCAAAAGTGCTGTCGGAAGTTAGCACCCACCCCTCTCCTAGGACAATGAAATATTTTAGGATATACTAAAAAGGCAGAATATTTCCCCTAAAAAGAGAAGTAGAAACTCAGAAGGGGAAACTCATCTCAGAAGGCAGAAGTTCACCCCCTCCACCACCTTTGCTAATAGGTGGGCCATTAAGGCCTGGGCCAGAATATTCTACATAACAAAGGCCTCTACCCATCTCACCACCTGGCCTGGGAAGATTGCATCAGTCAACACTCAGGTGAAGCCATGTGGTCCAGACAAAGCCTACGAAATTAGTTAAGACCCTGCCCCCTGGGAGTCAGACAGCCAATGGGGTACATGTCTTACACAGGAACAGGAAACACTAAGGCGGGGCCCAAGAGAGGGTATACAACTAAGGGTCTCTCAGCATCTCAGCCCCTTTCCTTCTTTTCCTTCACCCAACATCTAGAAGCATTTGATCGTCCTTTTCACTTTGGAGCTTCAAGCCATGTGATCCTGCCCACCATAAAACCATCTTTCCAAACAGCCTCCATGCTTCCGGTGTCTTTGTTCCCCACTTGGAACTGAACCCAGAAGGATAATTCTTCCAACATAACCTAGGTGAAGTTAGCAAGAAATGGTAGAAGCTTATCCAAGGTCCAAACTTAGAAGTAAGGAGAAATTTTCTGACAGTGACAATGGATCAATGGAACGGCTTTCTTCCAGAAGTTGTAGATGCTACATTACTGGAAGTTTTTAAGAAGAGATTGGACAGCCTTTTGTTCAGAATAGCATAGGGTGTCTTGCTTGAGCAAGGGTTGTCTAGAAGACCTCCAAGGCCCCTTCCAATTCTGTTATTCTATTCTGGTTAACTGTAATCTCCCAACTCTCCAGCAAAATGGTTACATGCTAAATAAAGGCTGCCTCTTTTCTTCTACTTCTTTCACAGCTGGGAAAGGAAAAACACAGATTTGGGCAGTGAAACACATATATTGCTGTTCTCCTTGCCCCCATGCTGATTATGTTACATTTCTTTCAGTGCTCACATGTTTTCCTTTTTTATTCCAATGTTTTTCGAGGGCTAGAACCCTCCGATACATTTTCTAGTTTCCATCAAGTCTGGTGTGAAAAAAAAATCCCAGTTGCCTTGGCTGCCCACGGTCCATGACCCTCACAAAATATCTCCTGAGTTTGTGAAATAATAATTTGATGGGATTTACATGTTTCATGTGGTGGAGGAAAGTAGGATAGGCATATAAGGGGGGGGGGGGAGGGAAGGCATGAAAAAAGTTCTGTCAATAAAATGGCCAGAAACTAAAATGTCCAATATAGCTTGTTCCTGTTTTTACTGCAATCGAACCAAACTTATAACATGTTTTCCTTCTGTTTTCTCAACTGATGACGTTAAAGTCCAATGTCAACTTGCCTAGGTGGTCCATAACTAAAGCAGAGAGCCAGGAAAGATTGGAGAGAAATTTCTTGAACACCAATACATGGAACTTTACACCACGGGGAAGGAGGGAAAGGTGCCAATCACTGTTTCTGAATCTGTTGTGTATGTACTATGGTTAAAAAGTACGAGCTTGAGGTAAAGTGCAGGGTTCTGGCCCTGCACTTCTGATTGGCTAAGTGGCCAGATCGGATTGGTTAGTTCTGAGGAATCCGATTGGCCCTTAACAGAGGTTTCTGACTGGTTAAAAGAGCTAGCGTTCATAGCTTGCTATTGGACAATTCTCACAAGGGTTGCCTATATAAGGCAGAGTTCACTGTTGTTATTTTGAGAAGTCACAATGCAATAAAGAGCTGAATGTTCACTGTTCAGAGACTGTCTCCATTTATTCTGACCCATGTTCAATACTTAGCACAAAGGGCCCATGTTTACTGATCTGCAGAGAGATACATGAAAATACAGCACCATCACATGGCTTATGGCAGTACTATACTGGTTTGATTAAGGAGGAAGCCAGAGCTGCCAATCTAATATAAGGCTACTGTATGCAGAGGTGGGTGAAATTCTTCCTTCTTGCTTTATCCACTTTCAAATATTTTCAGTGTTGAAAAGTTAAAGTACCCCTCTCCTAGGAAAATGAAATATTTTTAGGAAATACTAAAAAGGCAGAATATTTCCCCTAAAAGAGTAGGAGAAACTCAGAGAGGGAGAAACTCAGCCCACCTGCCTTTGCTAATGGGCCATTAAGGCCTGGGCCAGTCTATTCTACATAACAAAGATCTACCTCCTTCAGGCAGACCCATAATTGGAATTGCCCAATGCCCTTTCATTACATCAACATCCAATAAGGCTCAACCAAGCTTGGGACTCAAAAAAAAAAACCTAGCAAGTTACCCCTGCATGGCCCCATGGGAGTCTGACAACCAATCAGAACACAAGCTCAAATTCAAAGACCAACAGAGGCATAAAACCCAGGGACTCTCAGCATTTCTTCCCTTTTTTCCCCCCAGGAGCTCCAAGCCATGTAGTCCTGTCCACCATTAAACCATCTTTCCAAGCAGTCACCATGTTTCCAGTGTCTTTCTTCCCCACTTAGAACTGAACCCAGAAGGATATTTCTTCCAACACCAGCATCAACAGGGTCCCATGTTATTTCTGCATTGCTTTGCCATTTAGGTTTTGGAAGCCAGCATGAAAACGCGAATGTTTATGAGCATCTCACCTAATAAAGACATTTTCTTTATCAACACTTTCCCTGAAGACTGTGATGGGCGTTTTAATACAGTTCTGAGGTCTCTTGTCTCTAATTTACCCCTTTTAATGACTTTCCCCCTCCCCCCCAAAAAACAGAACTGAAAAACATTCAATCTGAAGATTGATGCTATTTAAACTTATGTCTTGGTTTTCAAGCTTGTTCTGGGAAAAGAAGTTCTTAAGGGATTATGTTCATGGTTGGAACCACATCCAGGTTATGTTGAACGGATGAGGCCAAATTCAAACTTGGCCCGGCTTAGAATGTGACTTTGGCCACCTCTTAAATTTTAAAATTGTTTAAACTTAAACTTCTGCAAAGAACTATTGAGTAATAAGATTCTGGAAATAAAGAAACATTCTTTTTATATATATAAAAAAGTGGGGTGCAATTGTATTACCCCATTTTGCTCTGTGTGTGTTGTTTCTAGATCCATTTCAAAGAAATCCCTTTCACTTCCAAAGCTTAATTCACTTAAGGAATTGGGATTCCTAATGGAGCATCTCTTTCCATATTATCCTGCTCAAACCCCACATCCATAATGGTCTCCATTTAATGCTAAGCAGTTTTCCAGATCCTCAGTCATTTAAACATTTGTCAGTTTGGAAAACAACAGCTGTTCCTAACATAAACAACCCAGCCACATTTTGCCAGACACATGTCAGTAGTTTGAGTGTTTTCTTCTCGTAGCCAATGTTGTGTATGTACCATAGTTAATAAAGTATGAGCTTGAGGTAAAGTGCAGGGTTCTGGCCCTGCACTTCTGATTGGCTGTTAGGCGGCTGGATCGGATTGGTTAGTTCTAAGGAATCCGATTGGCCCTTAACAGAGGATTATTATTGGTTTAAAGAGCTAGCATTCCTAGCTCGTTATTGGACAATTCTCACAAAGGTTGCCTATATAAGGCAGAGTTCACTGTTATTGTTTAGAGAAGTCACTATGCAATAAAGAGCTGAAAGTTCACATTCAAAGACTGTCTCCATTTACTCCAACCCATGTCCAAGTATCTAACACTGGCGACGAGGATGGGATTTGGAGACGTCTGAACCTAAGAATCCAGGAAGCAATACCGAGCACGTGATAAGACGACGCCAACAATGGAACCATGTCCGGCAGCATCGTACCACCCGCTCCGTTCGATCCAAACCAAGAGGATTGGGAATCCTACATGGATTGCTTCCAAATGTTTCTTGAGACGAATAATTTGAAGGACGCCACACCAGCAAAGAAGCGGGCACTGTTCCTGACGCACTGCGGCCCAGCTGTATTTAAAATGGCTAAAGCACTCGCCAAACCTCGAGAAGTGAAAGCCATGAGCTGGGACGACCTGGAACCCATCCTGAGAGACCATTATGTGCCAACCGTGCCTACACTCGTGAGACGCCACGAGTTTTATCTGAGAAATCAGCGAAAAGGAGAGAGTGTGGCCAATTTCGTGGCGGACCTCTGGAATTTAGGAGGCCTCTGCAGGTTCTCAGATTTAGAAGAAGCACTAAGAGATCGAGTAATTCTGGGTTAAGATGCACTAGGCGTGCAAAGCAAGCTGATGGCGAAAGGCGACATCAGCCTTGCTGACGCCATCGCCAAAGCCACGGCTGCGGAGGCGACCAAAAAGTCGGCTGCACAATTACGGCGAAGCCGCACTCCAGCAACACAACCGACTGGCGAAATCTTACCCAACTCAGAAGGGCAGCTTGCAACAACGTACCACGAGGACCTCTCTTCGTCGTCAGACAGCGACGAAGAAGGGGTCCATCAACTGCGGTCCAACCAGGACCCTCGCCCTAAGCCCTTACGCCCTTGCGCTGGCTGTGGAGCAAACCATGCCAGGGCCGAATGCAAATTCTGCGACGCACTCTGCCATGAGTGCAGGAAACGAGGCCACATCAGCCGGGTCTGCCGCAGCTTACCAGGACCCAGCCAGGCCTCAAAAGGGGCCAACTATCGCCAATCGACAGGAAACCGTCCTGTAAGGCGAGAACCAGTAAACCACTCCTACAGAAATCGAGCTTTGCAAAAAGAAGAGGCTCACCATACTATCACTATAGGTCACGCCTCAGTTTTGGACACTAAGAGAATTTGAGTCACGGTAGCCATCGAGAACCAGCCTTGCCACATGGAGGTCAACTCGGGTTCGTCCCTTTCGATGGTGTCTTGGAAGACACTCAAGCAACTTATCCCCACAATCCAATGCCAAGACCTCCAATTTCAACGCCTCATCCTCAAGGACTACCAAGGAAATCGAATCCCTGTGGTCGGGTCCTGCCGAGTCCGAGTCTCCTTCAAAAAGCATACAGCATACTTACCTCTAACGATCATCGATAGAGATAGGCCTAGTCTATTAGGCCTCCAATGGTTCGCGCCACTCGGCATCAAAGTGGCCGGTGTAAACCGAGTCGGTGGTTGTGAGCGGGAGGAAGACCTTATTTCTCAGTTCAGCGATGTCTTCGCGGACCGTTTAGGTGAGTATAAAGGGACCCCAATCTCATTTAGTCTAGATCCAAAAGTAGTCCCAATTCGCTTGAAGCCCCGTCGAGTTCCATTCGCTCTTAAAGCTAAGATCGACGAACAACTTGACAAGCTAATTGCTCAAGGGGTGTTGAAGCCCATCGATCACTCTCCATGGGAAACCCCTATTGTAACACCCATTAAGCCAGACGGGTCAATCCGAATTTGTGGGGACTACCGGGCTACTTTAAACCACGCCCTACAGCAGAATGCATATCCAGTTCCGGTGGTGCAGCACCTCCTCCATTCCTTGGGGGGCGGAAAGGTTTTCACTAAATTAGATTTAGCTCAAGCTTATCAACAACTACCAGTGGATGAAAAAACGGCCCAAGCCCAAACAATTGTAACGCACAGAGGTGCTTTTAAATGTACTAGATTGCAATTTGAGGTTAGTGTAGCCCCGGGGATATTCCAAAGCCTCATGGAAAGGAGGGAATCAAGGGCGTGGTTCCGTATTTTGATGACGTATTAATTGCAGCCCCTACCAAAAACATCTTGCAGGATCGTTTGAAATGTATTTTTAAAAAATTCCAAGAGGCAGGACTTTAGGTGAAAAATAATAAATGTCACTTATATACTGACAGTGTTGAGTTTCTAGGGTATCGGATTGATAGCCAGGGCATTCAGCCTACCGAAAGTAAATTAAAGGCGATAAAAAATGCTCCCAGGCCACGTAACAAGGCCGATCTCCAGGCATTCTTAGGCCTCATTAATTTCTATAATGTATTTTTACCGCACAAGGTGACTGTTGCTGAACCGTTACACTGGTTATTAGATAAAAAAGCATTGTGGGTATGGGTTACCAGGAAGAACAAGCGTTCCGGAATGTTAAAAAATTGCTCACATCTGACTCTGTACTTATGCAGTATAACGAGACTTTACCATTAGTTATAACCTGCGATGCCTCGCCCTTCGGGGTGGGCGCCATTTTGAGTCATGTACTGCCTAATGGGAACGAAGCCCCTGTTGCATACTTTTCGAAGATTCTTTCACAAGCAGAGCGGAACTATGGACAAATTGATAAAGAAGCTCTCGCAATCGTTTCAGCTGTAAAGAAATTTCATGAATATGTGTACGGAAGGACATTTACCATTATAACTGACCACAAACCGTTGCTCGGGATAATAGCCGGGGACAAGCCAACCCCCTACATATTATCCCCTAGAATGACCCGATGGTCAGAATTCCTAGCTGCTTAAAATTATCGCCTGCAATATCGCACGGGGAAAGCCATTCCCCACGCCGACGCATTAAGCTGAGCACCGCTTCCAGAGACTCTCGACGATCTGGCACCAACGGCAACCACGTTGCAGATCGAAACACTCAACTTGCCGCCTATGACCGCCCGAGACATCGCGAGAGAAACCAAACGAGACCACACCCTAGCTCGAGTCCTTGGCTGGATAGAACGCGGATGGCCATTGGACCAAGTACCAGATGACTTTGCACCATTTAAAGCAAGACAGACTGAACTTTTTTCCCAAAAAGGCTGTGTCATCTGGGGTGATAGAGTCGTTGTCCCAGAACAACTCCGGAAGACGCTGCTACAAATTCTGCATGAGGGCCACCCCGGCATCATGCGAGTGAAAACGCTTGCACGAAGCTACGCATGGTGGCCGGGCATGGACCGGCAAATCGAGCAGTGGGTCAAAGCGTGTACCAATTGTCAACAAGCCAGCAACGCCCCACCAAAAGCCATGCCTACTGAATGGGAGATGCCACGTGGACCCTGGTCCAGAATCCACCTGAATTTCATGGGGCCGACCAAAGGATATACCTTCCTGCTGACAGTCGACGCATACTCCAATTGGTTAGAAATTCATCGTATGAAGGCCACAACTTCCGAGGCAGTGATTAAGATCCTAAATAGACTCTTTGCAACCCACGGATTGCCTGACGTCCTGGTGTCCGATAACGGGCCACAGTTTATGGCACTAATGTTCGAGCAGTACCTCGCTGACCGCGGCATCCGCCATGCGCTCACCTCGCCTGTGCACCCTGCGACCAATGGCCGAGCGGAACGCATGGTCCAATTTGTTAAAAAGACTTTGAAAAAAATGGACTATGACAATATCGATGACAAAGTCAACCAAATTCTCTTTTTGCAACACATAACTCCACATAGCGTCACCGGCAGAACTCTTGCGGAACTACTGATGGGACAAAGACTCCGCTCCCACCTCGACCGGTTGCACCCTGCTTACAAACCGGAAAAGCCAATAGGATCCAGTGGTCGCTATCGCACTTTCCAGGTAGGAGACCGCGTTTACGCACGAAACTTATCAGGCGATCCATTATGGATAGAGGCAACGGTAGTGCGAGTGACCGGCCCCAAATCCTACGTAGTGAAATGCTGTGACAATAGACTGTGGAAACGGCATATTGACCAATTACGGTCACGACTCACAACGGCCAGTCAACAACTCCCCCATGACCAAACCGAGGGGGGGGGGAGGTACAGAAGAAGATGACGTTTCAGGGAACCTGCTCGAAGGGAGCGATGAATCAAGTGAGACTCAGGAAATGGAGCAGGAAGGAGAATTGTTTGCACTGCAAGAAATTGCACCTGAGCAAGAAGCAGAGACACTGCCAAACAACAATCTACCTCAACAGGATTGCAATCAACCAGTCCAATGAAAATTCGAAAGACTTAAAAGACAACCATCCTATTTAAAGGACTATATAACTACACCGTAATTAAGAAGCCAGGGGGAAGGGGTGTTGTATATGTACCATAGTTAATAAAGTATGAGCTTGAGGTAAAGTGCAGGGTTCTGGCCCTGCACTTCTGATTGGCTGTTAGGCGGCCGGATCGGATTGGTTAGTTCTTAGAAATCCGATTGACCCTTAACAGAGGATTATTATTGGTTTAAAGAGCTAGCGTTTATAGCTCGCTATTGGACAATTCTCACAAAGGTTGCCTATATAAGGCAGAGTTCACTGTTATTGTTTAGAGAAGTCACTATGCAATAAAGAGCTGAAAGTTCACATTCAAAGACTGTCTCCATTTACTCCAACCCATGTCCAAGTATCTAACAGCCAACTCTTTTCCTGAGTCACATCTACCTTGTAGAAAAGAAGAAGTAAGGAAGTGACACAATGAGTATAATCTATTTTGGATATCAATAATGTAGGAGTATTCAGAGAAGTTTATAGAACCCTTTGTACAATACCATAGAAACATATATTAGTCTAAAGTAAGGACAGAGAAATCCTCTGCATGATTTCTGAAATATAATTTCCAGGGTTCAGAAACACAGTTGACTTCAGCTAAGCAGCATTTTCTTGGAGGCGAGAGACAAAAGTTAGGACAGTGCAGATTTTTTCTTGCAAGAAAAAAAAGAATATCGCATCTGCCAGCCTATTTAGTCCCAGGGACATGTGTTTGGATGGAAACCTTCTCTACCCAACCTGAACAGTTGCTTAGGTTTGCATATCACCAAGTAGATCCAAAGAAGAGCAAAAGGTATTTGAATATCTTTGCAGTCAAAGAAATGGAACAGGATAACAGAGTTGAAAGGGAACTGGGAGGTACAGATACAGATTAACAGAGTTGAAAGGGACCTTGTAGGTCATCTAGTCCAAACCCCCTGCCGAAGCAGGAGACCCTACACCAATTCTGACAGATGGCAGTCCAGTCTCTTCTTGAAAACTTGCAGTGATGAAGTTTCCACAACTTCTGAGGGCAACTTCTGTTCCATCGGTTGATTGTTCTCACTGTCAGAAAATTTGTCCTTATTTTCAGGTTGAACCTCTCCTTGATCAGTTTCCATCCATTGTTCCTTGTCTGGCCTTTAGGTGCTTTGGAAAATAGCTTGACCTCTTCCTCTCTGTGGCAGCCCCTCAAATATTGGAAGACTGCTATCATGTCTCCCCTGTTCCTTCTCTTCACTAGACTAGCCAGGCCCAGTTCCTTTAACCGTTCTTCATATGTTTTAGTCTCCAGTCCCCTCATCATCCTGGTTGCTCTTCTCTGCAATTTTTCTAAAGTCTCAAGGTCTCTTTTATAGTGTGGTGACCAAAACTGGATGCAGAACTCTAGGTGTGGCCTTACTAAGGCTTTATAGAATGGCATTAATACCTCCCTTGATCTTGACTGTATCCCTCCATTAACGCAACTTAAGATTGCGTTGGCTTGCCACCACACACACATCTTCTAATCCAACCCACTGCTCAAAGGTGGGGGAGATCCTATACCATTCCAGATAAGTGGCCACCCAGTCTCTTCTTAAAAGCTTCCAGTGATGGAGAACCACAACTTCTGGAGGCAAATTGTTCCACTGGCTAATTGTTCTCATTGTTGTTATGGCAGGCTTCTGGCTGAGGTTGCCACTGGAGATTTTTAAGAAGAAATGGGACAACCCATTGACTGAAAATGGTATAAAGTCCCCTGCTTGGGCAGTGGGTTGAACTAGAAGACCTCTAAGGTCCCTTCCAACTCTGTTATTATATTCTGGGTTTTGGTTGGGTTTTTTTTGGTTTTTTTTTTTACAAATGCATACACTGCCCAAATCTCAACTGGCAGCTATTTTGTTGACTTGGTGTATTTCTAAATTGCAATTCAGATCACAGGAATATATTAGCAGGCTGGAAGGGAATAAGCACACAAACGTGACCTTTTCTCCTTCCGTAGCACATATTTGTTTACAAATGAAGAGCCCAGAAAAGCCTGTTTTTACAGGCTGTATTTTAGCAAACCTTTCTTCTAATTTGGTGGTTTTTGGATGAGGGACCCAGCAACAAGTTTCCATCTCATGTGAATAGCAAGCTTCCTTTGGCTGCCAGAAAATGGTGACTTTCTTTGACTAAGCACAATGTTTTTCACCTTGGTGGTAACCAGCAAATAGATAAACAGTGTTTTGAAAACTCTGCATTTATTTGTATTTTTTTAGCCAGGCTAAATGAAATTCTCTTTTAAATGTATTCTTTCCAATTCAAATCCCAAAAGTGCTTTTTTTCAGGAGGCAGATAACAGATAATCAGAGTTGGAAGGGACCTTGTAGGTCATCTAGTCCAACCTCCCACCCAAGCAGGAGACCCTACACCATTTCTGACATATGGCAGTCCAATCTCTTCTTGAAAGCCTCCAGTGATGGCGATCCCACAACTTCTGAGGGCAAGCTGTTCCATTGGTTGATTGTTCTCACTATATCAGAAAATTTCTCCTTATTTCCAGGTTGAATTTCTCCTTGTTCAGTTTCTATCCATTATTCCTTGTCTGGCTTACAGCCGCTTTATAAAATAGCTTGGATGACGGAGTATCACTACAGATTTGCCAATTCAAAGTTTGTTTGTACAGAAAAAAGTTTTATCCCGAAGAGGTCATGTTAGTTTCCCTTGAATAGCAATAGCACTTAGACTTATATACCATTTTATAGTGCTTTACAGCCCTCTTGAAGTGGTTTACAGAGTCAGCATTTTGCCCCCAACAACTTGGGTCCTCATTTTACCCACCTCGGAAGGATGGAAGGCTGAGTCAATCTTGAGCCTGGTGGGATTAGAATTGCCAAATTGCAGTAGGCGTAGCGTGCAGTGCTGCACTCTAACAACTGCACCACCTAGGCTCCACTATGTTATTTAAATTTGAGTCGATTGCATGTCACTGTTTTGGTGAAAATGGATTTAGGGGTTGTTTAAAAGTTTTAAATACAGGTACTCCTCGACTTAGGTAAAGGTAAAGGTTCCCCTGGCACATACCTGCTAGTCATTTCCGGCTCCAGGGGGAAGTACTCATCTCCATTACAAAGCCAAAGAAGAGCCAGCGCTGTCCGAAGATGTCTCCATGGTCATGTGGCCAGCATGACTAAATGCCGAAGGTGCATGGAAGGCTGTTCCCTTCCCACCAAAGGTGCTCCCTATTTTTCTACTTGCATTTTTACGTGCTTTCGAATTGCTAGGTTGACAGAAGCTGGGACAAGGAACGGGAGCTCACTCTGTTATGCGGCGCTAGGGATTCGAACCACCAAACTGGATTCGAACCACCAAACTGCCGACCTTTTTGATTGACAAGCTCAATGTCTTAGCCACTGAGGCATCATTTCTGTTACAACCGTTCATTTAGTGACTATCTGAAGTTACAGCAGCATTGAAAAAAGTGGCTCAAGACTGTTTTCCACACTTAACAACTGTTGCAGAATTCCCCACGTGATCAAAATTCAGATGTTTGTCAACTGACTCACATTTATGACAATTGCAGTATGCCAGGGTCATGTGATCCCCTTTTGTGACCTTCTGACAAGCAAAGTCAACGGAGAAGCCAGATTCACTTAACAACCAGGTCGTTAACTTAACAACAGCAGTGATTCATCTAACACCTGTGACAAGAAAAGTCATAAAACAGGGCAAACTCACTTAACAGCTGTCTCGCTTAGCCACAGAAATTGTGCAGTTCCATTGTGGTTGTAAGCTGATGACTACCTGTACTTTTCCAATGCACACCTGTGATTCATATAAACTGGCTGATGGTTGTTTGTCGTTGAAAACACCCAGTAAAACCAGTAACTAAAATCAAACACTGGCAAATTAAACATACCAAGATGAAGTGTGAGCCACAGAGCACAGCTATCCCTTAGGTAGCTGTGGACAGATGGAGTGTTCTATATGGTAGTATTTTTGTTGAAACAACGCAATAATTAAAAAAAAAAGTGTGCTGTGATTTAATAATAATATTTCTACTTTTCTTACTAGTGGAACGTTGGTTCAATATTTAGTATTAAAAATTAACAGAATTCTAAGATCATAAAATAGATCAATTTATAGGCCAAAATCTATGACATCATCAATTCACCAGGAAGAAATCTAACCACTCACTTAAGCAATCTTATCTCAAATGATCTAAGCCCCAGAGCTCACTGTAATAACATTGCCAAAAAGGTTTTAAAAGTTGTTAATCTTATGTTGCAAAGTTTCTTCTCCAGCAACATTGAATGGCTAACTAGGGCATACAAAACCTTTGCCAGACCAATTCTCGAATACAGCTCATCTGCCTGGAACCCGCACTGTATATTGGACATTTACAAAATTGAGCGGGTTCAGAGGTATTTCTTGAGAAAAGTACTCCACTCCTCCACTCACAATAGAGTTCCCTATGCTTGCAGGCTCAAAATTTTGGGCCTGGACAATCTGGAACTGCAGTCTGATCTAAGCATACTTCACAAAATTGTCTGCTACAACGTCTTGCCTATCAACCACTTCTTCAGCCTCAATCACAATAATAAACGGGCAAACAATTGATACAAACTCAAGGTAAACTGCTCCAAACTCGACTACAGAAAATACGACTTCACCAACAAGTGGTCAATGCCTGGGATGCCCTACCCGACTCTGTGGTTACAGCCTCAACCCCTCACAGCTTCAACCTCAAACTGTCTACTGTTGACCTCACCCCATTCCTAAGAGGTCCTTAAAGGGGGCATACATAAGCGCACCGGTGTGCCTTCCGTCCCTGTCTTACTGTCCCCATTTATCTATATTTACTCCCTTTGTTCATGTTTACGTTCATACTTATACTTGTTATCTTGTACATATTTGACAAACAAATAAATAAATCTAGGAAGAATGGAAATGTTAGCTATTTCTTAACTGGTCTAGAGACAGAGAAAAAAGAAGGTGGCTGAACTGTTATCAACCACATATTTGCCTGCATGAGCACAGAGAATCTAGTTGAAGCATTTATTGGTTATCTGGATTGTTAGGTTTTCAAAAGGTTTGCTATGCCCAGAGGCTAGGGGAAAAAAAATTCATATCATCTTTGGACAACAGTTCATTTAGAGACTATTCAAAGTTACAATGGCACTGGAAAAAGTGACTTACGACCATTTTTCACACTTTCATGTGATCACAGTCATGTGATCAAAATTCAGATGGTTAGCAACTAATTTATACTTATGACGGTTGCAGTGTCCCAGGGTTAAGCAATTCCCTCTTGGGACCTTCTGACAAGCAAAGTCAATGGGGAAATCCAGATTCACTTAAGGACCATGTCACTAACTCCACTGTAGTGATTCACTGAACAGCAGTGGCAAGAAAAGTTGTACAATGAGACAAAATGCACTTAACAACCATCTCATTTAGCAACAGAAATTTTGGGCTCCGTCATGGTAAGTTGAGCACTACTAGTACTAATTGTCAATACATCTCCAGAAATCAGAAACAAATCTAATTAGAAAGACTCAAACCAGAGTATTTTACTTAATATCCCAAAAAAACCCACTCCATAATCTTTTTCATTTCCTTATTATCCCTGGTAAAGTATTTCATAAGACCCAACAAGTACATTTCTCTCTTCCTAAAGCACGATCAAATTTCCACTGGTCTTTTAACCCCACCTTTAAAGATCTCTCTCTTTGTTTTGTGATCATAATAATCTGATTAATCTTCCCCAAATCCCTGTAAACTATGCTATTATTTCTAGCATTCAGCCTTTGTGCCTGGGTTGAACAAAAACAGATTGCCCAAGGCCACCCACTAAGTCCCTACCTGAGATGCAGGTGTTCCAGGTCTTATTTTAATATTCTGACCACCAGACCATGCAATTATGATTTGATTGTGGGCACGCTCTGCCTAATCGCCTTATCACCAGGTGCAAACAGTTGCCAGGAATGGAAGGAAAGCAGGTGCAGAAATCATGCTGAATTTACAGCATGCACCAACTTCATGGCTAATCAGCAGAAAAACACCTTCTCTTTGGTATAATTAGGATGACAGGTGTGAAGAGAACACCAATTTTATCAGACAATAAAGATTTGCCTGGGAGATTATCAGTACTGCAGGAATTTCGACCTTGTCTGTTGTATCTTTTTTCTCTTGTTTCTCCATTATATGCCTGTATTTTTTTATTTTTATTTTTGCCATCCTGGAACAAATCAAAGGATGTGAAAAAAAAATATGGAAGTTAATCAGATAGCTCCCATACCATCTGTCTCAGCTGTCAACTCCTCAGAAATCAAGAAGGCATACCCAGAATTAAGTAAGGGGAAAAAAGTATTTAATAAGCATCAAAATCCCACTGCAAGGACTAAATGCATTTGAGGTCAGTCCTGACATGTGTACAAATTTCTTTCCTCCGATTTCTGCATTGTTTGCCAAATTAAAGCAAACCTTCATGAACATTTACAGTTTTTGATACTCAATTCCTCCAGAGTGTATTTTTACTTGTAATCTTCCATAAGGTGGAGTTTTGCAAGCAATTTCCTTAACATTTATGCATATGTGAGATACGAGTCGAGAACTAAAAAGAAAAAAGGCAAAATTGGATGCAGATTGAAAAAATGTGTGTTACACTAGGACTTGTTTATGATCCCAAACCACAAGTGAACAGAATGATAGATAGATAGATAGATAGATAGATAGATAGATAGATAGATAGATAGATAGATAGGTGGGTGAGGGAGGGAGGGAGGGAGGGAGGGAGGGAGGGAGGGAGGAAGGAAGGAAGGAAGGAAGGAAGGAAGGAAGGAAGGAAGGAAGGAAGGAAGGAAGGAATTGAGTCATTTGATTATTGTTCCAATGACATCCCTATCTGGAAGCATACTCTTTGGTCCTTGATGAAAATCACAATGCTTTCCTAGGATCAAAGGATAATGGACTAAAGGTATGATACCCAACCCAGGCAGACCTTGAAAGTAACTTGAAGACAGCAAATGACTACTCTACAATGTGGAATAGGATGTTGAAATGAGGGAGGAAGAACTGCTCTGTAATCTTAAATTTGGGTTAGGGGTAGGGTTAGAGTTGGCAAAAAAAAAAATCAGAAAATAAAATACAGGCTAAATACTCAAGACCTTGTTGATGATCCAAACTCTGTCAAGGACCTTGGAGTACTCATCTCTAATGACCTAAGTGCTAGAGCCCACTGTAACTACATAGCCAAAAAGGCATTAAAAGTTGTTAACCTAATCTTGCATAGCTTTTTTTCTGGTAATATCACACTACTAACTAGAGCATACAAAACATTTGCTAGACCAATACTCGAATACAGCTCATCAGTCTGGAACCCACATTATGTATCTGATATTAACACAGTTGAGAAAGTCCAGAAATATTTCACAGGAAGAGTTCTACACTCCTCTACTTGTTGCAGAATACCTTATGCCACCAGACTTGCAACGCTAGACCTAGAAAACCTAGAACTACGCTGTCTTCGGTCCAATCTAAGTATAGTATATAAAATCATACATTGCAATGTCCTACCTGTTAAGTTCTGCATATGGGTGCAAGGAACGGAGACGGGGCAGTGAACAGTGAACTTCAACTCTTTATTAATCATACTGAACAGAGCAAAACCCTAGGGCAGCAGTAGCCCTTTTATAGGGTTGGCTGCTGTCCTATTAGCCAATGAGAAACATGGAAGTGTTAAACCCTTGAACCAATGAGAGTTAGCCCGTTAGCAGCCAATCAGATTTCCCAGAAGTGACCAATCCGATGTTGCTATTATCGGCCAATCAGAAGTGCAGGATTAGAACCCTGCTTTTTTCTTAAGATTGTTAAAACTTTATTAAACGCCTTTATTAGTTCATAACACCCCTTCCCCCTAGGTTCTGTTTGAGGGGTGCGGTGACGTAATCCCATAGATATGCAGGTTGTTTTAACTGTCTATTAGATTTGCGCTGTCCCACCGGTTCCTGTCTGTAGTCCAGTTTCGGTGGAACGTTTTTTTGATTTATCTAGTACAGGCGGTTCCGCATCCTCACAGGAAGACTCGGTGCCGCTAATTCTGTCATTGTTGCCCTCCGGTCTCTGCGGGCTCACCTCCATTGAGGTATTCCTCTGTGGCGAGGCATCCCCTCTCCCTGATTCTTCTTCCCCCTTGATCCCTTGCAAGAGTCTCTCCATCAGACTTTGAAAAATCCCTGGGGCTACGCTCACTCTGAATTGGAGTCGGTTGCATTTAAAGGCGCTTCGGTGAGTAACGATCATCTGTGCTTCCGCGGTTTTTTTATCTACAGGCAGTTGTTGGTACGCCTGCGTTAAATCCAATTTAGCGAAGACTTTTCCGCCCCCCAGGGAATGGAGAAGGTGTTGCACCACCGGCACCGGGTAAGCGTTCTGTTGAAGGGCATGATTAAGGGTGGCCCGGTAGTCCCCACAAATCCTTAACGATCTATCCGGTTTGATGGGTGTTGCGATTGGGGTTTCCCAACGGGCGTGGTCAGTTGGTTCTAAAACACCCTGGGCTATTAATTTATCGAGATGCTCATCGATCTTTGGTTTTAGGGCAAAAGGTACCCGACGAGCCTTAAGGTGGATGGGGGCTACTTCAGAGTTAAGGTTAAATGATATTGGGGTCCCCTTGTACTCGCCTAGTTTGTCTGCAAAGACGTCCTGGAATTCCTGGACGAGGGCCTTCTCCCAGTCGTCGCTCCTGGTTTGGTGAATGCCGGTTACCTTGATCCCGAGTGGGGCGAACCATTGAAGGCCTAACAAACTAGGCTGGTCGCGGTCGATGACGGTCAGCGGTAACAACGCAGTACGATTTTTGAATGATACTTGGACTTGGCTGGATCCAATGACCGGAATTCGGTTCCCCTGATAATCTTTGAGTATGATTCTTTGGGCTCTGAGGTCTTGACGCCGGATGGCAGGGATTAATTGTTTAAGGGTCTTCCAGGAAACCATCAAGAGGGACGATCCTGAGTCAACTTCCATCATGCAAGGTTGGTTTTCGATGGTGACCCTCACTCGGATCTTCTTTGCATCTAACAATGAAGCGTGACCGATTGTAATGGTTTGGTGTGTCTCTTCCCATCTTGTTGAAGTGGCCAGTGTTTTATTTCTGTAGGAGTGGTTGTTCCATTGGTGGTTCAAGTGTTCCCGACTCACAGGACGATTCCCTGTGGTCTGGCGGTAGTTGTTTTCTCTCTGAATTGGGCTGGATCCTTGCTTGCTTCTATAGACCTTCCCGATGTGGTCTCTTTTCCCACAGGAATGGCAGAACGTGTCAAGGAATTTGCAGTCTGATCGCGGGTGGTTTGCCCCATAACCCGCACATTGGTGCAGTAGTCTTCGATTCTGCTGGTTGCGTTGGTCGCGTTCGGACCGGAGCCGGTTGACCTCCTCCTCATCACTTTCTGATGGAGATTCGAGGTCCTTGTGGTGGTTCGCTGTTGTGTGCCTATCTAGGCGAGGTGAGGTATCGCTGGCGAGTTGACGGAGCGGTGCATTGGTGCGGCGCATTTGGGCGGGCAACTTCCTGGTTGCTTCTGCTGCAGTAGCATCTTTGATGAGATCGGCAAGATCGATGTCCCCTTTGGCCATGATCTATCCCTGTGCTTTGTGATCATCTAATCCCAGAATTATTTGGTCTCTCAGAGCTTCTTCGAGGTCTGTAAACCCACAGAGGCCTCCCAGGTTCCGGAGGTCCACGATGAAATCTGCAATGCTCTCTCCTTTCCGTTGATCCCTCTGGTGAAACTCATGTCTTCAGACAAGCATTGGTATGTCGGGTGCATAGTGGGCCCCTAGAAGGGGCATGAGGACGTCCCAGTCCATGGATTTCACCTCAGCCGGTTTCGCTAGTGTCTTGGCCATCTTAAAGACAGCAGGCCCGCAATGGGTCAGGAACACTGCTCGCTTTTTCCCCGTAGTTGCATCTGTCAAGTTGTTGGTCTCCAGAAACATCTGGAACCGGTCTATGTACAAGTCCCAGTCTTCTTGTGTCGAGTCAAATGGAGTGGGTGGTATGGCGCCGCCGGACATGGTTTCCGTTGTTGATGCGCCTTCAGCCACGTGCTCTGTTTGGTGCTCTGTAGTGTTCAGTCAGCTCTGATGTCTCCGCATCCCACCTTCGTCACCAGTGTTACGTTCTGCGCATGGGCGCAAGGAGCGGAGACGAGGCAATGAACAGTGAACTTCAACTCTTTCTTAATCATTCTGAACAGACCAACCCTAGGGCAGCAGCAGCCCTTTTATAGGGTTGGCTGCTGTCCTATTAGCCAATGAGAAACATGGAAGTGTTAAACCCTTGAACCAATGAGAGTTGGCCCGTTAACAGCCAATCAGATTTCCCAGAAGGGACCAATCCGATGTCGCTATTATTGGCCAATCAGAAGTGCAGGATTAGAACCCTGCTTTTTTCTTAAGGTTGTTAAAACTTTATTAAACGCCTTTATTAGTTCATAACACTACCTGTCAATGAATACTTCAGTTTCAACCATAATAACACAAGAGCAAACAATAAATACAAACTCAAGGTTAATCGCACCAAACTCGATTGCAGGAAATATGACTTAAGGAACAGAGCAGTCAATGTCTGGAATACTCTGCCTGATTCTGTGGTTTCTTCCCCAAACCCCAAAAACTTTAACCTTAGACTTTCTACTATTGACCTCACCCTTTTCCTAAGAGGTCTGTAGGGGGCGTGCATAAGCGCACCAACATGCTTACTGTCCCTGTCCTATTGTTTCTTTTCTTTTTCTTATATGTATCCATGTACTCATAACTATGTTTTTACTTATACCTATTATCTTGTAAGCAATTGACAAACCAAATAAAATAAAAATAAAATAAATAAAAATAATCCGGCAGTTCTGGAATTGCAAGATTTGGAGAGGAAAAAAGAGAAGAGAATCCAAACAGGCAGAAATTATTTTCCTTGTAACTTAAAAAAAAAAAAAAAAAGACCTATGCGTATTATGTATAAAAGAATCATTTGCAAAGGATCTTTTCAATACTGGCTCTTTTGCACAGATGGGTAGATTCTAGTCACAGAAGGAAGACCCTAATCTTTCCAAAACTTTGCAAGGGAAATGCAGCGGTTGGAAGGCTTCTTGCTCCATTCTAGAAATCCATCCAGGATTTTAAAAAACAAACAAAACACACACACAACCCAGCCTGAGTCACAAAAACATGTGCAGCCTAACTGGTCGTTGAATTTTTTGCAGAATGATTTAACTATGCACTGAATAACAAGCAGTTCTGCAGAGCTCTTAAATAAACTCCCGTACAAAAGGCTTTTCTGCCTCTTTTCATTCTTGGCAGCTGCAACTTATGGGAACAAATACCCAAAGTGCATTAGAGTTCCCAATATCCTTCCAGGGGTGGGCTTCACAAATTTTAGCAGCTGGTTCTCTGCCCGGTTGCTGGGTGGGCGTGGCCATTGGTGGGCGTGGCCTATCCAGCCTCCTACATCAGAACGGGGGGGACCGTTTACGCCCCCGGGCTCTGGAGGTTTTCCTTGAGCTTCCAGGAAGTCGAAAACGGGCTTCCGGGGCCTCCGGGAGATCCATTTTTCACCCTCCCTGAGTTTCCACGCGGGCCCTGTATTTATCTGGGATCAATACAGGCTGTGTGGAGACTTCTGGGGGGGGGCAGGGATGGGTGGGAGGGGGCAGCCAAGGGTGTGATTTGCCAGTTCACTGAACCGGCCATAATATTAGCTACTGGTTCAGTACCGGTTTGCCCGAACCGAAGTGAATGGGTAGCAGCCAACCCAGAATCCTTCCCTATCGCTCCATTTCTGAGGCAGAGAAAAAGAGAGCTCAGAGCATAAATGGCAGCTTCATTTAGGTGGCAAAGATAAACCCTAGATTTCAGTTCTCCTGCAAAAGCGATCCCTAAATCAGGACCTTTAAGGCTGCCACCTTAAACAAAATAAATCAAAGTAGTCCTCGAAATACGACTACCGCTGAGTGCAGGATTTCTATTTCTAAGCGAGAGAGCGGTTCCAGTGAATTTTGCCCCATGTTACAACCTTTCCTGCTACAGTTGTTAAGTGAGTCGCTGCCCTTGTTCACATATGTTGTAAAGTGAATCTGGCTGCCCCATGGACTTTTGCTTGTCAGGCGGTCATAAAAGAGGATCCCATGACCCTGGGGACTCTGCAACTATCATAAATACAAGTCAGCGGCCAAGGGTGTGAATTGTGATCACGTGAGCATGAGGATCAGGGGGTGGGATGCAAAAATCCCAGCAACCGGTTCCCTGCCCAGTTGCTGGGGGGAGGGGTGTGTGGCCATGTTGGGTGTGGCCTACTGGAACTTTGGGGAGGCCCGTTTTTTGTCTTCTCCAGGGTCTGCAGGTTTCCTTTGGGCCTCTGGGAGGGCGAAAATGGACTCCCCGGCCTCTGGAAGCCCTCGGGAAGCCGGAAACAGGCCCGTTTCTGGACTTCTGGGAGACCCTTCTCCCCCCCCCCCCGAGCCTCCACGTAGACTCTGCACTTACCTGCATCCAAAATGGGATGCCTGGAGATTCCTGGGAGGGGGGGAGCTGGGTAGGCGAGGCCAGCCAGTCTGTTCAACAACCGGTTCGGTGAAAAGATGTAAATTTAACATGCAGTTTTCCCGAACCAGTTTGAACTGGCTGAATCCCACCCTGGATGGGGATGCTGCAATGGTCGTAAGTTTGAAAAATGGTTATAAGTCACTATTTTTTTTTCCATGCAGTTGTAACTTTGAATGCTCACTAAATGAGCAGCTGTAAGTTGAGGTTGACCTGTCCTGTAAGAACTATTGAGCTTAGTCTTAGGATTTCTACATTGACATGGACAGGATTGAGTGGGGAGACATGCCCAAGAACCTATTTATTTTAAGGACAAAACCCATGATACCAATGTGCAGTGAATCAAGAGCTTAAGTCAGGGCCTCCAACTCCCAGTCTGTGGAGCGACACCAGGCATGGCATGCCAGAAACTGGTCCATGCACACAAATGAAGCCCCATCTGTGGGAGGCAGGCAAGGCTGCGAGACCACGTCCTGTCCAGACCGTGGAAAAACCTCTCTCCATGGAACCAGTCCCTGGTGCCCAAAAGGTTGGAGGCCACTGGTCTAAGTCACTACCACATGTAATGGAAGTTGATTTCTAATCCCAGGGCTTACTGGATATTTCCCCCCACTCCTAGATTAGTAGGAAGGTTCTTTTGTGCATGGACACATGAAAATTGTCATGTATAACTGTTCTGTCCCACCTGTATCCACAGATGATACTTCAAGTTACCTAGTTCAAATACTTTACAAAACCAGAGACAGAAGATTCAATTGCTCTGTTATCACAGTCCTTTGGCAATCCTCCTAGAATCTGTCCGGCAATTCTGAATAGTTCATAAATCACAATGCAGTAATCAGACGCAATTCTTTCCAAGGCAAAACTCACTTTGTTTCCAGCAAAGATTTCAAAGTCGTACGCTCCCTTATATCCTCTAAGAGAGGGCATGTCAATCTCATTAATTAATCCTTTGTTGGACGTCTCTTTTCTAATTGAGATTGACTTCTCAATCTTCTCCTAGTTCTGGCATCCAGCCAGCATCCGGCAGTTTCATCTCCGCTTGAAACCTCCAACACACTTTCCTGATTAACAGTTAACACCTGAGGTTTACTCAGGAAAGTAAGTTCAGGGGAGGGAGTGGCCTCTGAATCCTCCAATAAATCAGGTTCATCTCTCAAATCCAACTCCTCTCCCTCTACTTGACTCCCCTCTAAGTCACTTAATAATGCAGGCTCGAATCTCAGTGCCAGATCTTCTTCCTCGCTCGAACCCACATCTGCTGATTGATCAGGTTCAAGTCTCGGAGTCACAACATATAACAATAAAACAGAAAACTAGGACCATGAACAGATGGTCCTCAATTTACAACCATTGAAGAACCACAGTGGCGCAGTGGTTAGAGTGCAGTACTGCAGGCTACTTTTGATGACTGTTGGCTGCCTGCAATTTGCCAGTTTCGATCCTGGCCAGTTCAAAATTGATTCAGCCTTTCATCCTTCTGACGTGGGTAAAATATGGACCCAGATTGTCGGGGGCAAGAGGCTGACTCTGTAAACTGCTTAGAGAGGGCTGTATAAGTCTAAGCACTATTATTTGAGAAGGAAGGAAGGAAGGAAGGAAGGAAGGAAGGAAGGAAGGAAGGAAGGAAGGAAGGAAGGAAGGAAGGAAGGAAGGAAGGAAGGAAGGAAGGAAGGAATGGAAATGCGAAGGAAGGAAGGAAGCCATAGTGGCACTGGTTAGAATGCAATATTGCAGACTGACTCGGCCGACTGCCAGCAGTTTAATCCTGGCCAGCTGGAGGTTGACTCAGCCTTCCATCCTTTCGAGGTTGGTAAAATGAGGAGCCAGATTGTTGGGGGCAAGAGGCTGACTCTGTAAACTGCTAGAGAGGGCTGTAAAAGCACTGTGAAGCGGTGTATAAGTCTAAGTGCCATTGCTATTCATTTAGTGATCATTCAAAGTTACAATGACACTGGAAAAAAGTGACTTATCACCACTTTTCACATAGTTGCAGACAGTTGCAGCACCTTTGTGGTCACGCGATGGATGCTTGACCACTGGCATGTTGTAGTGTCCGAAGGTCATGTGATCTCTACCTGCAACCTTCTGACAAGCAAAGTCATGGGGAAACTAGATTCACTTAACAACCATGTTACTAACTTAACAACTGCAATGATGAACAACTGTGGCAGGAAGAGTGATAAAATTCAGAAAAACTCACTTAACAGTTGGGGTTAGCAACAGAAATGTTGGGCTCCATTGTGGTCGTAATTCGAGGACTACCTGTAGTGGGAAATGTATTGGAGCCACAGTGGCGCAGCGGTTAGAGTATAGTACTGCAGGCTACTTCTGCTGACTGCCGGCTAACTGCAATTTGGCAGTTTGAATCCCACCAGGCTCAATTGACTCAGCCTTCCATCTTTTCGAGGTGGATAAAATGAGGACCCAGATAGTTGGGGATAATGGGCTGACTCTGTAAACTGCTTAGAGAGGGCAGTAAAGCACTGTGAAGTGGTATATAAGTGTAAGTTCTATTGTTAAGTGGAAAGGAAGGAAGGAAGGAAGGAAAGAAGGTGAAGGAAAGAAGGAAAAGCCATGGTGACACAGTGGTTATAATGCAGCATTGCAGGTTAACATTGCCCACTGCCTGCAGTTTGATCCTGACCAGGCTCAAGGTTGACTCAGCCTTCCATCCTTCCAAGGTGGGTAAAATGAGGACCCAGACTGTTGGGGGCAAGAGGCTGACTCTGTAAACCGCTTAGAGAGGGCTGTAAAGCACTGTGAAGCGGCATATAAGTCTAAGCGCTATTGCTATTGGGTTGAAATGGGAAGACCTTATTGCAGCCCAATCTACCAGCCTATCTCACTTCATCCTACATTTCTGGGTTGTTACTGGGAAGGTAACATTGGAGGAGGCACACATGTGAACAGCCTGCATCTCTTAGAAGTAGGATAAATGCAGCAGGAAAGAGGGGAAAAAATAGCAGAAATAGAAAAATGGATTATTTGCTGTTGGGCTGACTACTGTTGCAAGCCGCCTTTGGTCCTTCAAGCACAACGGTAGGATGCGAAAGAAATAGCGCTTAGACTTATATGCCACTTCACATTGCTTTCCAGCCCTCTCTAAGCGGTTTACAAAGTCAGACTCTTTGCCCCCAACAATCTGGGTCCTTCTTTTATCAACCTCAGAAGGATAGAAGGCTGAGTACATCTTGAGCCAGTCAGGATCGAACTGCTGGTAGTGGGCAGAGTCAGCCTACAGTACCGCGTTCTAACCACTGCACTACCATGGATCTGATGTAGAAATACACCAATACAAGCGAGAAGCACCACTCAAGGTTCATCTTCCCTACCACCAATCTGTCTTCCAAGCCTACTAGGACTTGCAGGTTCTTCTGATTTGCCTGATACGAAAACCAGACCGGGGTTGCTAATGCAAGTCGAGTCGAGATCTTTTTCAATCAATTCACTCTGGAGTTTCCAGGGAACTTTCTTCTTCCCCAATAAAGAGACGGAGAATCCACAGGAGTGCAATTTTGACAGCCCTACGAGATCTCAGAAAACCGAGCCCTGGACCAGTTCTGAAAAGCTTAATGGAAGATGTGCTATCTTGGCTCGAAATGGAACGATGGGTGGGTCCCAAAAAACCCCCCTCCAAAAATTGGTCCGGTGAATCCTGCTTTCATCTTGTCATCCGCTGCAAAAGGAAGATGTTTCACTCATTAGGATCTCATGCATGGAAAGAAAAGGACACCCCCTATTTCAAAAACCCTTTCTAGTGCCAAGCGAAGCTAGCATTTCAGCATCTGGCCCGGCTGATTAATGTCTCTGCTTTTGGAACCCAAACATTAGATACATCTGTAGAATGTGGTTTGGCTCTTGCTGCCCTTCCATATTTATGCAGGTTTGAAGGGTTTTATTATTAGAACGATTTGCCTGGCCATATGCCAGACAGTTCATATTTAATGGGAGTGGGATGGGGGGGCAAGAGAGAAAAGATGGGGAAAAGAATAGCAGGAGAGTCTTGACTCCAATCTCTAATTGCTTTTCAAAAGCAAAGCTGCAAGAAGTTCTCCTCTGTCCGCAGTGGCCCAGAATAGATTTGGTTCACATTAGCATGGGAAAAATCCAGAAGCAACGTGATGTTTTTCGCTCAGAGAAAAATCTAGGTGCACCTTGACTTGCAGAAGTGAAACAGGGGTGTGGAGTTGCCAGTTTAATTCTTGCTTGGGAAGCACAAACTTAATTTTTTCCTGTGCTATGGCGGAACTAGAGTAGCTGGATCTTTTCCTTGGAGAAACAACGACCAAGTTTTTACTTATGGTAGGTACGTTTTCTTAGGCTTTCCATCTATTTTTATGAGAATGGGGCTGTTGCACATCTCTCTCTCTCTCTGTCCATGTTTGGTCCTTGCCAGTTTGTGGCTGTGAAACTTTAAGAATGTGGGAGTGAAAAAGAACAAAATCCCACCAAGGGTATGTAGCTTTCAGGCAATAGAGGTTGACCAGCAGATCCCACCAAGTGAAGCTTTCAGGCAATAGAAATAGACCAGGAGATCCCACCGAGTGAAGCTTTCAGGCAGTAGAGATAGACCAGGAGATCCCACTGAGTGAAGCTTTCAGGCAATAGAAATAGACCAGGACTTCCCACCAAGTGAAGCTTTCAGGCAGTAGAGATAGACCAGGACTTCCCACCAAGTGAAGCTTTCAGGCAGTAGAGATAGACCAGGAGATCCCACTGAGTGAAGCTTTCAGGCAATAGAAATAGACCAGGACTTCCCACCAAGTGAAGCTTTCAGGCAGTAGAGATAGACCAGGAGATCCCACTGAGTGAAGCTTTCAGGCAATAGAAATAGACCAGGACTTCCCACCAAGTGAAGCTTTCAGGCAGTAGAGATAGACCAGGAGATCCCACTGAGTGAAGCTTTCAGGCAATAGAAATAGACCAGGACTTCCCACCAAGTGAAGCTTTCAGGCAGTAGAGATAGACCAGGAGATCCCACTGAGTGAAGCTTTCAGGCAGTAGAGATAGACCAGCAGATCCCACCGAATGAAGCTTTCAGGCAATAGAAATAGACCAGGACTTCCCACCAAGTGAAGCTTTCAGGCTGTAAAGATAGACCAGGAGATCCCACTGAGTGAAGCTTTCAGGCAGTAGAGTTAGACCAGCAGATCCCACCAAGTGAAGCTTTCAGGCAATAGAGATGGGCCATCAGATTGCACCAAATGAAGCTCTCAGGCCACAGAGATGGACTATCAGATCCTACTTGTCATTTGACACCAGAATATGCTATTCAAGGGCTTACACAGAAGTCTGGGAGGATACCTTACTCTGTATCAATCAAGGCATCCATTCTTTTGGACTTCTGGACCTCTAGGCTTTCATGTAACATTTTTTTCTCTTCACCCTCAACTCAGATGCTTGAGTGGAACCCAAAATCTTCTCCATGCTTTGAAATCCTGTCCCACTGAGTTAATTCAACCTGAAGGATATAATTTCCCTGCCATATTATTGTAGAGGGACTGCACAAGATGTTGCAGAGATAAACGTATTAGATCAGGGTGTCAAACTCAAGGCCTGCAGGCTGGATCCCACCCGGGGGGTGCTTAGATCAGGCCTGCAGGGCCAGCTTGGAATTAGCAAAGGCCCATGGTATCTCTGCTATGGAGAACAGGGCACAGGGGGCCACGGATGGCCACGGTATGCCCCGTTTTTGGCCCGGACAACCTCCTGCAGCATTCTGCTGGTCAAAATGCGGTGTGGGCTCCCCAGCAGGCCATCCATCCTCTCCCCCCTGGCCAGCCCATGGAGGACAACTGCAATGTTGATCCATCCCTCCAAGAAATCCAGTTTGACACCCCTGCATTAGATAGACACTGTCATGTTACGTACAATAAAATTAAATCTATGCAAGGTAGAATGCATTGCTTTGCAATCTGACATTTTTCCAGGCTAGGCCTGCAGATCTAAGATTTGCATTTTGGTTCAAGAATGATCAGGAATCTGCTTTGATCATTTAACATGGGTACAGAGGAAAAAATACACAGTTGCTATATATGAAGTTAGGGGAATTTCCAGGAACGATAAAGGAACAAAGGAAAGAGGTTCTAATCTGGGTGAAAGACTGCATAAAATTTCACCTATCTGAAATGCTGCCTACCTACAGCTATGCTTATAATCATACAAATTACATTTTCTGTATAAGATCTGGCCAGCTCTGCACTTATATGCAACATTCACAGTTTATGTGCTTGTCATGACGTGACACTATGGCACATGCCACAATTAACCTTGCTGTGTGGTTCTGTGTTGATCATCCAATCTACAATTTCTATTCAACTTCACCTCCCACCCACCCACAAGATTGTTTCATGTTGCCAACATAAGTTAAAATAATCTTACGGCAGCTGAGAACAGTCACATATGATTGCTTAAACAGTTACCGTAGCTGTTAATTGAATATTCTTCCATTTTAATTGGAATAAAAAAGCATGCTTGTTTCTATTTTTTTTTTTAATGCATTAAAGCGACAAACAACATACCGACCACCCAGAAGTAATGTATTAAGATTCTGGGGGGTGGGGATATTTGTATTGTTTACTGACACATATGTTCTTCGTTATATCGAGACTTTTTCAGAATTTCAAATGAAAGCAATTAAATTCCAAAGGCACAATAGAGAAATATATGTTGGAGTCACAACTCAGATAACCGTGAGCCTCTACAGCTAATTAGTGACTTAAAGCATCTTTTAGAAACATCCAACTAGTGTTGAGTCAATATAACACTACAATAGATGGCCTTTATGTCACTTGTAGATATCTAGGCGATGCTAGTACAGCGGCCCACTACCGGGGTGTGGGATAATCACCACTGGGCCACATAAGTGGATGGCTGGTGCATGAACCTCTGCATGCATGCACAGTCTTGTGCATGCGTCGTCACAGGCGCCCATGACCCCACTCACATGGGCCTCATTGCAGGAGCCTATATCTCCACTCATGTGAGTCTCGTTGCATACACTCACTGTCCCACTCACGCAAGTCTCGTTGCAGGTGCTTGCAGCTCTGCTCACGCTAGACCAGAGGTAACAAACTCGCGTTGTCACGTTGTCATCACGTGACCAGTGGTGGGATTCAATTTTTTTTTACTACCGGTTCTGTGGGCATGGCTTGGTGGGCATGGCAGGGAAAGGACACTGTAAAATCTCCAGTCAGAGACGGTATTTGCCAGTTCTCCAAACTATTCAAAATTTCTGCTACCGGTTCTCCAGAACTGGTGCTGAATGCCACCTCTGCACATGACATATTGTGACGTTTTCCCCCTTCGCTAAACCAGGGGTGGGCGTGGCCAGTGTGTAATGCATCCAGCCCACAGGCCATGAGTTTGACATCCTTGCACTAGTCTCATCATGGGCATTTGCTCCTCCCACAAAATAATCCCCTCTTTCCCCCTCCAGATTAAATCAGCTGTAGTTACAATTGAATAGTTGCCTATTCCTCTCAGTTGTTGTTTTTAATATAAATATAAATCTGTTTGGATATTAATAGCTTTTGTGCTATCCATCAGGTAGTGTAACAAGTGAAAATGGACAAAATCATCTTGTGTTTTGTGATTCAGGTGGATCAAAGGGTATTTGAAGGAAACTGATGGTAAGTCTTACATGAACAACTTCAATAAGAATCTTTTCTCAAAAACGTCAACTAAATCAAATGAAGGCTTTTAAAAATTCCATCAAATTTACATTTGTCTGTTTAACTCGGCCTTCTCTTGGCTAAATGTAATGTTATGCTACAAAGAAGGAGAACAATTGGGTTTTAATCCCTGCAATTACATTCCTCTCTGATAAAAATATTGCTAATAATTGCAAATATGTTCTTAGGAAGAAAAATGCTGTCATCTTTCCCAGGATATTGGAACAGGTGGAAGCATTTAGCTGACTGTGTCTGATTTCAAAAAAGAGTTGGTCTTCATTAGTACCTGGATAGAAGATTATTAAAAATTCCAGGACTGTATACTAAAACAAGGAAGTTAAAAAAAAGTGGGGAACATTGTTCTCTTCAAGGTAAGATCCAACCCCTCACTCTTAACTTTTTGGAAGGGTCTTAAAAGCTGTCAGGCACAAAGAATGAAGACCATACATTAAGTTCAGAAAATTTATTGCTCAAGCCTACACCAAGAATTTAGTCAATTAAAAAGCAAGGCTAAATGTGTGCCAAATAAAGATCAAAAGCAATTACTCCCAACCTGCCTTCCATCGAAGACCTGTATACTGCACAAGTCAAAAAGAGGGCTGTGAAAATATTTACAGACCTCTCACATCCCGGACATAAACTGTTTCAACTCCTTCCCTCAAAATGATGCTATAGAGCACTGCACACCAGAACAACTAGACACAAGGACAGTTTTTCCCTCTGCTAAACAAATAATTCCCTCAACACTGTCCAACTATTTACAAAGTCTGCACTACTATTACTATTAATCTTCTCATCCCTCCTTATCACCCATCCCCTCTCACTTGTGACTGTATGACTGTAACTTTGTCGCTTGTATCCCTATGATTTATATGGACTGTTTCCTAGTATGATTTGATTGCTTATTGTATCATATGACTATTAAGTGTTGTACCTGATGATTCTTGACTCTTGACGAATGTATCTTTTCTTTTATATACACAGAGAGCATTTGCACCAAGACAAATTCCTTGTATGTCCAATCACACTTATCCAATAAAGAATTCTATTCTATTCTATTCTATTCTATTCTATTCTATTCTATTCTATTCTATTCTATTCTATTCTATTCAAATTCAAGAGGGGTTGGAGTTAGACTGCTTGTAGAAATGTGACCACTCTACACTGATGACTTGTTTAACTCCACCCTCCAGCTCTGCTTGCTCTTCTTCTACAGGCCCTGCTCATTGGGTGTTCCATTGGGGGCATTCCATTATACAAGTAGAGAGGGAGAGAGGATTAAAAGAAGTTTCCTCTTCCACCCTGTAGTATACTGGTTCCTTCCTTAGGGATCCTTGTTAGTTATAATTATTAATACTTATCATTTCAATAAATATGCATTGAAGGGATCACTTGATCACCTTTTGCAACCTTGGGCTTATGACGGGAAGCCAGATTCACTTAACAACCATGTTACTAACTTAACAACTGCAAGAAAAAAAGAAAGGAAGGAAGGAAGGAAGGAAGGGAGGGAGGGAGGGAGGGAGGAAGGGAGGAAGAGAGGAAGAAAGAGAGGAAGGAATGGAGAGAATTGGCCAAGACTTTCAAACTGATGCAAATAATTCATAGATGAATTTTTTAATGTATGTTACTCTCCAGTTACTCTCCATATATACACTTTTCTGACATAAAAATGAATGTAGTCATTTATCTATCAATCTATCTAAATTACATTAATCTAGCCAAGCTAAGGGTGGTTAATAACTCCAAGAACAAAACAGTAAAACCGTCAATGTTAAAAGCTGCAGAATGTGGCCCAATTAGTTAAAAGAGCAATTTCAGCGGAAATCAAATTAAATGGCTATAAACCAGTGACTTAAGAGAAACTGCAAACTTGGGACACAAAATTGGTGACAATTTCAGCCTTTTGAAAGAGACAGAAAGGAAAGAAATGCTATTGCTATAAAACAGGCTTCTCTCAGGAGCACGTTCTAAACATTAAATTACTTTCCACCTTATCTTATTTTCCCTGGTTCTGTCCACCTTAGAAAGAACACGGCTACCTTAAATTCAGGGGTGGGATTCAACTGATGTAACAACCGGATTGGTGAGCGTACACTTCATGTGCGAACACGCGAAATGTCTGCTTTGTGTGCGCAGCATTTAAAAACTGCCCATTTCCAGCTAAAACTTACTTCTGCTGCAGCCCCAGTGAGCAAAACAGCTGAGGCGTGGCAATCTGCTGTGCCACGCGAATCAGCTGGGCTGCAAAACATGGAAATATAAGGCAGACTAGGGCAGGGGCAGGTGGGTGGGGCCAACTAATAGCCAGAACTACTGGTTGGCTCAAACCAGTCCGAACCGGCTGAATTTGACCCCTGCTTAAATTATCTGAATGAATGGGCAGGCACCAATGTATGGTTGGGAGCGAAACTCCTTGTCATGCCCCTGGTGGGGACTGACTCTGAGGGAGAGGAGAAACAGCCGACAGGGAGTGGAAGTGTGGCTCCGGAGGTGGTGGAGGAGCCTGGGGAAGGGCAGAGGCTGGCTGGGCAGTCAGAGGAGGACCCAGGCCCATCCCCTCTTCATCCAAGGGCACGCAGGGAGGAGAGGATAAGGGAGAGACGTGGTCTACTCAGGAGGAGAAGGCCTTGATCCTCTTCTTGGGCTGCAGCTGTGACAACTGAATAAGAGGATGGACAAGCGTACTGGCAAGTGCTGGAGACAAGTGTGGAAATATCTCTATGGTTCCTCTCTGAGTTTGGCGTCCTTCCCATTGTGTGTTCTGTTACCTGTGGACGTCCTCCAGCCCTTTTCTTGCCTGGTTTGTGTTGTTTTTTACTCTTTATAATTTAGATGGCATTTCCTCCTTCTTGTAACTGCTTGTGTGGGAGTTTTTTGTCTCCAGGCAAAAATAGTTGGAGCTTGGAAGCAAAGTAAATGGGCTTCACCTGTTTTTTGTGACTGTGTTTATTTTGTATCCCCACCCTGGGTCATCACACGCCTCCTGCTAACTGGAATTAGAAGTGAATACAATTACAGATAGTCTTTGACTTACAACCATTCATTTATTGACCATTTGAAGTTACAAGGCACTGAAAGAAGTGATTTATGGCTGGTTTTGACACGTGCATTCTCTCTGTGTTCACGTGATCAAAATTCAGGTGCTTGGAAACTGGCATGTATTTATGTGATGGTTGCCAGGGTCACGTGATCACCATTTGTAGCCTTCTCAGTAGGCTTCCAAAACGTAAAGTCAATGGGGAAGCTACATTCGCTTAACGACAGCATGATTCACTTAACAACTGCAGCAACTTGCTTAACAACTGTGGCAAAAAAGGGTTGCAAAATGGAACCAAACTCATTTAATAACTATCTTGCTCAGAAAAGGACATTTTGGGCTCAATTGTGGACATAAGTCAAGGACTACCTGTAGTTGGAATATTTGTATCATATGAATTCAGATTTGTGATCCCTTCTATTTATTCCCATTTAAAGGACAAAGATTGTAAAGGCTCCCGTAAAAACAAACCCCATTAAAGTATTTGTTAAAAGCACAATCTTTAAAGCAACATAGTCCATCTAAATAGAAAGCTACCTTTGTGGAATTAGTATCATCTCTATGGCCAAACACACACAACCAAGAATGACTCTCAGACATTCAATCTGATTCTCTCCAAATGTTCAAGATGCCAGTGTCAATCCAAGCCATCACTCACTCATCGACTGTATGATATTCAGAGAATGTCTTAGAAGACTTATGAAATACAATATTCCAGCTAGACATCCCCCTCGTGGCAGAGCCTGGAATAACATGAAACCAATGCCCCCATTCATTATCTGGAATCTAATGATGATCTGATAAATTGCAAGAACAGAACCTGGCACTTCACAAAACTTTGCTGCAAAATAGCAGCTGTGGCAAAGACTTTGTGTAGTTCGAATCTATCCAGACTATAGACTGAGAAACATACAAGGACAGGACTGTGCAAATCCTGCATTAAACGACATAAGATAAATATTAAAAGGGGTTAAAAGAGGGCTAGGCAATTAAGAGTCTCTTCATGACCTGTGGACTTCAGCTCCCAGAATTCCTCAGCCAGCATGCTGGCTGAGGAATTCTGGGAGCTGAAGTCCACAGCTCCATCCCTGAGTTAAAACAATCTAAATAGCGGGTCTAAACACCAAATTCCTGTGATTTTTCTCCTAGTTGCATATTTTTGCAGAATGTATTATTCCAACATTATTCTTTTATACAAGTTTTTGCCCATCTATTGATCAACTGGGCTATTGTTAACTGGGCTATTGAAGAGTACTTTCACCCATTAAGTAGAGACAAAACTGGCTTTTGCATGAAGTCAATGTTCAGTAGGGCGCAAACTTAAGGTTCCATTATTCAGTGGTTTAATGTTCCACTGATTCTTGCTTTTGAAATCACATTTTGCTTTTTTGCTCGTGTGACCCCTCACTCAGCTGGATAGGATGGGGGTGAACATGCTTTGTGTAAGATGCTTCATACAAAGCTTAACAGAAATAAATATGGCATATACAGTACATGCTGGATTCAGACAAAACACTCAATTCCCTAAATAATATACTACATATGCTTTGTGGCCAGCAGATAACACTTCACACATCTTATGCATTGTATAAGGCAGCGTTATACCATGTCATTTTAGATTTTGGAATGCAGAGGTGGCATTCAGAAGGTCCTGACCAGTTCTGGAGAACCAGTAGTGGAAATTTTGAGTAGTTTGGAGAACCGGCAAATACCACCTCTGGTTTGCCCTGCCCCCATCCATTCTCTGCCTCCTAAGTCCCAGCTGATTGGCTGGGTCTTCTTGGGTTGCCTTGCACAAGAGAACAGAGCTGGAAAGCAGGTTAGTGGGGTGGGGAGGGAATGGGGATTTCTGCCATGCCCACCAAGCCACGCCCACCAAGCCACGCTATGCCCACCAAGCCACACCCACAGAATCGGCAGTAATTTTTTTTGAATCCCACCATTGTTAGAGTGGCAATAAATTAACTTGGGTTACCCTGCTTGAATGTGATCCTACTTTGTTTTGTTTCTTTAATCTACATGTGATGTTTTCCAGGCATTACCCAAATAACCATAGCTGGTGGACAGAATGAATCAGCAAGCAATCTCACCCATCCCTGCCAGAAGTGAGAGGCAAAACCAAAAATAACCTTTGTTAATTTGTGGTTCCAAAGCTTTATAGAGAAGCCTGAACTATGTAATAAGCAGCAAATCACCTGTAATGAACAGCTCTGGGCCTATTACACCTAAATGGTTTCAAAGCCACAAAATAATGAAATCTGAGAGTTAAAGGATGCAACTAATGTTTACAAGGGCCTTTTAATCTTGAAGAACAGGTGCTCACCTCCTAGATGCTAATTGCTCATCAGAATACCTGCTACGGAGCAGGTGGAAGCCAATTAATCTAAGAACATATCAAGAGCTCTGCTGGACAAGGCCAAGGTCCATCTCACATTGGTCAAAAGGATACCTGGGGGATGATGCACAGAATATTTATTTTGGCAGCGTCTTGGTCCTAACCTAAAAAGAAACATGAATCTTCAAGAATAATAAAGCTTGATAGATCTATCCTCCAAAAACCACATTACACACCTCGTGGAAATTAATTCCAGGGATTAAATTTTCTGCAGTGAAAAGTATGTTGGATTTCTCTTTTCTAAATCACCTTCTGATCTGCTTCATTAGAAGGTTCCTGGTCCTAACCAGAGGTAGTATTCAGCAGGTTCTGGAGAACCGGTAGCGGAAATGTTTGAGTAGTTCAGAGAACCAGCCAATACCACCTCTGGCTGGCCCTGCCTCCATCTATTCTCTGCCTTCTGAGTCCCACTTGATCGGCTGGGTCTTCCTTTGTTGCCCTGCACAGGAGGGCAGGAGAAGGACAGAGCTGGAAAGCAGGTTAGTAGGGTAGGGAGGGAATGGGGATTTTACAGTATCCTTCCAAGCCACGCCCACAGAACCAATAGTAAAAAATTTTGGAATCCCACCACTGGTCCTAACGTCTTATAAAAGGGAAGGTTGTTTTTTTCCTTGTCCTTTATTTTTCAAAGTCATGTGTGATTTTATGTATGTCCTCTCCTTTATGAAGCTAAAAAGCCTCACCTGCTCTAGCTTTGTTCTTTTTTCAAGAAACTGTTTAAACCTTTTGATCATATGGGTTGCCTTCTTCTGCATTTTTTAAAAAAGATCTACAATATTCCTACTTTCAAAAGCAATGATGTCATTGTTCTGAACTAGCAGGCTCGTAATCCTGCACTTCTGATTGGTCCATGAACAGCGGGTCGTGATTGGTCGTTTAGAGCTGATCCGATTGGCTGGTAAACGGGCTGCTGCGATTGGTTGCTCCAAGCGCAGCAAGCTTAAATCTCTGTCATTGGATGCTTTAGCAGCAGCCAGCTCTATAAAAGGAGCTGCTGCTGCTAGGCTTTTCACCTCTGATCTGAAGTCACTATTAAAGAGTTGAAGTTACTATCCGAGGTCTCGTCTCTGTTATTGCGCCCGTCTTCCCAGACTTAACACTGGCAACGAAGGTGGGATGCGGAGATGATAGAGCTGACTGAGCACTCGCAGATTATTCAGAGCACGTGGCTGAAGACGCGCAGAGAACGGCAGAATGGCCAGCAGCGCTATACCACCTGCTCCATTTGACCCAGCTAGCGAAGACTGGGACTCATATATGGACAGGTTCCAAATGTTCCTGGAATCTAACAATTTGAAGGATGCCACATCGAGCAAAAAAAGGGCGGTTTTCCTAACGCATTGTGGACCCGCCGTTTTTAGAATGGCAAAGGCGCTTGCCAAACCAACTGAAGTCATAACAATGGACTGGGATACCCTGGCTCCCATCCTGCGTGCCCATTACGCCCCAGCAGTTCCAACCCTCATCAGAAGACACGAATTCTACTAGAGGGACCAACGTGAAGGTGAGAACATCAGGGACTTTGTAGCTGACCTAAGGAATTTGGGCGGATTATGTGGTTTTGTAAACCTAGAAGAAGCCATGAGAGATCGAATTGTCCTTGGTCAAAGGGACCCCACCATTCAAAGCAAAATTATGGCAAAGGGAGACATCACCCTCGCAGATGCCATAGCCGATGCCACTGCAGCAGAAGCCACTCACAAATCTGCAGCATGAATGCGCCGAGCAATTGGGGCCAGCCGTCAACCACTCAGCAACCCAGCCACCACCTCAGAGAAATACACATCATCCACCCACCACGAGGACATCGATTCTACATCAGATAGTGAGGAGGAAGAAGTCAACAGACTCAGGTCAGAGTGCGAACAGCGAGACCAGCGGGGCTGTAAATCCAGTTTCCAATGCGCTGGATGCGGGGGAAACCACCCACGATCAGAATGCAGGTTCCTAGACGCCATCTGTTGTTCCTGTGAGAAAAGGGGCACATTGCTAAAGTGTGCCGGAACAAAAGAGGATCCATCCCCAAGAGAAAAGAGGCTAACTTCCGACAAGCAGCAGGCACCCCACCAACAAATCAGGACCACCCAAACAACCAGTGGAGCAAGTACAACAGGAACCGGATGTTCACTGGTGCAACCAGACGGGAAGAGGCACATCAGACCATCACTATCGGCCACGCTTCATCCTTAGATGCAAAAATAATCCGGGTAAAGGTCACCATTGAAAATCATCCATGCATCATGGAAGTGGACTCCGGGTCTTCCTTATCCATGGTCTCCTGGAAAACCCTCAAGCAGCTGATTCCTGGCATCTGCCGCCAAGACCTCAGCACCCAGAGGCTCATATTAAAAGACTACCAGGGCAATCGAATTCCGGTTGCTGGGTCCAGTCACATCCAGGTCTCCTTTAAGGACCACACCGCTATACTACCGCTCACCATCGACAGAGACTGGCCCAGCTTATTGGGTCTGCAGTGGTTCGCGCCATTAGGAATCGGAATGGCAGGCATCAACCAGACTGTAGACGTAGACTGGGAGGAGGCCCTCATCCAGGACTTTCAGGAAGTCTTCAGTGAGGAATTAGGCAAGTACAAAGGGTCCCCCATCTCGTCCAATCTATGCCCTGATATCGCACCCATTCGCCTAAAGCCTCGCCGCGTTCCTTTTGCTCTCAAACCTAAAATTGACGAGCAATTGGACAAATTAATAGCGCAAGGCGTGTTAGAACCCATCGACCACGCCCACTGGGAGACCCCCATTGTAACCCCCATAAAACCTGATGGATCCTTGAGAATCTGTGGGGATTACAAGGCCACCCTCAACCACACGTTACAGCAGAGCGCCTATCCAGTACCCGTGGTCCAACATCTCCTTCACTCACTTGGGGGTGGAAAAGTATTCGCAAAGCTTGACCTGGCCCAAGCTTATCAACAGTTGCCAGTAGACGCAGATACTGCAGAAGCCCAAGCTATAGTTACACACAGAGGTGCCTTCAAATGTAAAAGACTCCAGTTTGGGGTAAGCGTAGCACCTGGCATTTTTCAAAGCCTGGTGGAAAGGTTGTTACAGGGCATAAAAGGGGTTGTGCCCTATTTTGATGACGTATTGATAGCCACCCCTACAAGAAGTCAGTTAGAAAAACGCCTGAGAACTGTCCTCCAAAGGTTCAAAGACGCAGGCCTCAAGGTTAAGAAGGAAAAGTGCCAGTTATGCACTGAGAGGGTTGAATTTCTGGGTTACCTTCTTGACAAATAAGGAATTCACCCTACTGAAAAGAAATTGGCTGCCATCAAAAATGCCCCAGGACCAAAGAACAAAACAGACCTCCAAGCCTTCCTGTGACTCATTAACTTTTATAACATCTTCCTACGCCAGAAGGTGACTGTTGCTGAACCCCTACATAGGCTCCTCGACAAGAAGGCTTCCTGGTTTTGGGGACGTCGGGAGGAGCAGGCTTTCCAACAAGTAAAAGACCTTTTAATTTCGGATGCAGTACTCATCTTTATAATGAGACACTTCCATTAACTGTGACTTGTGATGCCTCGCCTTTTGGAGTAGGTGCCATCCTGAGCCACATCCTACCCAACGGTACAAAGGTGCCTATTGCATTCTTTTCAAGAACTTTGTCTAAAACAGAGAGAAATTATAGTCATCTTGATAAAGAAGCCCTCGCTATTGTAACTGCAATAAAATGGTTCCACGAGTACATATATGGAAGATCCTTTTCCATCATCACAGATTATAAACCATTACTTGGCATCTTGGCAGGTGACAAACCGACCCCACACATCCTATCCCCTAGGATGACATGATGGTCGGAGTTCTTAGCCGCCTATGACTACCAATTGAGACACCGACCTGGGAAAGCCATTTCCTATGCAGACGCTTTGAGCCGTTCTCCACTGCCAGAACTTCTCAATGACCCAGCTCCCATGCTCTCAGCACTATAAATTGAGACGCTTCCATCACCTCCACTAACAGCACTAGACATAGCCTGGGAAACAAAAAAGGACTCTTGTTTGGCATGGTTTCTCAGCTGAGTGGAGAGGGGTTGGCCAGAAATTGAACCAAATGACATCTTTAAACCCTTCAAGAACAGACAAACAGAACTTTTCTCTCAAAAAGGGTGCATGTTATGGGGAGACCGAGTAGTCATACCAGAGAAGCTTCAAAAGAAAGTTCTACACTTGTTACATGATGGACACCCGAGCATCATTCAAATGAAAGCGTTGGCAAGGAACTACGCCTGGTGGGCAGGTATGAACAAACAAATTGAAGCCTGGGTTGCCTCTTGTAGCAAATGCCAAGAAACACACTCGTCCCCACCAAAAGCACCACCAGCTGAATGGGAAATGCCCAGGGGTCCTTGGTCCCGCATCCACATTGATTTCGTGGGACTTACAAAAGGACATACTTTCCTGATAACAGTGGACGCCTACTCTAACTGGCTCGAGGTCAACAAAATGAAGACCACCACTACAGATATGGTCATCAAGAAGCTAAACAGACTTTTTGCAATGCATGAATTACCAGATGACTTGGTTTCCGACAACGGGCCCCAATTTACCGCCTTGGCTTTTGAACAGTACCTTGCAGACTGGGGGATACGCCATGCCCTGACTTCACCTACTCACCCGGCGGCGAATGGCAGGGCTGAATGAATGGTTCAGTTCACTAAAAAGACATTACAGAAAATGGAACAAGGAAACATCCACAACAAAGTCACCAGTGTTAGGGAAAACATTGGTTACCTAACTTAGTTTGGGTAAAAATAATATATTAACTATGTTAGTGAGTTTAAGTGTATATATCACTTTAACTGCAAAACATGTATTTTGGGTGCGGTTGTAAAATCACCATAAAAGGGAGCAAGAGAGCTCACTGTTGGCTTTTACTGTAGTAGCTGACAATGTTGGATTGATGGTGATTACTGTGTGTTTTCCCTGCTGTTCCTGAGAGAAGAAAAGGGGTTTGATTTTCTTCATATCTCTGACTGTAAAAGAGATATATTGCTGGACTGATTATATGTAAGTTTACTGACCTCTATTTTCAACACTGGACTTTGCAACTGATTAATCCCTGGATGGACTGAACTAGTGTATAACATATGGACTGTTTTTGACTATGCTATAACTCTTGCTGGAATAAAAAACTATTTAACTGGCACAGTGTATCTGTCTTACTGAGTGTAAACTACAACAACGTTTATCTAAAATCATTTGCCTGCCTGCTAGACTGCCGTTGCACGTTCTGCTAGGGTGTGTATCCCTAACAACCAGGATGCTCCTTCTCCAGCATATTACACCAAAGAGTACCACAAACAAAAGCCCAGCTGAACTCCTGATGGGCAGGAAACTCAGATCGCATCTAGACCGCCTACACCCAGCATACACCCCGGAAAACCCCTTGGGTTCCAGCAGTAAACACCACTCCTTTAAGGTAGGAGACCCTGTATTTGCAAAGAACTTTTCAGGAGACCCCTTGTGGATCCCAGCCAAAATAACACAAATCACAGGCCCCCATTCCTACCGACTAGAAACCACAGATGGGAGATTGTGGAAACGCCACATAGACCAGCTACGTTCTAGGCTGCCCACAACTCCCATCACTAACCCCAACCTCGAAACCAGAGGGGGAAGGGAAACAGGGGTTTTTGAATTGAAACAACATCTGGCGCAGGAAGCATAACCCCACAACCAGCACAGCAAAGCCCACTATATGCACAGACGGAGGAGGAACCTTGGCAGATGGTCGTATCTCCAGGAGCTAGCAGCCAAACAGGGTCCGCGATTCCAGAGAACCCCGATGACAGCAACAATGGAAGCATTGCAGGTATCCCTGAATCACCTCCTAGGAGACCCAGTGTAGAAGCCGGGTTGCCATGCCAGACGGTTCCAGTAAACAGTCCACCAGAACCAGAAACTGAGCAAAGACATTTTGAACAGCGTAAATCAGGTAGACAGGTATGAAGACCCGCCTACCTGTGAGAATACATCACCCCATCCCTTAGACGGAACCTAGAGGGGAGGGGTGTTCCGAACTAGCAGGCTCGTAATCCTGCACTTCTGATTGGTCCGTGAACAGCGGGTTGTGATTGGTCGTTTAGAGCTGATCCAATTGGCTGGTAAATGGGCTGCCGCGATTGGTTGCTCCAAGTGCGGCAAGCTCAAATCTCTGTCATTGGACGCTTTAGCAACAGCCAGCTCTATAAAAGGAGCTGCTGCTGCTAGGCTTTTCACCTCTGATCTGAAGTCACTATTAAAGAGTTGAAGTTACTATCCGAGGTCTCATCTCCGTTATTGCGCCCATCTTCCCAGACTTAACAGTCATTAAGGTACATACATGCATACATACATACATATATAACACATACATATATATATGGGCATTACAATGTCAGCACTTTTATTTTCTATCTCTTTTCTAATGATCTGTGATCTGCATCCACACACCGAATCAGTGTTTTCATGAGCTATCTACTCAGAGAAAGGGATGGTAGAAAATGAGAGAATTGGATAGTGTCATTGACACAAGGACAGTTTTTTCCAAAATGCCATCACTCTGCTAAACAAAGAACTCCCTCAACACTGTCCAACTATTTACAAAGTCTGCATTACTATTACTAGTAATCTTCTAATCACTCCTTATCACCCATCCCCTCCCACTTGTAACTGTATGACTGTAACTTTGACACTTGTATCTTTACAATTTATATTGACTGTTTCCTAGTATGATTTGATTGCTGATTGTACCCTTTGACTATTATTAAGTGTTGTACCTGATGATTCTTGACTCTTGGTGAATATATCTTTTCTTTTATGTACACTGAGAGCATTTGCACCAAGACAAATTCTTTGTGTGTCCAATCACACTTGGCCAATAAAGAATTCTATTCTATTCTATTCTACTTCTGAGTAGGTCATATTTTCAGGGGAACACAGTATGTCAAGTCACTTCTTATACATCTCTACCCACATTCAAATTATAACATACAGCTCTTTCTGTTTCTCTCTGAGCGAAGGTCTTTTCCTACAGGGGAGTTTTATAATAATGCAAAACAGAACCGAAACAAAAGAAAGCAGGAAAAACCTGAATCAAGACAACAATCAATGCAATTTTTCCCCTTTTTGTTTACTCACAGCACAATCAAGATATGAATGGCACAAGAGTATACGAAATGCCAACAAAATCCAACATCTTGAACAAGAGACCTGACATCCCATAATTTTTGGCTTTCACGGAACAATGCCCACGTTCTCTTGGTTAATTCTCTGGTTAAACTTTGAATGAAATAGAAATAGTACATATCAGCCCACATTTGCAATCAGCTTTGATCTAAGGAGGGCAACATGCTTTACGAGGAAAACATGTGTAGAGACAGCAATGCAAAACCCCTTTGAATCAATTGATTAGGAGACCACAGGATCCAGGCCCAAATAATCCTGAAAGCAAACAACAGCCATGATTTAGACATAGCAAAAGTACTTGTTTTCACCACAAAAATCAATCTAAATGCTAGTTGGTAAAAAAATAAACTTCTTGTGCTTCAGGAATTTTTATGTAAGATTGGTTACCACACAAAATTATTTACATTTTTAAGTCCCATATATTTAGAACTGTTTGGGAGAGGGGTCCTTACCCTGCTTGAAGTGAGCAAACAATTGTACAAATGATAATAATAATTTGTGGGTGCTCCAACACTGGAGGCTTTTAAGAAGGGATCGGACAACCATTTGTCTGAAATAGTAATAGTAATAGACTTACATACCGCTTCATAGTGCTTTACAGTCCTGTCTAAGCAGTTTACAGAGTCAGCCTTTGGCCCCCAATGATCTGACTCCTCATTTTACCGACCTCGGAAGGATGGAAGGCTGAGTCAGCCTTGAGCCAATGAGAGTTGAACTGCTGGCTGTTGGCAGAGTCAGCCTACAATACTGCCACCTTGGAAAGATGGAAGGCTGAAATAATAATCGGGTCTCCTGCTTGAGCAGGGGGTTAGATTAGAAGACCTCCAAGGTCCCTTCCAATGTAGTTATTCTGTAAAAACTTGGAATGTTCTAGGAAAAGAAGCTATTAGGCAAGGTCAGGAACCCCGATATCCAGGCAACCAAGTGGCTAGCACAGGATTTGTGAGACCATTTCTTATTTTTCAACAGTTCTGCGTCTTCTTAGCTGCTTCCCATATTTTCAAGAAATGTCAACTTTGATCATTCTTCTGCCTTTCTGTTGTAATTTAAGATGTCCTCCCCAAAGCTCTTTCACTGTTATTGGTTGTGTTTGCTGAGAATGACAGAAGTTGGAGTCCAACATAATTGGATGGCATCAAGTTGGGGGAAGCTGCTGAGATACCGCCAGTCAGAAGTAAGCTGAGGGGACAGCCATTGAATCATTCATCGCTAGTCTTCATCCCATAAAATAATCTGTAAGAAGGGAAAAATAGAGGATGTGGGGAAGAATAGAATGGAATGGAATGGAATGGAATGGAATAGAATAGAATAGAATAGAATAGAATAGAATAGAATAGAATAGAATAGAATAGAATAGAATAGAATAACGGAGTTGGTACACATGGAATTAGAGAAGGCATCATTTCATCTTAGGTTCCAAAATGTGGTGGAAGAGAAAAAGGAAGATTTACATGCAATTATGACGAATCTGATAGCGGCGGCTTTAAAGAAACCCAAACTAGAAATAGAAAATGATGTAGACGAGGTCTACAGAGTATACACACACTATGCAAGAAGACATAGACTACCCTGAGAGGTTCATATTCAATTTGCAAGGAAGATAACACGAGACCTGCTCTATAGTAAGACCAGAGATGAACCACTTGTACACAAAGATCATGAAGTGGTTACACTGAAACAAATACCTAGGAGAGCAGAGAAGGGGCTACCAATTTTTATCAACTCAGCTTATTAGAATGGTATTCCATTTAGGTGGCTCACCCCAGAGGGGCTTTCTGTTTCCTGGCAGGACAAAAAATATAAAATTGATACAATTGAAAAAGCACAGGAATTTCATGAATGACACCTAGGACCTGAGGAAGAACAAGGAAGTAGAGATGACCTAAATACAAGAAGCCAAGAGGAACAACTCTCTGGAGGAAAAGAATCTGATTCACACTCTGAACCCCAAAATCTTAGAGAAGAAGGGGAAGGCAACAGACTAAGGAAAAGAGAGCCTAGAACAAGAAATGAAACGAGAAATGCCTCACACAGTCAGTGACACTGATAGAGAAATCACTTTATTTTTAGTCAACATCAATGGTTGAAATCTATCATCAAAAAGAAAACAGATATTTGAGAAACTTAAAAAACAAAACTTGTATCCAAGAAGTGCATATTCCAGATAAACAAGCAGACCTCTTAAAGAATAGAAATTTGGGTAAAATGTACTCGGCACTTGCAAACAAAAAAAAATGGGGGTATTGTAGTATACGTAAAGGATTGGTTGCAACATAAACAAATATACAAAGATCAAGAAGAGAGAATGCTCTTTATAGAAATAAATGTAAACCAGAAAAAGATGTTATTAGTCACAATATATGCCCCGAATACAAACCAAAAAGACCTTTATAATAGGCTTCACCATAAGATAATAGAATTTGAGTAGGCTAATGTATGCATTGTAGGAGACTATAATGCAGTCCTAGACAAAGATAAAGATTATAGAACTTCCCAAAAAAAAAGGAAAGGAGAATACTCCCTTCATCTTTTAATAATATGGTAAGAGAATGTAACTTGAAAGATGTGTGGAGAGAATTAAATCCAAATAAAAAACAATACACCTTTTTTTTCGAACTCCCACCACTCTTGGTCCAAAATAGATCAGATATGGATGGACCCTGGGTTAATGGAGAATATTGAAAGGGGGAAAGAAGGCGGAGCCTCCTCACCGACGGACGGTAGATCACAACTCTCTGCGACTATCGTTCGTGCTCTTTCATCGGAGAGCCCCAATTATCCTGATTAGGGGCTGAAACTGCCTTGGAGGGGCAGCGGAGTAAGAGGAAGCAGCAAGCCTGTCTGTGGGGAGCCGCATCTCCCCCCCGGGCTTGGCTTTTTTTCCTCCCGAAGATGACTGCAGCGATAGTCTAAAATGGCCATCCCAAAGAGCTTGACTAAGATTTGTGCAGGAGGGAAGAAAGAGGTGGATAACATCTGAACCGGGACAACTGGGCAGTATAACCAAATAAAAGTACCCCGGGATTAAGGTAATATGGAATTTTTAAGAAAAGAAAAGTGAGCTGCGAAATTACAAAGGGACAGAGGAAAAAAAAAAGGAAAATATTTTTGACAGCTAAATGGGGCTTCGAACTGGGAAAGGAAGAAGCTGGAATTAAAGATTTAATGAAATTGGACTAAAATAATTTGGGAATAATCAAGTATAAAATTAAAACTGGACTTAATATTGCCAAAGAATAATAATAATAAAGTTTATAAATTGGAGACTGGATTGTCTTGGAATATTGAGATTCGAAAAACCTTAAATAAAAATATAGGGGAAAAAAAGTGAAGACTTTGTATAATGGAGAGTGTCACCTTTTGATAAAAATTTAGTTCAAATAAAAAGGAAAGCATTTTGTTTTTGAATGAACTGGTATAAAATTACAGAAATATTGAAACAAAGTAAGAATTTTAGAAAGTGAAAGCAGAACCAGAATAAAGGAAAAGCAAGGAAGGAAAGATTGTTTGTGGGACTGACTGATGTTTTTGTTTGTGGGACTGACTGATGTTTTGAACCCCGAACTGGAATAGCTGAGAACTTTAAAAAATTGAAAGAAGAAAGAAGGAAAGTAAAAGTGGTTTGTTTGTTTTTTTGTGGACTTTGAGGATTATAAAATATAAGAATGATGATATCTCTTTGGGACTTAAAAATGGAACTTAAAAATATGAGAGAATTACTAAGGAAAGAGGCGAATCACTTTGCTCTGTGCTAGAAAAAATGGAAATGGCGATTGAAGAATAAGAAGAAAGATTCTCAGAAGAGCAGGAATTGACTCAAGGAGAAGACATTTTGAATGGACATTAACACAAAGAACATTACAAAGAAGTGGGGAAAGAAGGAAGGTTAAAAAGTTGAATTTTCAGAAAGCAATTAAAAGAGGGAATAATTGTGAAGTTAGAAAAGGCAGGAAGATTCAGCAGAAAAGGGAAAGGGAAGATATTAAGAAGGAGATAAATTGGAATGAGAAAAGTCATGGGGAAAAAAGAGGGAGGAGAAACAGTAAGACTAGTAAAATGTTGAAAGGAAATTGTTTCTTTACAATTAAAAGAAGGAATACTTGTGAAGTCAGGAAATGTAGAAAGAATGAGAAAAGACATGGGGAAGAGAGCGGGAGGAGACTCGGGTTCGCTCCCTGGACAATGCACTGGAGAAGCAGTAAGAAACAGGCATGTGACAGAAAGAACCACAGAACTAGTAAAATGTTGAAAAGAAATTGCCTTTTCAGAGATAATGGTTGATGAATTAAAAGGGGGATTCTGCAGGGTGACAAGGGGTAATAAGAATATTTCTGCAATTAAAAATATTTAGAAAATAGGGTAATATAGATATTGATAACTCTTATTAAAGGGGGGGAAATATGCTGTGAAATCCAATTGAGAAGATGTAATGATTAATGGTTTATTGGGAATTAAGATGAGGGAATAAAGGTATATTCTAATCATTAAGTAAAAGAGTAAAAGAGGGGAAACTTATACTTGTTCTTTTTTCTTTTTGTGTGGGTGTGTTAAGACCTGTATCAATTTAGAACTTATTAAATGTGTGTAATTGAAAGGAAATGTGACAGACTAAAGAACCAGCTAAATTAATAAGTTTAATATTGAGGATTAAAAGCAAGGAGAGACATTGGTAACTTCATTATTACCACTATTGGGCAAATATATATTGTTTATTTGTATTTTTAAAATAAATATTAAGGATTATATTTGAAATAATTGAAATGAAATTAAGTGTTTAGATTGGGATTAATGAAAGAATTTAGAATTAAACCTTATTAGTATTTATTTGTTAAATACATATTGTTTATGTTTAAAAACAAATGCTAAAGGATTAATTTGAAATAATTGAAATGAAACAAAATTGATTGAAATTAAGGAAAGAGGCTAGAATTAATGTGTTTGTTTCTCTCCCTACTGAAAATTTGGAATGGAAAAGGTAATAATAGAATTAAGTATGCATATATCATTGTATAATTTCTGTCATATTTGTATGTACAGATGATGACCCGGAAATATGTTGTCCACCAAAAAGAGATTTATTTTTTTTTTGGTAAAAGTTTTATTGATTTTAACAACAGATAAAAAACATATGAGACATAAAACATGACATAAAAAAAATAAAAAATAAAAAAATTATATTTTTAATGTGAAAACTGAATAAAGTTTGTTAAAAAAAAATGGAGAATATTGAAAGGATCGAGATTTTGCCAAATCTATGGGCTGGCCATAATCCCATTCAAATTAAATGGAAAGGAAAGAGAAAAATTGGAAGATGGACATTTAACAATACCTTATTAAAAGATAAGGAATATACTGAAATGATAAAGAAAGAATTGAACGTATTTTTTGAAATAAACAAAAGAGAATATACCTCTCTACAGAATCTTTGGGATACGGCCAAAGCCTATGTGAGAGGTCTAACTATTGCTTATAGTATTAAAAAGAATAAAGAAAAAAGACAGCAACAAAACATATGGAGGGAGAAACTGAAAGATTTGGAAATAAGTAGACAAAAGGACCCAAACAATTCAAACATTAAGAAAGAAATTGATCTGGTAAAACATAAAATAAACTTAAATGTACAGGAAGATTTGGCCCGAAAAATTAAATTAGCAAAACAAAATTATTTTGAAAACACAAATGAGCCAAGGAGGTGGTTAGCCCATAAAATTAAAAAAGAACAAGAAAAGAGAACAACCATAGCTCTCCAAGATCAGGAAGGGAAATTATGCATGCAGACCCAAGAAAAGAAAGGAATTTCTAAGGAGATTTTTTGTGAAATTGTATAAACAGGAAGAAATACCAGAAGAATCTATTGATAAATATTTGAATGTAAAGAACTTGCCCAAAATTACTGATGAAGAGAAACAAAATTTGAATAATAAAATATTTATCGAAGAAATTAAGAAGGCAATTGGAACACAAAAAGCAAATAAGACCCCTGGCCCAGATGGAATTTCTTCGGAATTCTATAAGGAATTCCAAGAAACAATAGAGGAGATATTAGCGGACTTGTACAATGAAGCCCTGGAGAACGCTAACATGCCTAAATCCTGCTTGGAAGCATATATTACCCTTATTTATAAAGAACAATCAGACCCACAAAAAATTCAAAACTATAGACCAATATCACTTTTAAATGTAGATTACAAAATAATGGCTACAATATTGGCGGAAAGATTAAAGAGAGTATTAAGTAGAATTATCCACACTGATCAGAATGGCTTCCTCCCCCATAGGCAAATAAAAACAAATACAAGAACCCTTATGGATATTGTTAGATCTGGGAGTGTGGGCGCAAAGAATGGAGACGAGGCATCGAATAATGACTCCAACTCTTTATTAGTGACTTCAGAACAGAGCAAAATACTAGGGCAGCAGTAGCTCCTTTTATAGAGCTGGCTGCTATCACAACACCCAATGATTTGAGTTTGCCACGCTGAGAGTGTCCAATCAGCAGCGACCCGCTATCAGCCAATCCGATCAGCCAAAACTGACCAATCACGATCCGCTATCAACGGGCCAATCAGAATTGCAGGCTACGAACCTGTCGTGGAAAGAAAACTACTAGAATCGCAAGATAATGAGTTTGCTTAGTTCGTAACACCCCTCCCCCCTAGGTTCCGTCTCAAGGGTGGGGTGATGTATTCCTGCAAGTAGGCAGGTCGTTTCACCTGCCTCCCTGATCTACATTGCTCCATCAGTCTTTGGCTAGACTCTGGCTCCGGTGGGTTGTTTGTTAGACTCCGCGGTAGCGGTGATCCGACTTCTCCGTTGGGTGACTCGGGGTTGTCATCTCTATTCCCATCAAGGCTGCCATCTGGATTTTCTGGGATTGCTGATGCCGCCGTGCTGCTACATGGTGAGATGACCATCTGTCCCGGCTCCTCTTCAGAAGGTGAACACTCCAGGCTTGGTTGCGCTGGCCGCTGAGTCTCGCGTATTGGATCAGGTACTAGTTCATTTTCAGCCCCCTCGATTTCCTTTCCCCCCCTGGTTTGGAGTTCAGGGCCTGTGAAAGGGGTAGGTGCCAGCCTGGAACGTAACTGGTCGATGTGGCTCTTCCACAGTCTCCCATCATTAGTTTGCAAATGGTAGGAACGGGGACCCGTAAGTTGCGTTATGGTAGCGGGGACCCACAAAGGGTCACCGGTAAGGTTTTTTGCAAAGACCGGGTCGCCTACCTTGAGTGTGCGATACTTGCTACTGGAACCCAGAGGCTTTTCCGGCGTGTAGGCAGGGTGTGGACAGTCAAGATGTGATCGAACTTTCCAGCTCATCAGGAGTTCGGCTGAGGTTTTGTTTGTGGTGCTGTTTGGAGTGATATGTTGGAGGAGAAGCATCCTGGTTACCTTGTCGTGGATGTTTCCTTGTTCCATCTTGTGTAAGGTTTTCTTTATGAACTGGGCCATTCGTTCAGCCCTACCATTGGCCGCAGAGTGAGCCGGTGATGTTAAGGCGTGGTGTATCCCCGGGTCTGCTAGGTACTGTTCAAATGCCAAGACAGTGAACTGTGGGCCATTGTCTGAAACCAAGACGTCTGGCAAACCGTGTGTGGCAAATGGTCTGTTTAATTTTTTAACGACTGCCTCTGTGGTGGTGTTCTTCATTTTGTGGACCTCAAGCCAGTTGGAATAGGCATCCACTGTTATGAGAAATGTATGCCCTTTGCTGGGTCCCACAAAATCAATGTGGATGCGGGACCAGGGACCTCGGGGTGCTTCCCATTCAGTTGGTGGTGCTTTCGGTGGAGCTGAGCGTGTTTCCTGGCACTTGTTGCAGGTGGCCACCCAAGTCTCTATTTGCTTATCTATACCTGGCCACCAAGCGTAGCTCCTTGCTAGTGCCTTCATCCGCACGATGCCCGGATGTCCATCGTGTAATAGTTTTAGGACTTTATGCCGTAGTCTTTCTGGGATGACGACTCTGTCTCCCCATAACACACATTCCTTTTGGGTGAAAAGTTCTGTCTGCCTGTGTTTGAAAGGCTTGAAGGTGTCATTGAGTTCGTTGTCAGGCCAACCTCTTTCTACCCAGCTGAGGACTCATGCTAAACAAGGGTCTTTCCTTGTTTCGGATGCGATGTCTTGTGCAGTCAGAGGTGGTGAAGGGAGTGTCTTGATCTGTAGTACAGCTAGGGTTGGAGCTGGGTCATCTATGACTTCTGGTAGCGGTGAGCGGCTCAGGGCATCAGCGTGGGGAATGGCTTTCCCCGGTCGGTGTTGCAGTTGATAGTCGTATGCAGCTAAAAACTCTGACCAGCGTGTCATTCTTGGCGATAAAATATGGGGAGTTGGTTTATCCCCTGCCAAGATGCCCAGTAATGGTTTGTGATCAGTGATTATAGAAAAGGACCTTCCATACACGTACTCATGGAGTCGTTTGATCGCAGCCACAATAGCGAGAGCCTCTTTATCTAGTTGGCTATATTTTCTTTCAGTTTTAGATAAAGTTCTGGAAAAAAATGCAATGGGTGCCTCAGTGCCGTTTGGCAGGACGTGGCTCAGGATGGCTCCTACTCCAAATGGTGAGGTGTCACAGGTGATGTTTAAGGGTAAAGTCTCGTTATATTGTATCAATACAGCATCGGATGTTAAAAGGTCTTTAACTTGCTGAAAAGCTTGCTCTTCTCGATGTCCCCAAACCCAGGAAGCCTTCTTATCGAGGAGCCTATGCAGGGGTTCAGCAACAGTCGCCTTCTGGGGTAGGAAGATGTTATAAAAGTTAATGAATCCCAGGAAGGCTTGAAGATCTGTTTTGTTCTTAGGTCTTGGGGCGTTTTTGATTGCAGCCAATTTTTTCTCAGTAGAGTGAATTCCCTGTTTGTCAAGAAGGTAACCAAGGAATTCAACCCTCTCTGTACATAGTTGGCACTTGTCCTTCTTGACCTTCAGGCAGCGTCTTTAAATTTTTGGAGGACCATTCTTAGCCGCTTTTCTAGTATACTTCTAGTGGGGGCAGCTATCAAGACATCATTGAAATATGGCACGACCCCTTTTATGCCTTGTAGCAATCTCTCCATCAGACTCTGGAAGATGCCAGGTGCCACACTCACTCCGAACTGGAGTCTATTACACTTAAATGCCCCTCTGTGCATGACTATAGTTTGGGATTCTGCGGTCTCTGCATCTACAGGCAGCTGCTGGTATGCCTGGGCTAGGTCCAACTTTGCAAATATTTTCCCACCCCCAAGGGAGTGCAGTAGGTGTTGGACCATAGGCACGGGGTAAGCGCTCTGCTGAAGTGTGTGATTTAGGGTGGCCTTGTAGTTCCCACAAATTCTCAGAGATCTGTCAGGCTTTATGGGGGTTACTATTGGGGTTTCCCATTGGGCATGGTCAATCGGTTCCAACACGCCTTGGGCTATCAATTTGTCTAATTGTTCATCAATCTTTGGTTTGAGTGCAAAAGGCACTTGACGGGGCTTAAGGCGAATGGGCGCAATATCTGGGCAGAGGTTAAACGATATGGGGGATCCCTTGTACTTGCCTAGCTTCTCGGTGAACACTTCCTGGAATTCTTGTATGAGAACCGCTTCCCAGTCATCGCTTTTGGTTTGGTTGATGCCCGCCAGTTCGATTCCAAGTGGCGCAAACCACTGCAAGCCTAATAAGCTGGGTCGATTTTTATCGATGACTGTAAGTGGTAGAGTTGCAGTGTGGTCTTTGAAGGAGACTTGGACATGGCTGGAGCTGGCGACCGGGATCCTGTTTCCTTGATAGTCCTTCAAGATAATTCTCTGAGGGCTGAGATCCTGGCGACAGATGTCAGGGATCAGCTGTTTGAGGGTTTTCCAGGAAACCATTGATAGGGAAGACCCGGAGTCAACTTCCATAGCACATGGACGGTTCTCAATGGCGACCTTTACTCTGATCTTTCTTGCATCAAGGGATGAAGCATGGCTGATGGTGATGGTTTGGTGTGCCTCTTCTCGTCTGGTAGAAGTGGCTGGCGCTCGATTTCTGTAGTAGTGCTTCCATTGGTTGCTTGGGCAATCCCAATTTACTAGTGGGATGCCTGTTGTCTGCTGGAAATTATTTTCTTTTTGGTTTGGGCTGGACCCTCGCTTGCCTCTACAGACTTTTGCAATGTGGCCCCTCTTTCCACAGGAGCGGCAGAGGGCGTCTAGGAATTTGCAGTCTGATCTTGGGTGGTTTCCCCCACATCCAGCACACTGATACGAGGGCTTACGAGTCCGTTGATCTCGCTGATCTCAGTCTGACCTGAGTCTGTTGACCTCCTCTTCTTCGCTTTCTGAGGAGGATTTGAAATCTTCATGGTGGGTAGTCGCTGCATGCCTCTCGGAAAGGGCCGTAGGGTCACTGGCGAGTTGGCGGTGCGGTGCATTTGCTCGGCACATTCAAGCTGCCAAGCCCCTGGTTGCTTCTGCTGCAGTAGCATCGGCGATGACATCCGCGAGGCCGATGTCCCCCTTTGCCATAATCTTGCTCTGGGTTGTGGGGTCTTTTAGACCCAGAACGATTCGATCTCTCATGGCTTCTTCAAGGTTTGCGAAACCACAGAGTCCCCCCAGGTTTCTGAGGTTCGCGATGAAGTCTCCAACACTCTCGCTTTCCTGTTGGTCCCTCTGGTAAAACTCGTGTCTCCTGATGAGTGTTGGCACCGCTGGGGCATAATGGGCCTGGAGGATTGGGGCGAGGTTGTCCCAGTCCATTGTCTTGACTTCAGCTGGTTTTGCGAGTGCCTTTGCCATCTTAAAAACAGCGGGCCCGCAATGGGTCAGGAATACAGCTCGTTTCTTGCCAGGTGTAGCATCCTTCAGGTTGTTGGTCTCCAGGAACATGTGAAACCTGTCCATATATGAGTCCCAGTCTTCATTAGCTGGGTCAAATGGAGTGGGTGGTATGGTGCCACTGGTCATTCTGCCGCGATTGGTGTGCTCTCAGCCATGTGCTCTGTTTGCGTTCAATGAGTGTTCATTCAGCTCTCTCATCTCCGCATCCCATCCTCATCGCCAGTGTTAGATCTGGGAGTGTGGGCGCAAAGAACGGAGACAAGGCATCGAATAGTGACTCCAACTCTTTATTAGTGACTTCAGAAGAACTAGGGCAGCAGCAACTCCTTTTATAGAGCTGGCTGCTGTCACAACACCCAATGATTTGAGTTTGCCGCGCTGAGAGCGCCCAATCAGCAGCGACCCGCTATCAGCCAATCCGATCAGCCAAAACTGACCAATCACGATCCGCTGTCAACGGGCCAATCAGAATTGCAGGCTTCGAACCTGTCGTGGAAAGAAAACTACTAGAATCGCAAGCTAACAAGTTTGCTTAGTTCGTAACAGATATATTAGAATATTATGAAGTACATTCAACCAAGACAATGGCATTGATATTTTTAGATGCTCAGAAGGCTTTTGACAACCTGAATTGGAACTTCCTTATTAAACAACTGATAGGCATGAAATTTGGTGAAAATTTTATAGGATTTATTAAGACAATTTATAACATGCAAACCGCAAAAATATTAATAAATGGGGAAAATACAGATACCATAAAGATAAATAAGGGAGTAAGACAAGGCTGCCTCCTAGCTCCTCTACTGTATATATCGGCAGAAGAGACTCTCTTAGCACAAATTAGGCAAAATCAAGAGATTAGAGGACTAAAAATTAAAAAAGAGGAATATAAACTCCAGGCATTCGTCAATGATATGGCATTTATATTAGAAGAACCCTTAGAAACGAGCCTTATACTTACTAAGAGAAATAGAAGAATATGGAAAGGTGGCAGGGTTAAAAATTAACAAAGAAAAAACAAAAGTATTAACAAAAAAACTGTACAAAGGAGCAGAAGGAAGAACTAGCAAATAAATTAGGTATGCAGGTGGTAAATAAAGTAAAATATTTAGGGATCTGGTTGGCTGCTAGATGTTCGTGGATTAAAAAAGATAACTATGATCAGTTAATAACGCAAATAGTTAAAGATTTAGATAATTGGGCCAAATTGCAGTTATCGTTATTGGGACGTATTTTGACAGTAAAAATGAATATTTTGCCAAAACTGTTGTTCCTGTTTCAGACAGTGCCAGTCAAGTTGGAAAGGAACTTTTTTGTAGAATTAAACAAATGTATATCTAAATTTATATGGCAGAGGAAAAAAACCCAGAGTGAAATATAAATTATTACAGGATGCCAAGAAAAAAGGAGGATTTGGCCTTCCAGATTTTGAATTATATTATGATGCTGCTATAGTAAACTGGCTTAAGGATTAGGTTAAATTAGAAAATAGAAGGTTATGAGTAATAGAAGGTTTTGATCTCCAACTTGCCTGGCACACCTTCATGTGGGATGGAAAATCTAAACAACATTCATATTTCCAAAGGCACCATGTAAGAAATGTGTTGTTCAATATCTGGGGAAAGATTAAAAAAAAACCACTACCCAAAGGTTCCATTGTGGCTATCTACATTGGAAGCAGTCACATATCCAAATCTATTGGATTATGAAAATATTGTCAGGTATAAAGATTTACTATATGATACTGGAGAGCTTAAAAATAGGAACCAAATACAAATTCAAGGAAAGGAGATAGCATGGTGGCCCTTTGCACAAATACAAACTCATTATAAAAAAAGATAGAGAACAATTTGGCTTTAATATGATCCCACAAGAATTAGATAAAATATGGTTAGGAGAGGAAAAGAAAACAATTAATAAAACATATAAATATCTTTTGGATTACAAATTAAAAGAAGAAACAGTCACAGAATCTATGATAATTTGGGCTAAAAACGTGGGTCATAGTATCGAATTAGATAAGTGGGAACACGTCTGGCCTGAGCAGAGGGTTGGACCAGAAGACCTCCAAGGTCCCTTCCAACTCTGTCATTATGTTATTTTGTGAAGCTGACTACATCTTACATCTGCACTAACTCTGTTGAATCTTCAGTGGGTCTCATTAAATTGTACTGTCACATGGAGGACAATGAAAAGGAACTTCATGTCACCTCCAAAATTTTATTATGTTATTTACCATAGTAAAATTATCAAGCCATTCTAGAAAGAATTTCACAATTGCTGGGCAAATGCTGTTTAACTAATGCTCATACCTCTTGCATGTCTTTTTCCCATTCAATCTTTGTAAAGGTTCAGGAGCAAATCTCTGTTGGGCTGGAGTTATGGTGGCTATCTATTTCTTGCTTTAATACTCACATATCAAAAAGTATCAGTATCAGCTTATTTACTTTTCACAAAGTGAGAATTATTGTACCTTTGATACAGGTAGTAACTTATGATTCGTTACCTTATGATTGTCGATTCTCAACTCTTGATGAATGTATCTTTTCTTTTATGTATACTGAGAGTATTTACACCAAGACAAATTCCTTGTGTGTCCAATCACATTTGGCCAATAAATTATTCTATTCTATTCTACAGGTAGTAATAATCAACTGCAGCTTGTATCAGCCAAAATTAGAGAATCTCAACCTAAGTAAGAAAATTGCTTCTCATTGCCATAGATTTTTGAGGAATTTGGTTAAAAAGGAAGGCAAGTTGTTCTTGATCTATTCCTTCTTTGCTCTCCCAGAAAACACCAAGGACTCATGCTACAACTCATGTTAACTCTCTGCTTAGAATTCCATCCTAGTCTTGCCTTAGATCACAGTTTGAAGAAATTACTGAATCAGCATCTTTTTGTAGTCAAACTGACAGGAAAGGGATGATTAAACTATTCTGCATCTTTTTGGTTTTGTTATCAAAATTTCTGTGAATGGGAAATCTGAACAACAATGCTTACAGCAATGAATATTCTTCAGTATTTGCTCAAAAGCATCATTTAAACACACTTCTTTGTTGTTGTATCAAAGAGCTTCCAGCTGGTACTTAATTATAACATGAAAGCCACAAATCATTATTTTTCTGGTTAAATTATTCAGCACTGAACCATTATTTGATACCGCAATACCACACAATTAATTTTATCATTTTCCTTTTATTAGAGTTCCTATTTTTCCCCAGTAAGTTACCAGCATAATAAAATATAGGAGGGCATTTGGGATTTGATGCTTAGAAGATCTGCACAGTTTGCATAAAGAACATCATCCAGATTCTCCACCTATAGAAAAACTTGGGTTTTTAAAGCCATCCGGCTGCAAAGAAAGGCTTCAGGGTATTGGAAGAAATGTCCATCTGGGTTCAGTTCCAAGTGGGGAGAAAGACACTGGGAACATGGAGGCTGCTTGGAAGGATGGTTTAATGGTGAACAGGACCACATGGGGTTGAAGTCCTGGGTAGCTGACCACACGGAGTGGAAAGTGAGGCTTATTTATGCCCTCTCTTGGGCTTTGAACTTGAGCTTCCTGTTCCTGTGGCAAAGGCATGTATCCTGTTGGTTGCAGACTCCCATGTGGAGTCATGTTTGTATGAATTGAGTTTGGTTGAACCTTGCTGAGTGATGTAATGAAGGGGCTTGGTTGTGCCATCTGGTGAGCTAGATAATCCTATTATGTCCTGGAGGGTCATGTCTTAATCTCATCACCCTGGAACTGAGGTCTTCTGTTTTGTAGATAGGCTGGCCCAGTCTTAATGTGCACCAAATATCTGCTGGGGGCAGGGAGCTGCTTTCTGTCTTTAGAAGCCTGCTTTTCCTTTGCTTATCCATGGAAATACAATATCCTGCCTTCTTAATATTTCCCCCAAACGTTTCATTCTTCTAGGAGAGGGATGGGTGCTAACTTTCTTCAATAGCCTGTGGGAAAGGTCTCATGAAATCTTAAAACCATGATGGGAAACTGAACAAGATCAGGGTTATGGTTTCAAAGCATTCTGTGTGATTCTTAGCATGCTGTTTTCTGTTCATATTTCTGTGTTGCTTTGCAAAACAATGATAAGGCAGAACATGCATTTTATATATCAATATAATGGAACAGAACAGCCACATGATGCACACTTGTTTGATTTTCATAATTTGCAGACATCGGAGGGAGACACTTTTCTTGGCACAAAGTGGTAATACTTTCTTCCCTTTTCTTTTTAAGAAATGCATCCACACCAGTGATGCTATTCAATTATTTTTACTACCGGTTCTGTGGATGTGGCTTGGTAGATGTGGCTTGGTTGGCATGACAGGGGAAGGATATACTGCAAAATCCCCATTCCCTCCCCACCCCACTAACCTTCTTTCCAGCTCCATTCTCCTGTGCAGGGCAACCAAAGAAGACCCAGCCAATCAGCTGGGATTCAGGAGGCCGAGAATAGATGGGGGTGGGGCCAACCAGAGGTGGTATTTACTGGTTCTTCGAAATACTCAAACATTTCCACTACCGGTTCTCCAGAACTGGTCAGAACCTGCTGAATGCCACCTCTGGTTAGGACCAGGAACTTTCTAATGAAGCAGATCAGAAGGCAATTTAGAAAAGAGAAATCCAACATACTTTTCACTGCAGGGAATTTAATCCCTGGAGTTAATTTCCACGAGGTGTGTAATGTGGTTTTTGGAGGATAAATCTTTCAAGCTTTATTATTCTTGAAGATTCATTTTTCCTTTTAGGTTAGGACCAAGATGCTGCTCCATCTTCTAATTTTGGCTGACTAGCACCTCTGATCCACATGATCTTGGTTATGATCTCACACAACCAACCTAGAATTAAGAAGAAATTTCCTGACAGTGAGAACAATTAAACAGTGGATTACTTGTTTCTTGGCACAGTTGTTAAGTGAATCCCTGCAGTTGCTAAGTTAGTAACACAGTGTTAAGCGAATCTGGTTCTGACTTGCTTATCAGAAGGCTTCAAAAGGTGATTGCATGACCCTGGGACATGGCAGCAGTCACGAGTCACTTATCAAGTCTGAATTTTGATCATGGGACTATGGAAGTACTGCAGTAGCCATAAGAGTGAAACATGGTTATAAGACACTTTTTTCAGTGCTGTTTTTTTAACTTAGAACAGTCAAGGACTACCTGTACAGATGGAAAATCTTTTTCTATCACGTACACACATTTACATGTATATGACATGTATATTATGACTCTGTATTAACTCCCTGTATTGAATCTTGGTGAATGGCTCCCTTAAACGTTCATCATATGATTTAGCCTCCAGCACCCTGTTAGGAATAACAAGGTTACCTAACGTAGTTTGGGTAAAATAATATATATAAACTATGATAGTAAGTTTGGGTGTGTGTCATTTTAAACTGCAAAGCATGTAATTTTGGGTGCGGCTGTAAAACCGCCATAAGAGGGAGCAAGGGAACTTGATTGATTGCTGGCGTACTGGATTGCTTGCTGACGATGATGGATTGATGGTTTGATAACTGCGTGTTCCCTGCTGCTGCTGCTGAAGGAAGAAAGGAGGTTTGACTTCTTTATATCTCTACTGCGAAGAGATATATTACTGGACTGATATTTGTAAGTTTACGGACCTCTTTTTTGACACTGGACTTTGCAACTGAATAATCCCCGGACGGACTGAACTAGTGAATGATATATGGACTGCTTTGACTATGCTAAAAATCTTACTGGAATAAACTATTTAACTAGCACAGTGTATCTGTTTTACTGAGTGTAAGCTACAAAAATGTTTATCTCACATATTTGCCTGCCTGCCTGATTGCCGTGCAGATTCTGATAGGGTGTATCCCTAATACCCCCTAATCATCTTTATTGCTTCTCTGTACTCTTTCTTGAATCTTAATATATTTTCTGTATTGTGGTGACCAACACTGGATGTAGTATTCCAAGTGTGGTCTGATCAGTGCAGTATTAAGTGGTACTAGACCCAGGACTGGGCTGCTGGGGGTTTGCAGGGGTTCAGGAGAGCCCTAGCTAAGATTCTGTGCATTTCAGAGAACCCCCAAATCTCACTCCTGGCTGGCCCCCGCCCACCCCACCCCTCCCCTCCCTTCCCCTCCCAGGAGCCCACAAATGGTCCGTTTTGGATGCAGGTAAGTGCAGGGTGTGCATGGAGGCTCAGGGAGGGTGAAAAAATGGGCCTCTCGGAAGTTTGGGAAGGCCGGAAATGGGCCTCTGGAGCCCAGAGAGGCCGTTTTCGCTCTCCCGGAGTCTCGAGGAAAGCCTCCAGAGCCTGAGGAGGGCAAAAAACGCCCCTCCACCATGGTGCAGGAGGTCGACTAGGCCACGCCCACCATGGCCATGCCCACCCAGCAACTGGGCAGAGACCCCTTTGCTGAAATTTTTGAAGCCCACCCCTGTATCTCACTGTGTGCTTAATCTCACTGTGTATGCGTATGATGCAAGTTGTACACGTGGATAGTGACAATAAAGGTATTCGTATTCGTATTCGTACTAGCCGACTTGATTTGAATAACATCCCTCTGTGGATGCAACCTAGGAATGCAGTATAGCTATCCTAAGGTGTAAATGTAACCTTCTGTTTTTGCTGCAACAATTGATTTCTCTTCTCATCAACAGACAACAGAATGACAGAGTTGGAAGGGACCTTGTAGGTCAGGGTGTCCAACCTTTCACCTTCCCTGGGCCACATTAGAAGATGAAAATTTGGTTTGGGCCACAAATTAAAATTAAAAATAAAAATAAAAATAAAAATAAAAATAAAAATAAAAATAAAAATAAAAATAAAAATAAAAATAAAAATAAAAATAAAAATAAAAATAAAAATAAAAATAAAAATAAAAATAAATTAAATTAAAATAAAATAAAATAAAATAAAATAAAATAAAATAAAATAAAATAAAATAAAATAAAATAAAATAAAATAAATTTTTTTTATTATTTATTATTAATTATTTATTAAAAATTATTTATTTTTTATTTTATAATTTTCTGGCCAAATTTTGCGGGATGGGGGGGATGGGGGGAAGAAAGCTCGCCTGCCTCGTGCCTACCTCTCCTCCTGCAAATTATTTATTTTTTATTAATTTTCCGGCCAAATTTTGCGGGGGAGGGGGGAGAAAGCTCGCCTGCCCCGTGCTTACCTCTCCTGCAAATGCGGCAACGGCAGTGGGAGCAGAAGCAGCAGTGGCAGAAGCAGCAGTGGCGGTGGCGGCGGCGATGGCAACAGAAGGAGGTGGCGGGGCAGGACTTTTGGGCTGCGGCTTCCCGTCTTTTCTGTTGCTCGCCTCGCCCCGCCTTGCGCCTGCCTCTCCTCCTCCTCCTTGCTGGATCTTTCACGAAGGTTGGGGTGGGCATTGGGCTGCATTACGAGGCGACCTGGGCCGCATGCGGCCCACAGGCCACGGGTTGGACAAGCCTGTTGTAGGTCATCTAGTCCAACCTCCTCACTCAAGCGGGAGACCCTACACCATTTCTGACTGATGGCAGTCCAATCTCTTCTTGAAGGTCTCAACTGATGGCGTTCCCACAACTTCCGAGGGCAACTTCTGTTCCATTGGTTGATTGTTCTCACTGTCAGAAAGTTTTTCCTTGTTTCCATGTTAAATCTCTCCTTGTTCAGTTTCCATCTATTATTCCTTGTCTGGCCTACAGGCACTTTAGAAAACAGCTTGACCCCCTCCTCCTCTCTGTGGCAGCCCCTCAAATATTGGAAGACTGCTATCATATCTCCCCTGGTTCTTCTCTTTACTAGACTAGCCATGCCCACTTCCTGCAACCATTTGTTGTATGTTTTAGCCTCCTTAATCATCCTGGTTACTCTTCTCTGTACTTTTTCTAGAGTCTCAACATCTCTTTTTATAATGTGGTGACCAAAACTGGATGCAGTACTCTAGGTATGGTCTTATACTAAGGCTTTATAGAGTGGTATTAGTACCTCCCTTGAACACTAACAGACCATATTGGGGGGGGGGAACAAAACAACCAATAACCTCTGGGGAAAAAAATTCAGTGGACTAGTCCCTGCATGCTTAGGACCTAGCAGCTTTCCAAATATATTTTTCTCTCCATTGGAGGAAAAATCTGGTCTCGTTCCAAGCCGGGAGCGGGAGGGCTTCCCACATCCCCATCTCAGTGCCAACAAGCTGTGCATTTGACTGCCTGGGGACCTTCCCAGCAAGGAAAGTGCCTGGCAATCCTTGGATTATTGGTATGGGCTGAATATCGATGGGCCAACTTGCAGTTTCAGGAGAGTTAACTGAGTAGGACGGAGGGTGCCTCTGTAAAAGCAGAGAATTCAGAATGGAACAAATCCAGGTGTGCTGCCCTTAAACCAAGCCTTGGCTTTCCTCCAAGGCAAAACAAAATTTGTTTTAAGGAGGACGATGCAACTGAACTGATTCCCTCAGTGCTCCCTGGTTTTCTGACTTTGCTCTAATCAGATCTGAACCTTCCCCGTGTTTCTGTTCCAAGTGAGTAAGTGTGTGCACAACCCAGCTATTTGCACCAGGTTAGGACGTCCTGAAGCCAGCCTGACCTTGGAGAAGAGATTTGCATCCAGAGGAGCAATGGAGGAGGAGAAGGAGAAGAATGGGGAAGAAGAAGAGGAGGAAGTGGAGAAGGAGGAGGAGAAGAAGAAGGAGAAGGGGAGGAGGAGGAGAAGGAGAAGAATGGGGAAGAAGAAGAGGAGGAAGTGGAGGAGGAGGAGGAAGAGAAGAAGAAGAGGAAGAAGAAGAAGAAGAAGAAGAAGAAGAAGAAGAAGAAGAAGAAGAAGAAGAAGAAGAAGAAGAAGAAGAAGAAGAGGAGGAGGAGGAGGAGGAGGAGGAGGAGGAGGAGGAGGAGGAGGAGGAGGAGGAGGAGGAGGAGAAGGAGAAGTGGAGGAGGAGGAGGAGGAGGAGGAGGAGGAGAAGAAGAAGGAGAAGGGGAGGAGGAGGAGAAGGAGAAGAATGGGGAAGAAGAAGAGGAGGAAGTGGAGGAGGAGGAGGAAGAGAAGAAGAAGAGGAAGAAGAAGAAGAAGAAGAAGAAGAAGAAGAAGAAGAAGAAGAAGAAGAAGAAGAAGAAGAAGAAGAAGAAGAAGAAGAGGAGGAGGAGGAGGAGGAGGAGGAGGAGGAGGAGGAGGAGGAGGAGGAGGAGGAGGAGGAGAAGAATGGGGAAGAAGAAGAGGAGGAAGTGGAGGAGGAGGACGAAGAGAAGAAGAAGAAGAAGAAGAAGAAGAAGAAGAAGAAGAAGAAGAAGAAGAAGAGGAGGAGGAGGAGGAGGAGGAGGAGGAGGAGGAGGAGGAGGAGGAGGAGGAGGAGGAGGAGGAGGAGGAGGGGGGAGGAGGGGGAGGGGGAGAAGAATGGGGAAGAAGAAGAGGAGGAAGTGGAGGAGGAGGAGGAAGAGAAGAAGGAGGAGGAGGAGGAGAAGAATGGGAAAGAAGAAGAGGAGGAAGTGGAGGAGGAGGATGAAAGAAGGGGGAAGAAGGAAAAGAAGAATTATTTCTACTCGCTTTTTTGAGTAGATTTGATGCCTCCACAAGGACTCAAACATCTGTTTGTAAGATCTCAAGGAGCAATCATGTAAGCGAGACCTTACCTTGGCAACCCGAAAGCTGGCTGCCACTCAGAAAAAAAAATACTGACCATAGTTTAAGCCAGATGTTGCTTAGTTAACAGGCTTTAAAAACAGTTCTGTTGTAGGTTCTTTGTTTATATTCTGCCCAGGTCATATGGTACGACTAAAGCAATTGATCCAACTGTTGATATTGAAAGGCATTACAGATAGTCCTCAACTTACGACTGCAATTGAACCCAAATTTCCATTGTCAAGCGAGGTGCTGGTTAAGTGAGTTTTGCCCCATTTTATGACCTTTCTGGCCACAGTGGTTATAAGTGTGAATCACTGCAGGGATTAAATTAGCAACATGGTTGTTAAGAGAACCTGGCTTCCCGGTTGATTTTACTTTGTCAGAGGGTCACCAAGAATGATCACCTGACCCCAGGACACTGCAACCGCCATAAAGGTGAGCATCCAAAATTCAGCCCAAAATTTCCATTGCTAATCAAGCCAGTTGATTAGATGAGTCCGTGGTTATTTTACGACCTTTTTTTATGTCGTGGTTGTTAAGTGAATCACAAAAGTGGTTCAGTGAACCATGCGGTCATTAAGCAAATTGGACTTCCCCCATTGACTTGGCTTGTCAGAAGGTTGCTGGAAAGATTGCAGATGGCAATCCCAGGACCTCAAGACATTGCAACCATTGTAAATACAGGCCAGTTCAATGGTGGGATTCAATTTTTTTTACTTCTGGTTCTGTGGGTGTGGCTTGGTGGGCGTGGCAAGGTGAAGGATACTGTAAAATCCTCATTCTCTCCCACCCAATTAACCTGCTTTCCAGCTCTGTTCTCCTGTGCAGGGCAACCAAAGAAGACCCAGCCAATCAGCTGGGACTCAATGGGAGGCAGAGAAGAGATGGGGTTGGCGGGGCCAGTCAGAGGTGAGATTTCCCGGTTCTCTGAACTGTTCTAAATTTCCACTACCGGTTCTCCAGAACTGGTCAGAACCTGCTGAACACCACCTCTGTGCCAGTTGTCAAGCAACCAAAACTTGATCATGTGACTCTGGGAAGCTGCAGCGGTCATAACCACGAAAGCTGCTCATAAGTCACTTTTTTCAGTCTTGCTGTAACTTTGAACAATAAATGAGTTAAATGAATCGTGGTAAGCTGAGAGCTCCTTGTATTTTACATATAGTCCAGTTAGTCCTCAACTTACAACCACAATCGAGCCCAAAATATATGTTGCTAAGTGAGAAATTTAGAACCGGATTTTCTATCCCAAATCCAGAAGCTTTTTAACTAAGAGCATCTGAGCATCTGAGCTGTGGTGGTGCAGTGGTTAGAATGCAGTATTGCAGGCTAAATCTACTGACTGCCAGCAGTTCAATTCTCACTGGCTCAAGGTTGACTCAGCCTTCCATCCTTCCAAGGTGGATAAAATGAGGGTCCAGATTGTTGGGGACAATAGGCTCACTTTGTAAACCACTTAGAGAGGGCTGTAAAGCACTATGAATCAGTATATAAGTCTAAGTGCTATTGCTATCTGTGCTAGGTGGAGTCTTTCAACCCCTATTTTGGTTTTCCAGTTCTCTCCCCCTTCCCTCCCCCAAATACAATGAACTGAATTGGTGCAGCTGGGTAACACTGATCTACTAATAAAAATGCAATTCCCATTCCAGGTTATCTGCCACAACATTTCAGAATCAAAGAGAATCCTGTACAGTTGTAGTGCTACCTTCCTACTCTAAGGAACATAGCAAAACTGCTATGTTCACCTCAGCTAGGGCAACCTAAAGAAATATCATAAAATTGGTGCTGAAAGTTACTGAGAGGCTCAAGAGAATTAAAAATCCTATTTCTCCTACCGATCTTATAGCAAATAATCTGTCGGGTAAACAATATAATTTATATTGAAAAGCTACGAGTCAAACCGTACAGAAATAGATCCAAGTAATCAGTCTGATCCATGAAATCTTATAGGTACAAGTTGCCATTATGCACCCAGGTACTAATAAGAGCAAAATCTAGTCCATTGCTCTCATGATGTAAAGTTATTTTTACTTTTGACCAGGGACATTGTTTTTCAGGTATTACACAGCCTGCTAGTCAAGAAAATGAAAAGTGAGGGTAAATAGAATCCTTGAAATAAATGAAGAGCCTGATACTCAAATTTTAGAATCAATTAGAATCATTTAGATCAATTAGAATCATTTAGAATTAGAATCAATTTGCAGAATTAGGATTGAAGTCATATAGCTGCCAGTCTTTAGAATGTACTGTACTACCTACAATATAGAGCAAACTTGGTATCTTTTAGAAAAATACAAACCAATTTTTTCAGCAATGCAAAGGGACATACCACTCCAATCTGTATATTGAAATAATGAAAATAATTGATGATCCATAGATTTTCTTGGACAGCAGCATACAGAAACTAAGAACAACTTTCATAGAGGAATTTGTATTTTAAAATGAACACTTGCAATACACCAAGATTAGCATTTTATATTTCCACAATCTTTATTACTGGAAAACTAAGTGAAGCAGCCAAACTTGTTTTTAACTAATGAAGAAATGGAAAAAAAAAACCCACAAAGATTAAAAAAGAATCACCTAAGGATCTAGATCATACCAGAACTAGGTCATATTTGAAATTAACAGATCAAATCAAATCAAATGTATGTATTTATTATCCACTACCAACAGTTAACAGAGCTGTTTAAAAGCAGAGCAACTCAATTGCGGCTTTGCTCCGCATTTTGAAGGCTTCTCACTGGGTGGTCAAATGCATCAAGAAAGACACCAGGCTGGTTCTATCTCGGGTGAGCTGCCCCGATCATGAGCTCGGGAAGCTCTTTTATTAAAAACACACAGTAATACGTCACAAGCGGTGAACTCTATCCAATCATTATGTTACATGAGCAGAAATATTAATGGACACATAGTAGCATCAAATCACAGTGTTATATGGTCAGTTTTAGTAGGTACAAAGTAGCCAATATAGGTTAATTGTCGCATCTCAGTTGTTAATTGTGCTACTACTTTGCCAACCTTATCAATTTGAAGACAACTCATGAGATTGAATCTACCACATACTCCTCCTTCTTTGGCTAGTATGTAATCTAAAGCTAAGCGATTTTGGTAGACAGCTGTGCGTAATTTGTCTGTAGCAGTCGCTAGAGTGTTTAGAGCTTTGTCTATTCATTGGCCTACTAAATCTAAAACAGCTTGTCAATGAATAATTCTATTAATCATATATATGGAGGTTCTGTACCCCCAGGACCTGTCCTGGGCCCAAGTGGCCATGCCATAGGTGCAGACGATTTGTTCTGAGGTCCAGATATCCCCTGTGTATTCTAATTGACAGGGGAAACCTGCAAAGGCATTGTCGGTGTCTCTTTTCTTGAGGGATAATGTATCATACACAGGGATGCCTAGTTCTTGCTTAATGGAGATTGGTAGGAGGAAAAAGGAACGTCTTATCCACCTCAATACACATGATCCTTGCCAATCTGCTGGAAAAGATGAATAGGCTAGGTTACCACAAATCCAATACATGTTATTTGGGGCTGTCCAAATTTGGGAAGATGTGTCATTGAGATAAGGAAGGAGGGAGGTGTTGAATTTGGCAGGTGTGGTGGTAGCATTGTCAGGTGCAATCCAAGTCTGGTAGGAGTTATCCCATGTACCTAAGCAAAGGAGGTGTCCTACTGGAGTGGACCCATTTCGGGAAAAGCAGTTTCTACCAATTAGTTGGTGGTAATTGTCCAGATAAGTGGATCGAAAGCTGTTCTAGCTGTTATGTTTCCTACAGAAGACATGTTATTAAACAGTGATGGCTAGGCTTCTAAGATTTGCCACGGCCATTGTTCTCCTGTGGTGGTTCCCCCACAGACAAAACAATTGGTTATTGCAAGTTGTTTTGCAATTTTTTTCTGCCATATCCATGAACAAGTTTTTTGCAATAACACTGGTATCAGGGGCTTTTTCTAATTTCCTTAAATTATTATATATCGACCAGCCTAAGGATGTTTCCTTACCTTCACATATTACTTCAGTTTTTATGGTAATGTAAGTGTTTGGATCTGATCCTGTGCCATCAATCCCTGTGCCATAAGTATTCAAGGCAGGGTGTTGTCTGGGGATGGTGATTTCTACCTTATTGTCTGTGGTAGACCCTGATATTCGTTTGAAATGTAACAGATGATTGCAGCCTGAATACCCTCCCCCGGTATAATCACAGACACAAGACCAATCTGAGCACTTGACGGAACCTCCACAAGGGATCCATTGATTGGGGCTCCCTATGGCCCAGTTAATGGGTGTGTGACACAAATATTTATGATTGTGGGCATAAGTTGTTTTCCAATCAGCCGATCTGCATGAATGTCCCCCTGGTTTAGAACAAGCAACACAAACATCAAAGATTAAAACAATTAGGTCAGTACCATCCTTGAGCACGGTGGTGTGGTTTAGGTAATAAAGTTTTCCCTCCCCCTCAGGAGCAGATCTGCCAGAGGTTCTTGGAAGTCCCGCCCATAAGGTAACGTTGAGACATATAGCCGTCTTGGGATTGTAGCAAATGGTTTTTGAGTTCATTTTGCATAGATGGTACATGGTCCTGTTGTTTTGGCAAGTTTTTCCCATAGGAAGGCACTTCTGCGGTTGTTGGGTATGGTAGATGAGAGTTAGTTGAATGGAGCCTGCTTGCGTGGTTTTGGTCAGGCAGGGGGCGCAGCTATCTGATGCGCTGGTGGGGTTCTGCAATCTCTTAACCCGATGTAGAAAGGGGGTGGCCTGAATATCAGGTTGATTTGCGAATTGTCTGTGATGATGATGAGCTGAATGGGATCTGAGGACTGTCCAGGATTCATAAATGTTGTGTATGGAATCATAGAGGCATCGACCGGAACAATAATAGGTGGTGGCAGTAGGGCAAAGTATGAGAAGTGTAGTCCGAGGAGGAAGTTCAAAGGTGTTGATCCAGAAAGAAGCATTGCTGGAGATATGGAGCCATGGCTGTGGGAGCGTCGACCATCTGAGGTAGGGGGGAAAAATGTCCCCAGATGCAGTGCAGGTCAGCAGGAAGGGAGTACCTGGTGTGAAGTACGTCACTCGAGACAGAATGGAGACCTTGGAGGCATGTGTGGCAAGAAGGAGGAAGAGGGTCGGCAAGACAACGGGACGAATCATGTTGATATGTCTGCAGGTGGTGATTTTTCTATCTTGGGGTGATATGGTCTGACGTGTCGTCCAGGAACCCACAGGACACGATCTGGAAGCTGGATAGCTGCGTAGCCATGACCCCAGGTGAGGAGAGCAGCAGGACCATTCCAAATAGGGTCTGGCAGTTGGCGGTAGTATACCTGTGGTAGTATACCTGTGGTTTGGGAGAATCAGGGGAAGGGGGAGAGAAAAATGTCGCTCTGCTGCCGTCGTAGCAGGGGTGCCGGAGAGATTGAGGAAGTTAAGTGTATAAAGTGTATAAAGATAGAGATTAAGGGTGTCTTGCATTGCCGGGAGGCCAAGGGCTTTCTTCCCTTTGATCAAATGTCATTCTAACGCTGTTTTTAGCGTTAGGTTGGCTCTCTCTACCAGAGCTTGTCCTTGACTGTTATAAGGGATTCCGAATTTGTGGGTAATTTGCCACTTAGCGCAGAATTCTGACATGGCTGTGCTAGTGTATGCAGGACCATTATCTGTTTTTATTTCATTTGGGGGTCCCAACAATGCCAAGGTGCGAATGCAATGGTTGATGACATGTTTGGAGGCTTCTCCTCTTTGCGGAGTTGCCATTATAAACCCTGAATAAGTATCAATTGTGACATGCAGATACTTCCAGGGGGCAAACGGAGGAAACTGAGTAATGTCCACCTGCCATATTTCACAGGCTTTCAACCCGCGGGGATTTACCCCTAAGGGAATGGAATGGGCTTGTTGACTGCAGGTGGGGCACTGCTGTCTAATGGTGAGGCTTCAGCCATGGTAAGGTTGAAATGTTTCATGAGAGCTTTAGTATTTTGATGGAAGTATGAATGGCTCTCCCAAGGAGCTAAGGTGTGTGAGGTCATGATACCTGCAGCCGCTTGATCAAACACATCATTGCCTTCCTGGAGGATTCCTGGGAAGGGTTGGTGGCTGCGGATGTGTGCTACAAAGAGGGGGTGCTGACGCTGTGCAACAAGGTGTTGCAATGTAACAAAAAGAGAGAGAAGGTTTTTATCAATAGCGGGACAGAGGTAAGAATCGTGAATAGTAGAGACTATTTGGGTATCATATAGGCTGTCTAGGATTAAGTTGAGGGGTTCATTAAAATTCTGGAGGACCAATATGGTTGCAGCAAGCTCAGCCCTTTGTGGTGATATTTGCACAGGGGTGGTTTTAGTGTGCCACACCCCATTCCTTTGCCAAGCGCATGCCCCTCGTTCCCTACTGCCATCAGCAAATATAGTCAAGGCGTTGACCAAAGGCCTTTTGCTGATGGGAGAGGAGAAAGAAATGGGTATTGTCCGAATGATTTGAAAACGTGGGTCAGAGGGCGGGTGGCAGGAAACTAGTTCAGGCCAGTCAGCTAAGGTAAACTGATTTTCCTGGGAGTTTTGGAATAGAGATTCCCATATTTGTAGTGAAAAGGGGATGAAAAGTGTGGAGACATCTATTCCCATAAGTAATTTTGCAGGACTCCTGCCTTTTGTGATCAATTGAGCCAACTGAGTTGATTTGGAAGTGATGGAGCATCGTGGCGTATGGGAAAGATGGATCCACTCTATGATGTGGAGTTTTTGGTCCTTTTGAGTTACTGCTGCGGTCATAAGCCTCGGGGTGGCTAAAATGACCATATCTAAAGGAGTATTGGCAGCAGCTCTGTCTACCCATATTTTTTGGATATTCTCTTCTATTTGAGTTATTGCCTGAAGCTGAGGTTGCTGCAAGGATATTATGTCAGCAGGCTTTTTTCCACAGATAAGGGCTTCAAACAATGGAGAAAGAATATCAATGGTTAAAGACAGGAAGGGTCGAGCCCAGTTTATGGTACCCAGATATTGCTGAAGTTGAACCAGGGTGGGTTGAGAAGGCAGAGACAGGGAGGGAAGTGAAGGATAGGCAGTAGCAGAAAGCATTTTATAGCCCAGATATGCGTATGGAGTTAGTACTTGCACCTTTTCAGGTGCTATGTGCAAGCCTCCTTTTGCAAGAACGGCTTTCAGGAAGGAAAATGAAGTGAACACCATACCCGGTGGCCCAGGAGTGGCAACAAGGATATCATCCATGTAATGATATTCCAGAAATTGTGGAAAAGCAGAACGATAGGGTAGCAAGACATCATTGACATAGTGTTGACACATGGTGAGGCTATTGAGCATACCTTGAGGTAGGACTTTCCACTGAAAGCCGGAGGAGGGAGAGGAGTTGTTTAAGCAAGGTAGTGTAAAAGCGAATAAGGCACGATCTTGTTCATGCAGAGGGATAGAAAAGAAGCAGTCCCTTAAATCAATGACCATGAGATCAAATTTTTCAGGGATGATGTTGGGATTTGGAAGACCACATTGTAATGCCCCCATTGGTTTTATTATTGTGTTCACGGCTTGTAGATCCTGTAAGAGCCTTCATTTTCCTGACTTTTTCTTTAGGACAAAAATGGGGGTGTTATATGGGCTGACAGATGGTTCAACGTGCCCTTTGACAATTTGGTCCTGAACAGGTGATTGCAGGGCCTCTAATTTGTCTATAGTGAGGGGCCATTGATCTACCCAAACAGGTTCTGTGGTTTTTAATTGTAGCCACAGTGGGGTTCTAGAAGAAGATTCCATTAATCGATAATGAGTTTTGCGTTAAGTTGAGACATAAGATCACAGCCCCACAGGTTAGTATGTAGCGGAAGGACCAACGGTTGGAGGTAGGCAGTGCGAGAAATATCAGAGGAACTCACCGGTAGCCAGTGTTTGCTACGGTGGGCGTGCTGAACTCCTCCCACTCCCCGAACGGCTGGGGCAGTTTCCAAAAGCCAATCGTCCGGCCACTCAGCCATTCAGATGACACTTATGTCAACTCCAGTATCTAAGAGACCCGAAAAGACTTTGTTACGGATTGTGAACTGTAACACAGGCCTGGCTTGTTCCACTGTCTGATGGACAGTAAATGCCCATGCATCAGCCGTTTTAACAGGTACCGGAATAGCGGTTGCTACTAATTCTCCCTTGCTAAATTTTGTGGGAGTATTTCCAATTACTGCCATGGCCACTGAGGAAAAGTCATCGGAATCTCTCAGAAACAGAGAAGCAATGATTCCCCTTGCCATGAGGTCTCGGATGGGATAAATTATGAGGGGCGTCATGGCAGGAGGGATCGTTTTCAGGCATGTGGGGAGAAAGTAAACAGTGTCTGGGATGTCAATTTCCATATCTTCGGAGGCAATTAGTTGGAAAGATATGGAGTCAGCCTTTGGAGCGGGGCTAGCTGATCACCCCTCCTCTAGTTTCCCTGTGGCTGAGGAATGTTGCTGCGACACTGGTTTGCCCAGTGGTACCCTTTCTTGCACCTTGGGCATATCGTCTTAGGCTTGGTGTTGTTTTGTGTATTGTCTCTGGCTCTGCATTGTGCTTTGAAATGGCCTGGCTTCCCACAATTGAAGCAGTTTCTGGCTGGCCTGTTTTGAGAATTTGCTTGCTGCAAGGCCATGGCCAGATGCTCCATATTGTAGGAGACAGTTCCCACGATTCTGCAAGCCTTTAGATAGTCCAAGAGGGAAGCCCCCCCTCGGACAGATAGAGGCTGCAGAATCCTCTTGCAATCCTCATTAGCATTTGCAATGGCCAGTTTTAACAGAAGCTCTTTACGGGCTTCTTCATTCGAGATTTGTCTCTGAATGGCTTTCTGAAGTTCCTCTACGAACTCAGCATAAGGCTGATGTGAGCCTTGAGTAATTTTTGAAAAAGATCCTATGATGCCAGAGGTAGGATCATTGACTTTGTCAAGGGCTTTGACCACTATGATACTGATAAGGGCAAGGGTATGTTGTGGGAGAGCCATCTGAGTTGTTAAGTCTGCAAATTGACCCATACCAAAAATTTGATCTGCTCTCGCAGCTGCGTCACGATCGCGGACAAATTTTTCAGCTTCGGCGTGAAAGTCTGACTCCCAAACAACATACTGCGGTCCCGTCAGTATCATATGGAAAAGATCTTTCCAATCTTGGGGTAACATGAAAAAGGAGGAGCTGATGGTGTTAATGAAGCCTCTGACATATGGTGCCTGGATGCCGTACATGGCCACGGCTTGTTTTAAATCTCTAATTAATTTCATGGGTAAAGGTTCAAGTCTAGGCACCATATTTCCGGCTCCATCCCCTATATATTCAACGGGACAAAGAGAGAGCTCTTCCATGATAAGAGAGCCCTCCTTGCATCCCTGTGCCATGGCTTGCGCGATCGCTCCCATGGGTGTCTGATTCTGCACTGAATTTGAGTCAGGAGGATTTATGGGTTCAGGAGCAGTGGGGGAGGAGCTTCTAATGGGAGAGCATCCTTTGTCTTGGTTTCAGCTGTATAAGGAGGAGGACCCTCTTTATGGGAGGGGGCATTGGTCAGTGCTAAACCATGGATTTTTAAACATTCCATGACTATACACCATGTGGTCAGAATCTTTGGCGGAGCCCAGGAAGCATTATGAAAATAGTCACCCAAACGTTGCCATGTGGAGACTTTCAACGACCCTTTCTCCGGATAAGCCGGACATTGTGTATAGATGTAAGTCAAAAGGGTGATAAGGTCCTTTTTAGTTGGAACCGGGAGCGTTTTGCCCTGATTCCTAAGAATAAGAATTGAGCTCTTCGTTAATTCTCCTAATTCCTGCAAATGTGCTATCTGCGCTTTGGAGAACTTTCTACTCATACTCACCTGAAGGGAGGATGTCTTCTTTAGGGAAGATTCTTGGGGAGGGATCCGTGACACGAGACAGTGTCCCTGAGTTGCAACTGGCTCGTCCGGCTGGGTGAGATAAGCAGTCGAAGACAGATGCACCCGTTTCTTTTAATGGATCACGTCGGGGTCACCAGATGCGGCTTTGCTCCGCATTTGGAAGGCTTCTCACTGGGTGGTCGAATGCATCAAGAAAGACACCAGGCTGCTTCTATCTCAGGTGAGCTGCCCTGATCACGAGCTCAGGAAGCTCTTTTATTAAAAACACACAGTAATACATCACAACCGGTGAACTCTTCCAATCATTATGTTACATGAGCAGAAATATTAGTGGACACATAGTAGCATCAAATCACAGTGTTATATGTTCAGTTTTAGAAGGTACAAAGTCGCCAATCAACGCTTGCAGTCCAGTTTTAATGGTGTTGTATTGCTGATTGATGTTCTTTGTTCCTAGTACACGCTTTCAGCCTACGTGAGGCCTTGAGGCCTGGCATGTACTGAAACTGTTGAAGTTGATTCATTACTGCACTCAATGAGCATTTAAAACAACCAACAAAATAGCCAAGCTACTTATATCATCTTTCCCTACAATTTTTTTTACTTCCAGTTCTGTGGTAGGCGTGGCTTGGTGGATGTGGCAGGGGAAGGATACTACAAAATCTCCATTCCCTTCCCACCCCACTAACCTGCTTTCCAACTCCATTCTCCTGTGCAGGGCAACAAAAGAAGACCTAGCCAATCAGCTGGGACTCAGGAGGCAGAGAACAGATGGGGGCGGGGCCAGTCAGAAGTGGGATTTGCTGGTTCTCTGAACTACTCAAAATTTCCACTACCGGTTCTCCAGAATCCTGGCGGATCCTCTGCTACAGGGATTCTGGGAAATGGAGTCCAAAGGTGCAGTCACAGTGGCACTGAAATGGCCACGAATTTGCCAAATTTCAATCCCATCAGAGTCATAGGTCCCAGATTTTGGATGCCTATTGCAAGTTAACCCATTTGAGTTATGCTGATTCAAAAACTGTTGTTTTAGGATGCACTGTTGCACTCAATTAAAGCTTGCAAAATATCAAACAGACATTTAGTAATGTGGGTCATTAGAGGCGCTTTTAGAAATAAATGTATTACACAAAAAGAACACAGCCAGAAGTATTGAATGTACTGAATCTATATTTTTTCCTGCTTGGGGCTGTATTGTTGGGTGTTTCTTGATGATGGATATCATTATTCTTGCAGCTGTGGAAAAGTGGAAAACAGCTGTTTTGCCTTCTATCAAGGCTAGTAAACAGGGGATTTTCCCCATTTACATTATCATTAATCTTCCCTTCTCCTCTGTACTTGTTTACTATCAACCCTGGCAGGATGATAAACATCTGTTTACTTGTTTGTTTGCTTACTTGGAGTTTGTATCTTCTGACTTCTGATAATTGCCTGCACAAATCCCTGCTGGGTTTTCTTTTGGCAACATTTCAGAAATGGTTTGTTATTGCCTCCTTCCTAGGACTGAAAGAGACTGGCTACCCCAAGGCTACCCATGTTTGTATCTTAAGGCAGAACTAGAACTCACAGTCTCCCAGGTTCTAGGCCATCTCCTTAGCACCTCCCATTTCTCAAATGTGCACAAAAGCTCCATTCATTTCTTAGAAACAGAGAAGATGTAAGTAGCTTTCAGTGGCCCGAGATGAAAACTATTTATTTATTCTATTTATATCCCACTTTTGTTATTTTTATAAACAACCCAAAGTGGTGAATATATCTCCTTTTTCCACCTATTTTCCTCACAGCAAAAGTCTTGTGAAAAAGCACCTTTGGGACAGCCATGACCTGCATGACTGAGAATCTCAACAGACATTTAACAATCCTGTGAGGTGGCTTAGGCTGAGAGAATGGGATGGGCCCAAAGTCACCCAGCTGGCTTTCGGGTCAAAGGTGGGACTAGAACTCACTGTCTCCTGGCAATTTGGCCCAAAGTCACCAGCCAGTTTTCATGCCTAAGATGGGACTAAAACTCAAGGTCTTCTGATTGGCCCAAAATGCCTAAGGCAGAACTAGAATTCACAATCTCCTGGTTTCTAACTTGTTGCCTTAACCACTGGACCACACAGGCTGTCAATCAATCAGTGGCAAAAAGGAGGACAAGAAGTCATATATTGGATCCATATTCAGCTCAGTCTCAAACTGTTCTCAGGAATTACAAAAGCAGAAAGGCTAAATAAAGAAAACATATATATTTTCTTTGTTTCGAGGAAGGAGTCATCCCTTAAGACTTTCAAGAAAAAATTGGACTGCCATTTGTCAGAAATGGTGCAGGGCCTCCCACTTGGGCTAGATCAGTGGTTCACCCCAGGGGGTGATTTCATTTTTCAGGGGGGCGATGGAACGAAAAGGGGTGACGCAGGGACAAAGGGACGGAAGGGGAGTGATATGGAGGTGATGGAATGAGAAGTTTTGGGGACACTGTTGAGACTTTTTTCGTACAGTGAATAGCTGTATATCTGTCGTACAAAAACATCAGATCGCTCGCTATTAGTGGATTGAACTGTGTTTTAAAATGTTCTGTAAAAATTTTCTTTGTGTCTTTTTAACCCTTTTTACAGTGTGCATAAATATATATTTTCCTCAAATCTTAATTTGGTTTCAGAGTTTTTGTCCTGAAATTCTTAGTTCCTGCATTGCGGTTTGTTCTTATGCCCTTTTTATCTGTCTTTTTGCATCTTAAAATTCACTTCTAATTAAATCATTAAATGTTACTGTTTTTTTTTCGGGCATTTCATTTTCTTGAAATTGAATTTTGTTTTCAGTGGTCATTGCATTTTAGTGTCTTGAATAAATAAGATAATAATGAAATACTTGCATCACGAAGTTTGGGAGTAAAGTAATGGGTGGCATCAGAATTTTTCACACAACTGAGATATGGGAAAAAGACTGGAAATAAATTATGTGTATCAATATGTCCTGATGACAATTTTAAAGAAAACAAAAAACATGTTTGCATAAATTGAAGAATTATTTCCCTGTGTTGTGATTGAGAGGTTATGTTGCGGGAGGGGGCCGATGATAACTTCCTCAATGGCTCAAGGAGGCAATTCTTTCAAAAAGGTTAAGAACCACTGGACTAGATGACCTACAAGGTCCCTTCCAACTCTGTTTATCTGTTAAATCTCTTAAAGGAGTTGAATGAATTTCCCTATCCTTGCTTTACTTCCATGATCGATGATACAAAAGTTGTAATTTGCTACAGCATCGATACCAACTCACTGGCAGCATCCAAAATGCCTTTTCAAATGGATGATCTCCAGGTTAGCATGTCCTTTAATTTTATGAAGTCTGCTCATAGACGTTCAGTTTCAAATATTGTGATAACAGTAGCTGAGCTGCCAGGAGTTCAAGGGGAAACACAGTCTCTACATTTCTCTAGATTTCTGCTTCGTTGTGTGGTTAGAAACCAAAGGCCCCCATCCCTGACAGCAGTCCAATCTGTTCACTGCAGGTTTATGGCACACACCAGGGGTGTCAAACTTGATTTCATTGAGGGCCACAGCAGTATTTTTTTTTTAAATACATTTTTTATTTGTTATTTCTACAAACACATCATTGTGTGAACAGTGTGGTTCCAGGGTATTTTACATTTTAGAACAAACATGACAATAGTTTAATATTGATACTGTTAACTTTCTTATATAATTTAGTATTAATCAATGGTGGGATTCAAAAAATTTTTACTAAAATTTGGGAGTAGCTTGGTGGGCATGGCAGGGGAAGGATATTGTAAAATCTTCAGTCAGACTAGAGATGGTATTTGCCGGTTCTCTGAACTACTCAATATTTCTGCTACCAGTTCTCCAGAACTGGTCAGAACCTGCTGAATTCCACCTCTGGTATTAATGCATATTATCAATCTTAATTATTCAATATTCCTATGTGCTATTTTGTGTCCGTAACTATATTCTTGATATCCATTTCTTTTATCATAAGTATTATATTAGTGGTCAAATTTGCAGTGTTTAACAAATTATATAATTCAACTAGCCATTCATAAATTCATATTAATTTATGTTTTCCATTATTTATCCCCTTTTTAGTTCTTTGTTGTGCCACTATTATATTTAAAACAAAACCCCTTTCTAGTCTCATTATAATACAAACAAAATTATATTCATAATAATGTTAGGGATAACAATGTTTACCCTAACTGGTTTAGGTAAAATAATAAATATGTTATCATGGTTTGTTAGTTAAAGTGTCTGTAACTTTAACTGTAAGAATGTAATTAAGGGAGTGGTTGTAAAAGCACCATAAAAGAAGCAAGGCATGGCAGCTTGCTCTCTCTGGCTTGAAGATCCCTAATTACTGGATAGACTGAAGACTGCGTTTTTCCCCTACTGGAACGGGAGAGAGAAAGGACTGTTGATTTATCAACGGTGAGAGGACTGATTTATTATAAGTGAACTGACATTGGATATTCTACACGGACTTTGCTAATTGAATATCCTTGAATGGACTGACTAAAACGATACATGACTAATGGACTGTTATTTTGACTATGCTATAAAACTCTAAGTGGAATAAACTATATTTTTGATAGCACAAGTGTATCTGTTATTTTTACTGTATGTTAACAAACATACAAACTTATCTCACTCATTTATCTGTATGCCTATCTGACTAACGCTGCACATTCTGTTTAGCTTATCTCCTTAACCCTGGTTGGGGAACCCAGGCTTAACATTATTTACGTTTAACAAGTTACACAAGCAGGGTTGTGTTTGACCTCAGAGGAGCATGGTGAGTGTGGCATGGTGGGTGTGGCCAGCTTGACATCACTTGTGTCAGGGGTGTCTGTGGTGGCCCAAATGCTTTGCCAGTGAAAATGGGCTCCTGAGCTCAGTTTTCAGCCACCACGGATGACAGCAGCCCTCTTCCAGTGAAAACAGAGCTCGGGAGGGGGGAGCCACATGCAACCTCCCCCCCCCCGGGCCCTGTGTTTGGCTGCGACAGTCTCCTGCAACTCTTTGCCAGTGAAAACAGAGCTCAACAGGATCATGCATGGCCCTCCTGAGCTCCAATTTTACTGGCAGAGGCACCACGGGTCAATCCTTTACTGTTTCCAGGGTAGCCCCATGGGCCAGACCCTGTCATGCCCTTGTTGGAGTCTGAATCCAAGGAGGAAGATGAACAGATGACAGGGAGTGGGAGTGTGGCTTCATTGGCTGGAAAGGAAACTGGGGAAGGGAAAAGTCTGGCTGGGCAGAGCAGGGAAGAGGTAGAACAAGGGAAAGGGAGTTCAGAGGAAGACCCAGGCCCACCCCCTCTTCATCCTAGGGCATGCAGGGAGGAACGGAGAAGGGAGCAATGTGAGTTGCATGGCTTATGGGGAAGGAAAGGGCCCTGATTCCCTTCATTAGCCACACCTGGGAAGAGAGCTTAAAAGAGATGCAAGCTGAATGTGGCATCTGCTGGGAACAAACGTGAGTTTATCTTGTGTTGACTTTGGTTATCTGCATTCCCGGCATCCTCCCAACCATGTTGAATTATGGCCATTCCTTCATGTCTGGAATTCCTTCTCTTGCCCTAATAGACTAATTATCTCATTTTGCTTCGATTGGACTTTATAGTTACAGTTTTTGTTGGCCATGTTTTGGACTTAATTCTCTGCAGCCAAATGCTGTTTCTGGGAGAGTTTTACTCCACCCCATAAGGTAACCAGGACATTGGGGACAAAGTTGGAGCTAATAAAGGGACTCCTACTGATTATCTGACTGTGTTGCCTTTGTGCCCCGCCCTGAGTGATTGTAGATCCAAGAACCCTGCAGGCTGGATTCCGCCTGTGGGCCTCGAGTTTGATATCTCTGGCATACACCAAATAAACATACAAATAAATAAATTTTAAAAGTGCAGGCCTAAGATATCATCAAAGCAAGGGAGCCATTGCTTTGGAGAATGGCAAAATAAACAGACAATCAGAATTTTACAGAGCACAAGACAGTTGGGAGGAGGCATCTAGAGTAGACACTGAAACCCCTTATTAACCATTTATTCCTCTACACACATTCCTTTTGTTTTTGTTTCTTTGTCTTGGGTAACCATTACCTTATGAAACCCCGAGGGATTCTTTGTCATCAGGATGACTCGGGAGTTGGTGGGAGTTTTAAATTGCCAAATTCTGGGAACAATCCTTGTAAAAAAAAAACAAACCCGAAATTGTAATCAGTCTTTGTGAACAACCAGATTGCTTCTTTTGGGTGATGAAGAGACAGTGGTTGAAACAAATCACTGACTCTTAATGAGCAGTCCTGTCTGTGTCTACAAAATCAATCTTCTTTGGCATTTACTATCCTTGTCTTTTGGAAAGATGTGGATGTATTGCTTGATGTAATTATTGTAATGCTGCGAATTGAACAAATACTCTAAGTATGCTGATTAACCTTAAAGGGAAAGGAATAAAAAAAGGTAGTTTCAATCGGGATAGCAAATTCCAGAGAGAGCATCCAGACAAACATTTCATCTAATTCTTTAGCTCTACTCAGCAGAAGAAATATATCTGAAAAAACGTTTTCAATCAAGCAGTGATTTTTTTAAAAAAAGCATGAACTAAATGGAAGCATATAAAGTTCATATATAAAGTATGGATAATCCTCAACTTATGATCCATTTGTTTAATGTCTAGTTGACATTATAATGATGCTGGAAAAAGCAGCTTGTAAATGGTCTTCATGTTTGCGGTCACCTGATCAAAATCCAAGCAAATGGCATGTATTTAACAAAAATTGTGATGGGGTTATGTGATAGCCATTTGCAACTTTCCCAGCTGGTTTCCAGAAGAATAGTGGAACTGAAAAGGACTTTGGAGATCTTCTAGTCCAACCCCCTTTTCAGGCAGGAGACCCTACACCATTTCAGACCAATGGCTGCCCAGTGTTTTTTTAAAAACCTCCAGTAATGAAGTAACCACAACTTCTGGAGATAACCCGTTTCACTGGTTTATTATTCTCACTGTCAGGAAATCTCCTTAGTTCTAGGTTGCAAGCAAAGTCAGTGGGGGAAGCCAAATTCAGTTAATGTCCATATGGTTTGCTTATCAACCGCAAGAACAACAACAAATCATAAAATTGGGTGCAATTCACTAATCGACCACCTCACTTAGTGATGAAAGTTCCAGTGCCGTTTATGGCTGTAAGTCAAGGACCTGTAAAAACTATTTTGTAGTGGGAAAATGATAGATAGATAAGAGAGAGAGAGAGAGAGAGAGAGATGTTAGATAGGCGCTAGATGAGATGGATAGGCAGGCAGGTAGGCAAAGACCAACAAACAGACAGATGGATGACAAACGGATGGATGGATGATAAAGAGAGATTATAGATAGATGAGAGATAGAGAAATGATAGGTGGGTGAGCTAGATAAAGAGAGTGCTAGATCGACAATAAATACAACAGATGATAGATAGATGATAGATAGATAGATAGATAGATAGATAGATAGATAGATAGATAGATAGATAGACTGAGACATAATAGAGACCCAGAAGATGAACAGACCTATGGAACAGCTGTCCTGCCCTACATAAGAAGTACTACAGACAAAATTAATAAGATACTACACAGACATCACATCAAGACTGCCTTCAAAACAGACAGAAAAATAGCAGCCATCCTCAGGAACCCCAAAGACAAAATTGACCTGGAAAACCAAGGCATATACGAATCATGCCCGGCCACATACATTGGAAAGACCAATAGAAGAATAAGCACCTGCCTGGATGAACACAAAAATGCAGTAAAAAAGCTGGAACACGCTTCCTCACTAGTCCAACACATGGAAGCCACAGGTCATAGCATCAACTTCAATGGCACCAAAAAACTAGCCACTACAGAAAACCCCAGCCACAGAATCATCAGAGAAGCCATAGAGATTGAAAAAAGACCAGAAAGCATGAATAGAAGAGATGATTCCACCAGACTGTCAATCATTTGGAAGCCTGCACTCATAAACAAAAAAAATCTCCACACCACAAGCCAGGCAAACACCTGGGCACAAACAGATCCCCCCTGATACCTCCAGCTCAAACACACTCCAACCAGGCACCCAGATGAAACCTAGCTTCCTAACTAATGATAGCTGTCCATTTACCCAGAGCCAAGCTGCACTAAAGGCCTCCAATAAAGTAACACAATGTTGCCAGCCAATCAAGATACAAAAAGAGCCAAAAAACAGAAAGAAGATATTAGAAACACCAATCAAGCAGAACACAGCAAACTCCAAGACCAATAAACACAGACCAAGACTCCCAACCAATCAGGATGAAGAAAAAACCATTCTGGCACAGCAATAGGCTGCCCCAAATTTAAATCTGAAACCACTGTAAAAGTCTGACTCACAGATGAACACTACACAGAAGCCTGATGATGGCAGATGAGATTCTGCTGAAACGTTGCTACAACTTTAAAAGCACAACTACAATAACATGGGAAAATATCGAACCAAGCTGAATGCCAAAGATAGATAGATACGTACATACATACATATATACATATGTTAGATATGATGGATGGATAGAGAGAAATGATAGATGAGAAACAGAGATAGGTGAGATAGAATGAAATGAGAGATGGAGAGAGAAAGACAGACAGACAGACAGACAGACAGAAAGACAGAAAGACAGAAACACACACATAGAGAGAGACAGAGAGAGATAAAAATTATATGGCTGCCCATTCACTCTCATTCTCTATTTCACTCTCCCACCATCAACATGGACAATATGGAACTGTGCCGATCTAAGCATAGTTCAAAAAATTGTCTGCTATAACACCTTGCCTATCAATGACTTCTTCTGCTTCAATTACAATACAATATATGGACAAACAATTGATACAAACTCCAGGTAAACCGCTCCAAACTCAATTGCAGAAAATATGACTTCAGCCACAGAGTGGTCAATGTCTGGAACTCACTACCTGACTCCCTTGTTACAGCCTCAATCCCTCACAGCTTCAACCTCAAAGTGTCTACCGTCGACCTCACCCCATTCTTAAGAGGTCCTTAAAGGAGCATGCATAAGCGCACCAGAGTGCCTACCGTCCCTGTCTTACTATTCCCATTTGTTGTGTCTTCGGAAATGATGCCAGGAGTTGGTGACTTTGTATCAAGCTCTTTTATTGATGTGGGAACTGAACTGGCGCTATAGGAAAACTTCGCGGCTTTTATTTCTTTAGCCGCAGTGGCCGCGGTCAATGGCACCACTTTGAATCTCCCGCGATTTGAATAGACCAATCGCGGGAGATTCCTAGCGAGCCAATCGGCGCGGCTCGCCTAGCCAATCAGAGAGCGCCGCGCTTTGGCCAATCAAAGCGCGGGGATCTCAAGAATGCTAATGAGGGGACAGAACACCCCTCCCCTCTTGGTTTAGTCCTTACGTTGCGTAGTCCTGCAGGTAGGCGGGGCTCCGTCTTAGCCTACTGGACCTGCGCAGCTCAGTCGTAGGTTGGATCCCGGCCGGTTCGGTCGGGGTCTCTGCTTCTCCGAATGCCGTCGTGGGAACCGGCTGGACGGTCGGGCCGGGCCGCTCTCCGTAACTCCCTCCTGGGCTTCCCGGGTTGGTTGAACTGCGGGTTTCGCCGATCCCACTCGGTCTCCCTGGGTCGGTCGAGCTGGCCTGGCTGTCTCTTCCTGGCGAGGGGTCGTGCTGGCTGCTTTCCGGTAAGTATGGTTGGTTTATTCTTCTTTGGTTTTGGTCCCCTGGGTATTCCCTCCCCCCTTGGTTTGTGTTGTGGGGGTTGGTTTTGCCTGCTTGTGCGTCAGTGGTCTCTTGGGTGGTCGTCCTCGATCTTAATTGGTCGATGTGGCATTTCCATGCTCGTCCATCTGTTGTTTGTAGCCGGTACGAGTGTGGGCCTGTTATTTGTGTGATGATGGCCGGTACCCATAACGGGTCTCTCGTCAGGTTTTTTGCGTACACGGGGTCGCCTGGTGCGAAGGTTCGGTGTTTGCTGGTTGAGTCTGGGGGCTTCTCTGGGTTATACGTGGGGTGTAATCTGTCGAGTGGGAACCTTAATTTCCTCCCCATTAACAGTTCGGCTGGGCTCTTATTCGTTGTGGTATTTGGAGTTATGTGTTGGGTGAAGAGTAGTTTGTTTATTTTATCCTGGATCTCCCCGTGGTCTATTTTCCAGCGTGTCTATTTGTCAGCGCGTGTCGGATGCCCCTTTCCGCTAGGAATTTTTCGAATTCTAGCGAGGTGAATTGGGGCCCGTTGTCGGAAACGACGACATCTGGGAGGCCGTGCGTTGCAAAGAGTTTGCAGAGTTCCTTGATCACGGCCTCTGTGGTTGTTGTCTTCATGTTGCTTACCTCCAGCCAGTTGGAGTAAGTGTCTACTGTTACCAGGAAGGTGTGTCCTTTTGTGGGCCCGGCGAAGTCTATATGGATCCTAGACCAAGGTCCCCTTGGGGTTTCCCACTCTAGGACGGGTGCTGTGGGTGGGCTTGGCCTAGTTTCCTGGCATCGTTGGCACCTTGCTACCCATGTCTCAATCTGTTTGTCCATCCCTGGCCATCAAGCGTAACTTCTGGCCAGGGCTTTAGTCCTAACGATGCCCGGGTGCCCCTCGTGTAATAGTTCCAGAACCTTCCCTTGTAGCTTTTCTGGAATGACCAACCTATCCCCCCATAGTATGCACCCTTTTAATAACGAGAGTTCCGTTTGCCGATTCCGGATTGTCTTGACGGACTCGTCGTTGTCCCTTTCCGGCCACCCTTTCTCTACCCAATGCAACACCCGCGCCAGACGTTTGTCTTTATTAGTTTCTCGGGCAATGTCTGACGCGGTTATGGGTAGGTTGGGTAGAGTCTCTATACTGAGGGTGGTCGTCGTGGGTGCTGGGTCAGTGTCAGGTTCCGTTAGCGGCGAGCGGCTTAAGACGTCTGCATGGGAGATCGTCTTACCCGGTCTGTGTATGAGTCCGTAGTTGTAGGCCGCCAGGAACTCGGACCACCTTGTCATTCGGGGAGACAGAATGTTCGGGGTGGCCCGGTTCCCTGCAAGGATTCCCAGCAGCGGCTTGTGGTCGGTTATGATGGTAAATGTCCGGCCGTAGAGATACTCGTGGAATCTTTTTACTGTGGCAACGATAGCCAGAGCCTCTTTGTCTAGCTGGCTGTAGTTCCACTCCGGTTTGGTGAGGGTCCTTGAAAAGAACGTGATGGGTACTTCTTTTCTGTCGGGGAGGGTATGGCTGAGGACAGCGCCGACGCCGAAGGGTGATGCGTCGCATGTGACGGCCAGAAGTAGGGTCTCGTTGTACTGTATAAGGACGGCATCCGAAGTGAGGAGGTCCTTTGTTCTCTGGAAGGCGGCTTGCTCGTGTTTACCCCAAGTCCAGGTCGCCACCTTGTCCAGGAGCCTATGCAAAGGCTCCGCCGCCATCACCTTTTGGGGCAGGAAAACATTGTAAAAGTTAAGTAGCCCCAGGAATGCCTGTAGCTCCATCTTCGACTTGGGTGTGGGGGCTTCTTTGATGGCCTTGATTTTTTGGTTTGTTGGGTGAATGCCATGACGGTCTAGGAGATATCCTAGGAATTCAACCCATTCCGTGTATAATTGGCATTTCTCCCTCTTTACCTTGAGCCTGGTCTCTTTGAATTTGGTTAGGACCTCCCTTAGGCGACCCTCTAGTTCGGCTTGGTTGGTACCACCCCCTTGATGCCTTGTAATAGCCTTTCCATTAGGCTTTGGAATATTCCAGGTGCCACGCTGACTCCGAATTGGAGCCGGTTGCATTTAAATGCTCCCCGGTGGGTGACTATGGTTTGCGCTTCTGCCGTTTCCTCATCGACTGGCAACTGTTGGTATGCCTGGGCGAGGTCAAGTTTGGCGAAAACCTTGCCCCCTCCCAGTGAATGCAGTAGGTGTTGCACTACTGGGACGGGGTAGGCGCTTTGTTGCAAAGCGCCGTTTAGGGTGGCCTTATAGTCCCCACAGATCCTCACCGACCCATCGGGCTTGATCAGGGTGACTATGGGGGTCTCCCACTGGGCGTGGTCTATTGGTTGTAGGACCCCTTGCTTGACTAGCTTGTCAATTTGCTCGTCTATCTTTAAGTCTATGGTTTAAGTGCGAATGGCACCCGCCTTGGTTTCAGGCGTTTTGGGGGGACGTTTGGGTCTAGGCTGAATGATATAAGGGGCCCTCGGTACTTGCCTAGGTTTCCGTCGAAGACCTCTTGGAATTCCCGGGCTAGTTGTTGCTCCCAGCTGTCGTCGGTGATGTGGTTGATTCCCGTGACTGCGATGCCGAGCGGGGCGAACCATTGCAGTCCCAGTAGGCTTGGGCAGTCGCGAACGACGATTGTCAGGGGAAGCCTTTCGGTGCGCCCTTTGTATGTTACATTGAACTGTCCGGTTCCGACTACCGGGATGCGGTTTCCCTGGTAGTCTTTTACGATTAGTCTCTGGCTGTCTAGGCCTTTCCTTTGGATGGTAGGCACCAAGCGCTTTATTTCTTGCCATGCTATCATGGAGAGGTAGGACCCAGAGTCCACCTCCATTTTGCATGGCTCGCCTTCGATGCCTACCTCTACGTAGACCTTCCAGGCGTCATTGGTTGTGGCATGGCCGATGGTGACCGTCTGATGGGTCTCCTCTCTTCGCCGGGTCTCGCCGCCTCGTAGGGATCGTCCGTTCTGGTCCCATCTGTTGTCAGAGGGGTGATCTCTGGTCCGGAGTGGTGTGCTCTCTCGCCTCCGTTCGCTCTGGTCCCATCGTGGCGGGCTGCGGTTCTTTTTGAGGCGGCAGATGCGGGCGATGTGTCCCTTCTTGTCACAATGCCGGCAGATCGACTCGAAAAACAGGCATTCGGACCTGGGGTGGTCGCCTCCGCAACCGGCACAGTTGGTCCTCGACTTACGACCCCGCCGGTTCCGTGGATTGCGACCTGCCTGGAGGCGATGAATTTCCTCCTCCTCGTCGGAAGTGCCCGATGCCGAGTGGAAGTTGCCTGGTGGGTGGTCATCTCGGGTTGGGCCTTGGCCGACCTTGCAGGGTGGTTGTTCCTGCTGCGGTCCCCAGCGTTCGGTCGGCGCATGCGGTCGGCGGATGTTCGGGTCGCTTCGGCGGCTGCATCTTCGGTGAGGGTATCTGCAAGGTTGATGTTGCCCTTGGCCATCAGCTGACTCTGGAGGACGGGGTCCCACAGGCCGAGCACGATTCGGTCTCACAGGGCGTCGTTCAGGTTGTCGAATTCGCACAGCCCCCCTAGGTGCCGTAGTTCGGCGACGAAGTCGCTGAAACTCTCACCCGACCGTTGGTCCCGACGGTAGAACTCATGGCGTCGGATTAGGATAGGCACCTCTGGAGCGTAGTGCCGCCGAAGTATTGGCTCGAGGACGTCCCAGTCCATCGCGGTCACGTCGGCGGGTTTGGCAAGTGCCTTGGCCATCTTAAGTACCTCGGTCCCGCAGTGGGTCAGGAAGACGGCTCGCTTCATGTGGCCGGTGGCGTCCTTCAGGTCGCTGCACTCGAGGAACATGCGGAATTTGTCAGAGTACGATTCCCAGTCCTTGCTGGCGGGGTTGAAGGGTGCGGGGGGTGCGATTTTCGCCATCGTGGAGATTCGTCTGGCTTCCGTCGGACACGTGCTCCGGTTCAGGATCTGTATCCCACCTTCGTCGCCAGTGTTGTGTCTTCGGAAAGGATGCCAGGAGTCGGTGACTTTGTATCAAGCTCTTTTATTGATGTGGGAACCGAACTGGCGCTATAGGAAAACTTAGCGGCTTTTATTTCTTTAGCCGCAGCGGCCGCGGCCAATGGCACCGCTTTGAATCTCCCGCGATTCGAATAGACCAATCGCGGGAGATTCCTAGCGAGCCAATTGGCGCGGCTCGCCTAGCCAATCAGAGTGCCCCGCCCTTTGGCCAATCAAAGCGCGGGGATCTCAAGAATGATAATGAGGGGACAGAACACCATTTATCTGTGTTTACTCCCTTTGTTACTGTTTATGTTCAAACCCACACTTGTTCTCTTGTACATGCTTGACAAAGGAATAAAATTAAAAAAAATAAGATAAATAAAAATAAAACATAAGAACATCCAACAAATTAGGGGAGGGGGAAGGCACAAAGATGGGTGGAAAGTGAGGGATCAGAAATTCTGAAGGCTCTCAGGGAAATTAGAATTGCAGTGGGATTCAGTCTGATTTAAAGGGATTAATTGGGGCTCACCCACCCATGACCTGAGACAGCACAGTCAAAGTGAAATAAGGGCATCCATGCAATCCTTTTTTTTAAGGCACGTGGGTGTAATGTCCAGGAAAAGAAAAAGAGCCAAACTGCACGCCCAATGCTTCCTATCCCAACATCATTTCCCATGCTTTTCATTCCTCCTCCTTGGAGCAACCATCCACAGGGAAAAAAATGTTTCTTTCTGCAAACAATCCTCTCAGAGGCCATGAAAGATGGGATTTTTAAATATTTGGTTTTGGCTGGGCCACTACATCTTGAAATTTGTAATGAGGTGAGTCATTCTTTGAACAGGATGAAGGGGAAGGAACTGTCAGGGCGTAGAAAATCTGAGGTAAATTAGATGTTGTTTTTTTTCCCCAATGAAGGATGGACTATAAGCTGGAATGACACAAATGGCTGGCAGCTTGAGATAAGGCAACTGTCTTTTGATATAAAACCTATCCTTTGTCACAATCATTTGGTGAAAGGAAAGATCTAGAAGGTTCCAACCTGAAGTGAAATTTGTAGAAAGGCTGTATTTTTTGCCGCCCCTCCCCCAGGCATTCATCATGGTAAAGAAGGAGGAGACCAGCTGTTCAGAGGAGGAAAAGAGAAGTTTTGCAGGTGATATTTTATTTTTGCGTGGTTTTTATTTTTTATTTTATTTTTGCACCTGCAAAATCAATTTCAGAGACAGATGAGGATATTGTTCCACCGTCTTTGATCTGAACACACAGATGAGAAACACAGAGACATGTTCATACAGATGTCACCTGTGGAGCCACAATATGTGTGTGTGTGAGAGAGAACACAGCAGTGTGTGCCAGTGCTCTCCTGCAGTGTAGTGCAGTGCTTAATGTATGGAAAGTTTAAAATCTATTGCCTAGCTATGAAATGGTGTACGGAAGAAGAAGAAAAAGACACCACCCAACTGTAGAATGCTAAACAATATTAGCCCGTCTCCAAACTGACAAAAATAATGTCAGTTGTGCAAAGCAAGCAGCAAAAGGTTTATAAAAGTTGTGCATATGAAGAGCTTCTTCTTAATATGAGGACAGACCTGGAGATGTATGTTATTACTATTGGAACAGATGGATTTTGCCAAAAAATTTATTCAAGCAATAGAAGCCATATATAATAAACAGACAGCAAAGGTAATGATGGAGGGGGAACTTACAGATTTTATTAATATAAGAAAAGGCACAAGACAAGGGTGTCCCCTATCTCCTTTGCTATTTGTGTTGACTTTGGAAGTGTTGAATAGAAATATTAAGGATGATAAAAGCATAAAAGGAATGAAAATTAAGAAGGAACTATTTAAACTACAAGCTTTTGCTGATGATTTATTCTTTTATTCTGGAAGACCCATTAGAAACAGCTCCAAGGTTATTGGAAAAGGTAGAGACATATGGTGAGATGGCTGGTTTGAAAATAAATAAAGATAAAACAAAGATTTTGACAAAGAACATGCTATTGAGACAGAGAGAAGAACTGGCAGATCTTTTGAAAATCCAAGTTACAAATAAGGTTAAGTATCTGGGGATAGATGTAGCACATTAAAAGAGAATAATTATATTAAACTTAAACAACAGATAGCTACAGATTTGAAGAAGTGGGAAAACTTGCAATTGTCATTAATAGGGAGAATTTCAACAATCAAGATGAATATTTTACCCAGAATTCTATTTCTGTTTCAAACAATACCAATTAGGCTTGGAAAAGACTATTTTGAAGATTTAAATAAAATCATGTTGAAGTTTATATGGCAAGGTAAAAAAGCGAGAATAAAGCTAAAGCTTTTGCAAGATGCTAGAATTAGAGGAGGTTTTGGCCTGCCTAATTGGGAATTGTATTATCAAGCTGCAAGTTTGATGTGGGTCAAAGAATGGATAACATTAAGAAAGCATAGATTGTTGACATTAGAAGGGCATGATTTGCTGTTGGGCTGGCATGCTTTTTTATGGTATAAAGGAACTAAAACACAGGGTTATTTTCAAAGACATTAAATACGGAAGTCTTTGTGGTTAAACTGGGAGAAGATAAAAAAACAATGTTATTTGAAAATTCCAGTTTGGTTATCGACCATTGAAGCATTTTCCTATCCTATAATTTATAAGAAGGAACAAACAGATATGGGGAACTATTGGATGAAAAGGGTGAACTTAAATTGATTCAAAACTTAGAGGAACAAGGTATAAAGATGAATTGGTTTTCATATGCGCAAATACTTTCAAGGTATGATGAAGATTCTAAAACGGAGGCATTCTATGATAAACAGACTGATTTAGATAAGATCTTGATGGGTACTGATGAGAAGGTGATTAAAAAATTATATGGTTATTTACTGGGAATTAAATTAGAGGAAGAACAAGTTAAAGAAACTATGATTGTTTGGGGGAAGAATTTTGGATATGGGATTGATCTAGAGAAATGGCAAAAATTGTGGTTTCAAAATTATAAAATGACAATGTCAACAGCATATAAAGAAAACTTGTATAAGATGTTTTACAGGTGGCACTTTCCCCCGACAAGAATAGCAAGAATGTTTAAGAACAAATCTGAAAAATGCTGGAAATGTCATCAGATACCTGGCTCGTGGTGGACTTGTGAGGATGTGGTGGACTTGTGAGGATGTGGTGGACTTGTGAGGATGCTAGAAAATATTGGACTAAAATTCGCATGTGGTTGGAAAAAATGATAAAGAAACACATAGACTGGAAACCAGAGATCTTCTTACTGGGAATTTTACCTGATACATATAGTAAAGATTTGAAATACCTGATTGTAAATGTATTAACAGCGGCTAGGATTGTATTTGCTAAAAATTGGAAGAATGAGAAAATACCATTACAGGAAGAAATTATTAAGAAAATATTGGAATGTGCTGAGATGAGTAGATTGACATTTGAAATTAGAGAGCAAGAGTATAAACAATTTTATGAAATTTGGGATCTTTTTTATCAATGGCTAGATGATAAAATATGATAATAGAATATTTAGAATGCTAGACAGTAAGGAATATCTTTATTTTGTTTTACTTGCCTTTGTTATTTGACACTATATTTATAAAGTGTTTTTAGGATTGATTTGGTATGATTATATGATTTGTTATAGAATAAACTGTTTAAAGTATTGTTATCTCATAAAGAATGAATGATTAAAAGTATAGTTAAAAAATTCTTCTTTTTTAGCGATATTAGGATATATAAGTTTGGATTGACAATATTAGTTGTTATGTAACATAATTGTAATTGAGACTACAAAATGAATGCACAAAACTGATGAACCAACCGACACACTGGATGTACATATGAGAGTTGATGTTTTAATGTTTTGTTTGTCTTGTTTGTAGAAAATTAATAAAATTCTTTTAAATATATATATATATATATGAGGACAGACCTTTTGATGTTTTCTCTCTATCATTAGCTCCCTGGAATCCCTTTGGCTACCAAAGAACAAATCTGCTTCCTGATGCTTTCATGTGCTTCCCTTTCGCTCATGGCAGTCAATCCTGGTGCCAAAATCAGCAGAGATAATGAAACTTCCAGACCTGAAAACATGTTCATGCTTTAATAGCTGACTCTTAGTAGGTCTCTTTCACATCTCCTGTTTATGTGATTCAATCTGGATCAATGGTGGGAGTCATTTTTTTTTTTACTACCTGTTCTGTGGGAGTGGCTTGGTGGAAGTAGCTTGGCTTGGTGGGCGTGGCAGGGGAAGGATACTGTAAAATCTCCATTTCCACCCCACTCCAGGGGAAGGTTACTGCAAAATCCCCATTCCCTCCCCGTCCCAGTAACCTGCTTTCCAGCTCCGTTCTCCTGTGCAGGGCAACAAAAGAAGATCCAGCCGATCAGCTGGTACTCAGGAGGCAGAGAATAGAGGGGGGGAGGGGCCAGTCAGAGGTGGGATTTGCCGGTTCTACGAACTACTCAAAATTTCCACTACCGGTTTTCCAGAACTGGTTAGAATCTGCTGAATACTACCTCTGATCTGGATGCATTGTACTGTGTGACATAATCATTTCTATAATTATGTCCATAATTATTTCCATAATTATTTCCATAATCATTTCAAAATTAAGCAGGTAGGATTTTCAACCTGACTTAGCACTGTATGGATGTTCTACTGTTAATATTGCTGCAGACACTCCTAAAAGGTGCAGGGAGAAAGGAATAAAATACAGGTGGTCCTTGACTTACAGCCATTCATTTAGTGACTGAAGATGGTGTTTGATTTTGTTGTATGAGGTGCAATGAGAATAAAGTAAACTAAACTAAACTAAATTAGTGACTTTTTGACTTACAACAGCACTGAATACTGCATCCAATTTTGGTCACTACATTACAAAAAAGATGTTGAGATTTTGGAAAAAGTCCAAAAAGGAGCAACTAAGATGATTAAAGACCTGGAAATGAAAGCATATGAAGTACAGGTGCAGGTTTGGGGTTAGGTTAGTTTAGGCAAAAGAAGACTAAGGGATGACATGATAGCAGTATTCCAGTATTTGAGGGGCTGCCACAAAGAGGAGGGGGTCAATTTATTTTCCAAAGCACCTGAGGGCAGGACAATGGATGGAAATTAATCAAGGAGAGAAGCAACCTGGAATTAAAGAGAAATTACCTGTCATCGAGAACAATTAATCAGTGGAATGACTTGCCTTCAGAAGTTGTCGGTGCTCCATCACTGGAGATTTTGAAGAAGACAGCAGACAGCCACTTGTCCAAAATGGTATAGGATCTCCTGCTTGAGCAGGGGGTTGGACTAGAAGACCTCCAAGGTCCCTTCAACCTCTACTGATTGAAGGTTAAGCCAGCCTAGCAAAGTACATTCTACAGCTTCAGGAATTGCTGTATATCTCATGCTGAAACAGATGTAATAAATAATAAATGGTTACTATACCTAAGCATGACTATGTAACTTGGCAACAGCCTTGATGGTGGTGGTGCTGGAGGAGGAGGAGGAGGAGGAGGAGGAGGAGGAGGAGGAGGAGGAGGAGGAGGAGGAGGAGGAAGAGGAGGAGAAGGAAAAAAAGGGGATCTGATCAACATGCAACGTTAGTCCACATTATGCTTGCAGAGTAATGTAGATTTTAAGGAGATTGACATTTGTGTGCTGAGCTGATCCATCAATCAACCCGATCTCCTTCAAGGACTAAATCTATTTCAAAAGAAAACTGTTATGGACAAAGCCAACACATCAGTAACAACCCTAAACAGCTTTACTATACAGCAGGCTTGTAATCCTGCACTTCTCATTGGCCCGTGGATAGTGAGTCATGATTGGTCGTTTCTGGCCAGTCCGATTGGCTGTTAATGGGCCTCTCTGATTGGACGCTTGTTAGAGCGGTAAACTCAAATCATTGGTTGTTTTGACAGCAGCCAGCTCTATAAAAGAGCTGCTGCTGCCCAAGTATTTTGCTCTGTTCTTAATTCACAATAAAGAGTTGAAGTCACAGTTCGATGTCTCATCTCCGTTCCTTGCGCCCATGCTCAGGACTTAACACTGGCAACGAGGATGGGATGCGGAGACGATAGAGCTGACTAAGTACTCATTGAACAAGACAGAGCATGTGGCTAAAGAGCACACGCAACGAACGGCAGAATGACCAGTGGCGCCATACCACCCGCTCCATTTGACCCGGCAAACAAAGACTGGAACTCGTATATGGACCGTTTCCAGATGTTCCTAGAGACCAACAATTAAAAAGATGCTACGCCTGGCAAGAAACGAGCGGTGTTCCTGACCCACTGCGGCCCCGCCATTTTCAAAATGGCTAAAGCACTTGCCAAACTGGTGGAAGTGAAGACCATGGATTGGGATAACCTCGCGCCAATCCTTCGGGCCCATTACGCACCCGCAGTACCTACACTGATACGAAGACATGAGTTTTACCAGAAGGACCAATGGAAGAACGAGAGCATTGGGGACTTGTAGCCGACCTCCGGAATCTAGGAGGCCTCTGTGGTTTTGCCAACCTCGGGGAAGCCCTGAGAGACTGCATAGTTCTGGGTTTAGATGACCAAACTGTGCAGAGTAAACTCATGGCGAAAGGAAACATCAGCCTTGCAGATGTCATCGCTGACGCTACTGCCGCAGAAGCAACCAGGAAGTCAGCCGCTCGAATGCGCCAAGCGAACGCACTGCATCGCCAACTCGCTAAGGATAGCCCGCTCTCCTCTGAGAAGCACGCTATTACCGCCCATCATGAAGACCTTGAGTCATCCTCAGACAGTGAGGAAGAGGAGGTCAACCGGCTCTGCTCGGAACGAGAGCAAAGGAACCAGAGACTTCCGCGCCAATGTGCTGGTTGCGGGGCAAACCACTCGCGATCGGACTGCAAATTCCTTGACGCACTCTGCCGTTCCTGCGGGAAAAGAGGCCACATTGCAAAGGTGTGCAGAGTCCAGTCCAAGCTGAAGGGAGAACAACCTCCGTCGGGAGACAGGAAAACCACCTGGAAATCGGGACCACCTGAACTACCAATGGAACAACCACTACTACTACAGAAATTGAGCACCTGCCTCTTCAACGAGATGAGAAGAGGCCCACCAAACTATTATTATCGGCCACGCTTCATTGCTAGATGCAAGAAAGATCCACGTAAGGGTTACTATTGAGAATTGACCATGCGTGATGGAAGTCGATTCGGGGTCATCCCAACTGATGGTCTCCTGGAAAACCCTCAAACAGCTGATCCCTGCCATCTGTCGCCAGGACCTTAGCATTCAAAGAATCATCCTAAAAGACTACCAGGGAAACAGAATTCCGGTTGTCGGTTCCAGCCACATCCAAGTATTCTTTAAGGACTGCACCGCGACGCTTCCCCTGACTGTTGTCTATCGTGACTGGCCCAGTTTGTTAGGGTTACAGTGGTTCGCCCCACTCAGAATTGAACTAGCCGGCATACACCAAACTGGAAGCAATGACTGGGAAGAGGCCCTCATCCAGGAATTCCAGGACGTGTTCACAGGAACATTAGGCAAGTACAAGGGGACCCCTATATCGTTTAATCTCAGTCCTGATGTAGCTCCCATTCATCTTAAGCCTCGTCGGGTGCCTTTTGCCCTCAAGCCAAAGATCAACGAGCAGCTAGATAAATAGCCCAGGATATGTTGGAACCGATTGACCATGCCCATTGGGAAACTCCAATAGTAACGTCCATGAAGCCAGATGGCTCGTTAAGAATTTGTGGGGATTACCGGGCTACCCTAAATCATGCTCTTCAGCAGAGCGCTTACCCAGTACCGGTGGTCCAACACCTTCTTCACTCCCTGGGTGGCAGAAAAATATTTGCGAAATTGGACTTAGCTCAGGCGTAACAACAGCTACCCGTAGACGCGATGACTGCAGAAGCCCAGACAATAGTTACACATAGAGGTGCCTTCAAGTGCAATAGACTCCAATTCGGAGTAAGCGTGGCACCTGGCATTTTCTAAAGTTTGATGGAGAGACTATTACAAGGCATAAAAGGCGTCGTGCCTTATTTTGATGATGTCTTAATAGTTGCCCCTACTAAAGAGTTATTAGTACAACGACTCAGAAAGGTTCTCCAGAAATTTAAAGATGCTGGCCTGAAAGTAAAAAGGGACAAGTGTCAACTTTGTATGGAGAGAGTGGAGTTCCTGGGATACCTTCTCGACAGACAGGGAATCCACCCCACCGAAAAAAAACTAACTGCAATCAAAAACGCCCCGAGACCTAGGAATAAGACAGACCTCCAAGCCTTCCTGGGACTCATTAACTTTTATAACATCTTCTTGCCCCAGAAGGCAACCGTAGCTGAGCCCCTACATGGACTTCTCGACAAAAAGGCTTTCTGGGTCTGGGGACGGCGTGAAGAAGGGGCATTTCAACAAGTAAAAGACCTCTTCACTTCCGATGCTATATTGATACAATACAACGAGACTCTACCCTTAACGGTTACCTTTGACGCCTCACCATTCGGAGTGGCAGCCATTTTAAGCCACGTCCTGCCAAATGGTAATGAGACACCTATTGCATTCTTTTCGAGAACTTTGTCTAAAACTGAAAGGAACTATAGCCAACTTGATAAAGAGACTCTCGCTATTGTATCCACAATTAAACGTTTCCATGAATATGTGTATGGGAGACCCTTTGCCATAATTACAGACCACAAAACGCTACTTGGTATTTTGGCAGAAACAAACCAACTCCCCACATCTTATCACAAAGAATGACACGTTGGTTGGAATTTTTAGCCGCCTACAATTACCAACTGCAACACCGCCCAGGGAAAGCCATTCCCCACGCTGACGCTTTGAGCCGCTCTCCACTACCAGACATCATAGAGGACCCAGCTCCAACCCTAGCCATATTGCAAATTGAAACCCTTAAATCGCCACCGCTGACCGCTCGAGACATCGCCTCAGAAACAAAAAAGGACCCTTCTTTGGCACGAGTCCTCAGCTGGGTGGAACGGGGTTGGCCGGACAGCGCACCCAACGACACTTTCAAGCCATTCAGAAATTGACAGATAGAACTATTCTCCCAAAAGGGCTGCATCTTGTGGGGAGACAGAGTTGTCATCCCGGAGAAATTGCAACATAAAGTTTTTAAAATGTTGCACGATGGACATCCAGGCATCGTGCGGATGAAGGCATTGGCCAGGAGTTACGCATGGTGGCCTGGGTTAGACAAACAGATAGAGACCTGGGTAGCAAAGTGCAGCAAATGCCAGGAGACTCACTCTGCTCCTCCAAAAACACCCCCAACTCAGTGGGAAATGCCTCAAGGTCCCTGGTCCCGTATCCACATCGATTTTGTGGGACCCACAAGAGGACACACTTTCCTCCTAACAGTGGATGCCTATTCTAACTGGCTCAAGGTCCACAAGATGAAAAGCACCACCATGGAGGTGGTCATTAAAAAACTGAATAAGCTATTCGCTACCCACAGATTGCTGGATGTCCTGGTCTCCGATAATGGCCCTCACTGCCCTGGCATTCGAACAGTACCTAGCAGACCGGGGCATCCGCCATGCCTTAACATTGCCAGCTCACCCTGCGGCCAATGGTAGAGCTGAGCGAATGGTTCAATTTGTAAAAAAGACTTTACACAAAATGGACCACGGTGACATTGACGACAAAATAACTCGGATGCTTCTCCTCCAACATATTACCCCAAGCAGCACCACAAACAGAACCCCAGCTGAACTCTTGATGGGCCGGAAACTTTGCTCGCATCTCGATCGCCTCCACCCTAATTACATGCCTGAACAACCCCTGGGATCCAGCAGCAAGTGTCGATCATTCCAGGAAGGTGACCCCGTGTTTGCGAAAAACTTCTCGAGCGACCCATTGTGGGTCCCCGCTACCATAACGCTTCTTATGGGACACCGATCCTATCATCTACAAACTGCAGATGGTAAAATGTGGAAGCGCCACATAGACCAACTTCGTTCCAGACTAGTACCTATTCCCATCTCAGCCCCTGAATCTCTAACTGGGGGGGGGGGGGAAGGAACATTGAGGAGGCCGAAAAAGAAATAACAGATGACTTAACAATCGAAACCCAGCAGTCTACACAACCAACCAGGGGATACTCACCGCCAGAAGGAGAACCGAGCTGGGGAGTGGCCTCGCCGCGTGACAGCACCGTGATGGAAACAGATCCAGGGAACCTGGAAGACAGCGCTGGCAAAAGCAGAAAGAACAGCCCAGAGCTGTTCAATGGAACAGCGGGACCGTTTTCGCCATCCAGCTCAGCTAGCAGCCCACCGGAACTAGAGCCAGGACAGAAACCGGTGGAACAGGGCAGATCAAGCAGACAGGTGAAGCGACCTGCCTACTTACGAGAATACGTCACCTCACCCCTCAGATGGAACTTAGGGGGGAGGGGTGTTATGGACTAAGCCAACGCATCAGTAACAACCCTAAATAGCTTTACTTTGCAGCAGGCTTGTAATCCTGCACTTCTCATTGGCCCGCGGATAGCGAATCGTGATTGGTCATTTCTGGCCAGTCCGATTGGCTGTTAATGGGCCTCTCTGATTGGATGCTTGTTGGAGCGGTAAACTCAAATCATTGGTTGTTTTGACAGCAGTCAGCTCTATAAAAGAGCTGCTGCTGCCCAAGTATTTGTTCTGTTCTTAATTCACAATAAAGAGTTGAAGTCACAGTTTGATGTCTCGTCTCCGTTCTTTGCGCCCATGCTCAGGACTTAACAAAAACCATGGTAAATTAATGGGAAAGTGATTATGCCCCTGAGATTCATTTGCAAATGGACTGGAGTGCATGTGCTTGCAATACTTTTTTCCAGAGTGCAAAAAAGTTGATATTCCTGTACTCCTTCCAAAAAATAAAAATAGATGACAGAGACGTGACACATTTTGGAAAGACCTTCTGCAGGTTAAGACACAGAGCTGTAAGGTCTTCCAATTTCCAAATAGTATGAAATAATCATTCCATTTCATTCTGCTTTTGTCAGGCCCAACCTTGAATGTACTCTTAAAATGCACATCTTAAGAAGGATGGGAAGAGATGTTGGGAAGGCCAAAAAGAATGTTCAGGGAAGAAGAAATCCAGACTCAAGGACAGGGGTGTCAAACTCTATTTCATTGAGGGCTGCATCGGGGTTGTGGCGGGCCAGGATAGGCATGGCCAGCTCAATGTCTCTCATGTCAGGGACACCTGTGGTGCAGAGGTGGTATTCAGTAGGTTCTGACCAGTTCTGGAGAACCGATAGTGGAAATTTTAAGTGGTTCGGAGAACCGGCAAATCTCACTTCTGACTGGCCCCGCCCCCATCTATTCTCCGCCTCCTGAGTCCCAGCTGATTGGCTGGGTCTTCTTTGGTTGCCCTGCACAGGAGAACGGAGCTGAAAAGCAGGCTGGTGGGGTGGGGAGAGAAGTGTCGTGTCCTCGAAAATGATGCCAGGAGTCGATGACTTCAAATCATGCTCTTTTATTAATGTAGGAACCGAACTGGCGCTTTGCAAAAGGTTCGCGGCTTTTATTCCTTTAGCCGCAGCGGCCGCGGCCAATGGCACCACTTTGAATCTCCCGCGATTCGAATAGACCAATCGCGGGAGATTCTTAGCGAGCCAATCGGCGCGGCTCACCTGACCAATCAGAGTGCCCCGCGCTTTGGCCAATCAAAGCGCGGGGATCTCAAGAATGCTAATGAGGGGACAGAACACCCCTCCCCTCTTGGTTTAGTCCTTACGTTGCGTAGTCACGTAGGTAGGCGGGGCTCCGTCTGAGCCTACTGGACCTGTGCAGCTCAGTCGTAGGTTGGATCCCGGCCGGTTCGGTCGGGATCTCTGTTTCTCCTGATGCCGTCGTGGGAACCGGCTGGTCGGTCGGGCCGGGCCGCTCTCTGTAACTCCCTCCTGGGCCTCCCGGGTTGGTTGAGCTGCGGGTTTCGCCGCTCCCGTTCGGTCTCCCCGGGTCGGTCGAGCTGGCCTGGCTGTCTCTTCCTGGCGAGGGGTCGTGCTGGCTGCTTTCCAGTAAGTATGGCTGGTTTATTCTTCTTTGGTTTTGGTCCCCTGGGTATTCCCTCCCCCCTTGGTTTGTGTTGTGGGGGTGGGTTTCGCCTGTTTCTGTGTCGGTGGTCTCTTGGTTGGTCGTCCTCGACCTTAATTGGTCGATGTGGCATTTCCATGCTCGTCCGTCTGCTGTTTGTAGCCGGTACGAGTGTGGGCCTGTTATTTGTGTGATGACGGCCAGTACCCATAATGGGTCTCCCGTCAGGTTTCTTGCGTATACGGGGTCGCCTGGTGCGAAAGTTCGGTGTTTGCTGTTTGAGTCTGGGGGCTTCTCCGGGTTATACGTGGGGTGTAACCTGTCGAGTGGGGACCTTAATTTCCTCCCCATTAATAGTTCGGCTGGGCTCTTATTCGTTGTGGTATTTGGGGTTATGTGTTGGGTGAAGAGTAGTTTGTTTATTTTCTCTTGGATCTCCCCGTGGTCTATTTTCCGGATGGTTTTCTTAGTGAATTGCACCATCTGTTCCGCCCTACCGTTTGCCACCGGGTGCGCCGGTGCTGTCAGCGCGTGGCGGATACCCCTTTCCGCTAGGAATTTTTCGAATTCCAGCGAGGTGAATTGGGGCCCGTTGTTGGAAACGACGACATCTGAGAGGCCATGCGTTGCAAAGAGTTTGCAGACTTCCTTGATCACGGCCTCCGTGGTTGTTGTTTTCATGTTGCTTACCTCCAGCCAGTTGGAGTAAGCGTCTACTGTGATAAGGAAGGTGTGTCCTTTTGTGGGCCCGGCGAAGTCTATATGGATCCTAGACCAAGGTCCCCTTGGGGTTTCCCACTCTAGGACGGGTGCTGTGGGTGGGCTTGACCTGGTTTCCTGGCATCGTTGGCACCTTGCTACCCAGGTCTCAATTTGTTTGTGCATCCCTGGCCACCAAGCGTAACTTCTGGACAGGGCTTTAGTCCTAACGATGCCAGGGTGCCCCTCGTGTAGTAGTTCCAGAACCTTCCCTTGCAGTTTTTCTGGAATGACCACCCTATCCCCCCATAGTATGCACCCTTTTAATAACGAGAGTTCCGTTTGCCGGTTTCGGAATGTTTTGACGGACTCGTCGTTGTCCCTTTCCGGCCACCCTTTCTCTACCCAATGCAACACCCGCGCCAGACGTTTGTCTTTATTAGTTTCTCGGGCAATGTCTGACGCGGATATGGGCAGGTTGGGTAGAGTCTTTATGCTGAGGGTGGTCATCGTGGGTGCTGGGTCGGTGTCAGGTTCCAGTAGCGGCGAGCGGTTTAAGGCGTCTGCATGGGAGATCGTCTTACCTGGTCTGTGTATGAGTCCGTAGTTGTAGGCCGCCAGGAACTCGGACCACCTTGTCATTCGGGGAGACAGAATGTTCGGGGTGGCCCGGTTTCCTGCAAGGATTCCCAGCAGCGGCTTGTGGTCGGTTATGATGGTGAATGTCCGGCCGTAGAGGTACTTGTGGAATCTTTTTACGGCGGCAATGATAGCCAGAGCCTCTTTGTCCAGCTGGCTATAGTTCCACTCCAGTTTGGTGAGGGTCCTTGAAAAGAACGCGATGGGTACTTCTTTTCCGTCGGGGAGGGTATGGCTGAGGACAGCGCCAACGCCGAAGGGTGATGCGTCACATGTGACGGCCAGAGGTAGGGTCTCGTTATACTGTATAAGGACGGCGTCCGAAGTGAGGAGGTCCTTTGTTCTTTGGAAGGCGGCTTGCTCGTGTTTCCCCCAAGTCCAAGTTGCCGCCTTGTCCAGGAGCCTATGCAAGGGCTCCGCCACCATCGCCTTTTGGGGCAGGAAAACATTGTAAAAGTTAAGTAGCCCCAGGAATGCCTGTAGTTCCGTCTTCGACTTGGGTGTGGGGGCTTCTTTGATGGCCTTGATTTTTTGGTTTGTGGGGTGAATGCCGTGACGGTCTAGGAGATATCCTAGGAATTCAACCCGTTCCGTGTATAATTGGCATTTCTCCCTCTTTACTTTGAGCCCGGTCTCTTTGAATTTGGTTAGGACCTCCCTTAGGCGACCCTCTAGTTCGGCTTGGTTGGTTGCCGACACTAGGATGTCGTCAAAGTAAGGTACCACCCCCTTGATGCCTTGCAATAGTCTTTCCATTAGGCTTTGGAATATTCCCGGTGCCACACTGACTCCGAATTGGAGTCGGTTGCATTTAAATGCTCCCCGGTGGGTGACTATGGTTTGCGCTTCTGCCGTTTGCTCGTCGACTGGCAACTGTTGGTATGCCTGGGCGAGGTCGAGCTTGGCGAAAACCTTGCCCCCTCCCAGTGAGTGCAGTAGGTGTTGCACTACTGGGACGGGGTAGGCGCTTTGTTGCAACGCGCCATTTAGGGTGGCCTTATAGTCCTCACAGATCCTCACCGACCCATCGGGCTTGATCGGGGTGACTATGGGGGTCTCCCACCGGGCGTGGTCTATTGGCTGTAGGACTCCTTGTTTGACGAGCTTGTCAATTTGCTCGTCTATCTTGGGTTTAAGTGCGAATGGCACCCGCCTTGGTTTCAGGCGTTTTCGGGGGACGTTTGGGTCTAGGCTGAATGATATAAGGGGCCCTCGGTACTTGCCTAGGTTTCCGTCGAAGACCTCTTGGAATTCCCGGGCCAGTTGTTGCTCCCAGCTGTCGTCGGTGACGTGATCGACTCCCGTGACTGCGATGCCGAGCGGGGCGAACCATTGCAGTCCCAGTAGGTTTGGGAGGTCGCGGTCGACGATTGTCAGGGGAAGCCTTTCGGTGTGCCCTTTATATGTGATGTTGAAGTGTCCGGTTCCGACTTCCAGGATGCGGTTTCCCTGGTAGTCCTTTACGATGAGTCTCTGGCTCATCAAGCGCTTTATTTCATTCCATGCTATCATGGAGAGGTAGGACCCGGAGTCCACCTCCATTTTGCATGGCTCACCCTCGATGCCTACCTCCACGTGGACCTTCCGAGCGTCATTGGTTATGGCGTGGCCGATGGTGACCGTCTGATGGGTCTCCTCTCTTCGCCGGTTATCGCCTTCTCGTAGGGATCGTCCGTTCCGGTCCCATCTGTTGTCCGAGGGGCGATCTCTGGACTGGGGTGGTGTGTTCTCTCTCCTCCGTTCACTCTGGTCCCATCGGGGCGGGTTGCGGTTCTTTTTAAGGCGGCAGACGCGGGCGATGTGACCCTTCTTGTCACAATGCCGGCAGATCGACTCGAAAAACCGGCAGTCGGACCTGGGGTGGTCGCCTCCGCAACCGGCACAGTTGGTCCTCGACTTACGACCCCGCCGGTTCCGTGGCTCGCGGCCTGTCTGGAGGCGATGAATTTCCTCCTCGTCATCGGAAGTGCCCGATGCCGAGTGGAAATCGCCCTGGTGGGTGGTCGTCTCGGGTTGGGCCTTGGCCGACTTTGCAGGGTTGTTGTTCCCGCTGCGGTCCCCAGCGTTCAGTCGGCGCATGCGGTCGGCGGATCTTCAGGTTGCTTCGGCGGCTGCGGCTGCGGTGAGGGTGTCTGCTAGGCTGATGTTGCCCTTGGCCATCAGCCGGCTCTGGAGGACGGGGTCCCACAAGCTGAGCACGATTCTGTCTCGCAGGGCGTCGTTCAGGTTGTCGAATTCGCACAGGCCCCCTAGGCGCCGTAGTTCGGCGACAAAGTCGCTGAAACTCTCACCCGACCGTTGGTCCCAACGGTAGAACTCATTGCGTCGGATCAGGATGGTTACCTCTGGAGCATAGTGCCACCGAAGTATTGGCTCGAGGACGTCCCAGTCCATCACGGTCGCATCGGCAGGTTTGGCAAGCGCCTTGGCCATCTTGAATACCTCGGTCCCGCAGTGGGTCAGGAAGACGGCACGCTTCAGGTGGCCGGTGGCGTCCTTCAGATCTCCTGCACTCGAGGAACATGCGGAATCGGTCGGAGTACGATTCCCAGTCCTCGCTGGCAGGGTTGAAGGGTGCGGGGGGTGCGATTTTCGCCATCATGGAGATTCGTCTGGCTTCCGTCGGACACGTGGTTCAGTTCAGGGTCTGGATCCCACCTTCGTCGCCAGTGTCGTGTCCTCGAAAATGATGCCAGGAGTCGGTGACTTCAAATCATGCTCTTTTATTAATGTAAGAACCGAACTGGCACTTTGCAAAAGGTTCGTGGCTTTTATTCCTTTAGCCGCGGCGGCCGCGGCCAATGGCACCACTTTGAATCTCCCGCGATTCGAATAGACCAATCGTGGGAGATTCTTAGCGAGCCAATCAGCGCGGCTCGCCTGACCAATCAGAGTGCCCCGCGCTTTGGCCAATCAAAGGGCGGGGATCTCAAGAATGCTCATGAGGGGACAGAACAAGAAGTGTTGTGGTTAGCCGGCAGCAGGTGAAGATGGCTGAGGAGAGCGATGACTCTGATGAGGGGCCAGGACCTTCAGGGAGTGGACTGCTGCCTTCAGAGATTGTGGGGGATGGCTGCAGTCATGAGGATGTTCCTGAGGAGCCTGTGCCAAGTGCACGTGCATGAAGGATTACTCAGAGGAAAGAGCAATTACAGCAGCACAGGCGACTCAGGAGTAAGGCTGCCAGGTAATGGCCCCTCCCTCAAGAGGATAAAAGCCAAGTTTGGAAAAGCGTTCTTTGCAGAAAGCAAAGAAGCTCAACTTGTGGACATCTTAGTTTGTGTTTGGAAAATCTTGTAAATTAGTTCTTATCTCTGGGTTTTTGGCAGCATTGATGAACAACTTGGCAAGGCTCTTCCTTGTTGGAGCTAATTTGTGGAAAGCAGCCTTTTACCTGTAAAGGAACAGAATTCATTATTAAACCTTAAAAGGTGGGGGCTGCTGCCTTTGTCTGTGTTTACTTTTTGGGAACCTGGTTGGGTCAGAATAGGAATGGGGATTTTGCAATATCCTTCCCCTGGAGTGTGGAGGGAATGGAGATTTTACAGACCACCAAGCCATGCCCATCAAGCCACACCATGCCCACCAAACCATGCCCACAGAACTGGTAGTAAATTTCTTTGAATCTCACCATGGCTGTGGTGGCCCAAGCACTCTGCCAGCGAAAATGGGCTCCTGAGCTCAATTTTTGGCTGCAGCAGCCTCCTGCAACCCTCTGAAAGTGAAAATGGAGCTTGGGAGGCCGCATGAACCCCTCCTGAGCTCTGATTTTTCTGGCAGAGACACCACAGGCCGGTCCTTTGCTGTTTCCAGACCAGCCCTGCAGGCCAGATCTAAGCACCCCATGGCCAGGATCCGTCCCCCGGGCCTTGAGTTTGACACTCTGGTCTAGGAGGAGCAATTGAAAGATCTAGGTAAGTTTAGCAAGGCAAAAAATAGGAAATTAAATTATATTAAGGTGAACTGAAAAGCAATCTACTTTTAAATATCTCTACAATGATTAGTCCCAAGATGTTGAGGTTCTTGCCTGAAATTTGGCAGTAGTCTAGGGCAGAGCACCAACATCTTGACAGATTTCAAGTGACAATGCCAAAGCATTTTGATATTTGCCTCAGAAAACACCGTGGTAACCATGTGAGCTTACTAGTTTTTCTGTTTAATTGCCAATGTTCTCTCAGAGCTTTGCTCCTTGGTCAAAGATTCTGGGAAGCTGTTTTTTTTTAAAACTAACAGGTTCTGAAGCCTGGAAAAGAAAAAAAAAAAAAACTAAATCCGCTGTCACCCAGAACCATTTCCAAAAACACCATCAGTTTGGAAGACTGTAAATGCCCCCCAAAACATCAGATATGGCTAGGAACAGGGTTAAGGTCAGAAGAGAGCTTGGTGAGTCAGCAGCAGAGCTTCTGGAAAGAAGATCTAGGTGCCAACTGGAAAAACTGCTGCTAATGTTAACGAAGATTTTTTTGATGGGGGGTGAGGAGAAGGAAAAACCAATAACTACAGATACTCAGGCCCACCTGAAATATCCTCACAACCTTCAAGAAAGAATACAGGTAGTCCTCAACTTATGACAACAGTTTGGAGCAGAAATTCTGTTGCTAAACAGAACTAATTGGCACGTGAGTTGCATCTAATTTTACACCTTTTTTTGCCACATTTGTTAAGCAAACCACCCCAATGAAGGTATAAGATAAGATAAAAGAGAGAGATGAGAGAAGAGAGATAAGATGATAGAAGAGAGATAAGATCTTATATAAGATAAGAGATAAAAGATAAGAGAGATGAGAGATGAGATAAAAGAGATAAGATAAGAGAGATAAGATACAATAAGATAAGACAAGATGATACAGGATAGATAAGATGAGATGAGATGAGATGAGATGAGATGAGGTGTTATTCTACCAGTTCGGCCCGGTTCGACTGAACGGAAGCTCCGAGGATCCTCTGTGAGCGAACCGGTTAGCTCTGACAATCAGCTGCTGGGCCTGCCAGCCTACCCCAGCTCTATTCTGACCTTTATTTCCTGGTTTTCAAGCTCGGCTGCTTCGCGTGGCACAGCCGATTTCAGCATGTCAGCTATTTTATACACAGGGCTTGCAGCAGAAGGTAAGTTGCAAATGCTGTGCATGCGCAAAACATGCGCTCACACCAAACCTGTAGGAAAAGGTTTTGAAACCCATCACTGGATGAGATGAGATGAAAAGATAAAATAAGTCAAGACAGGACAAGACGATACAGGATAGATAAAAAGATAAGATAAGGTTTGGGCTGCCTAATTGGGAAATATATTATCAGACCAAGGTACTAACCGGGTTGAAATAATGGATTACACTGAGAAATAGAAGGTTATTGATATTAGAGGGGCATGATTTGCAATTGGGATGGCATGCATTTCTGTGGTGTAGGAGAAGTAAAATACATGGGTGTTTCCAAAGACATATGGTCAGGAATGCATTGTTATTAGCATGGGAAAAAACAAAGAACAACATTATATGAAAATACCAGTCTGGCTATCAACAATGGAAGCAATTATTCATCCAAATGTTTGTAAAATGGGAATTACTGCTAGATACAAAGATATTTTAAATGAAAAGGGTGAGCTCCAACCAAAACAAGAATTGAATGAACAAAGGTTGGAAATGCATTGGTATTCATAAACGCAAACACAATCAATATATGAAAAAGATATTAAAGCTGTTTATAAGGAGTTGGCAGAATTGGATAAAATATTAACAGGAACAGAAAATAAGTTGATCAAAAAATTTATTGCTATTTATTAGGTGTTAAATTAGAAGAACAACTTAAGGAAACAACGATAGCATGGGCAAAAAACTTTGGATATGCTATAGAATGAGATAAATGGCAGAAGTTATGGGACTGGAATTATAAATTAACAATATCAACACCATATAAAGAAAATTTGTACAAGATGTTTTATAGATGGAACTTAGCACTGACAAAAGTAGCTAAGATGTTCAAAGATAAATCACCCAAATGCTGGAAGTGCCACCAGACACCTGGAACATATTACCATATGTGGTGGACTTGTTCAGAAGCTAAAAGATATTGGACAAAAATACACACATGGTTGGAAAAAATGATAAAGCAACACATAGACTTGAAACCTGAAATATTTTTATTAGGAATGGTACCTGAAAGTTACAGTAAAGAAAGAACATATTTAATAATACATATATTAACAGCAGCTAAAATTGTATTTGTTCAGAATTGGAAAAGCGATAAGATACCGATAGAGGGAAAAGCAATTGAGAAAATGTTTGAATGTGCAGAGATGAAGAGGTTAACATTGGTAATCAAAGAAAAAGAAGAAATGGAATTATTACATGGTATGGGATTTGTTTTATAAATGGTTGGAAAATAAAATAAATTAAAATGGATTAGATGAATAGAGAAACAAGTTAAGATTATTAAATAATAATAGATATAACAAATAATAGCTATAAGAAAATTGGGATCATTGTTATATTTGCAAGAAATGTTTTAATTATAATTGTAAACATAAGATATATGTACCCAGTCGACACAAGGTTTGAAATGAAAGATGGAATTATTGTAAATACAAAATAAAAAACTTTAAAAAAAAAAGATAAGATAACTGTTGTGAATGAATAAAATGTGCTTAATAAAGATTATTGAGAGCTTGAAGTAAAGTGCAGGGTTCTGGCCCTGCACTTCTGTTTGACCGTTAATGGCGACATCGGATTGGTCCGTTCAGGAGGATCTGATTGGCTATTAACGAGCCTCTCCCATTGGTTAACGGAGTAATGCTCCCAATGAATGTGTTTTCATTGGTTAAATACTCAATAGCTTGCCTATATAAAGGGGGCCGTTGCGGCCATTGAGCTGAGCTGTTACACCATGTTAATAAAGAGTTTTGAAGTTCACTGTCACCAGCTCATCTCCATTCTTAGCGCCCATGCGCAGAACTTAACAATAACTTTATTGTCATTGTTTTACTGCAAGCACACTGGCCCAGCTTAAAAATGAAGTTCTGTTGTCTACTCTCCAGAGGAAGCCTGTGCCTATCCAAGCACACACATCACACAATTGAGGGAATGAGACTCTTGTTACACAAAGCCATCTTCCCCAATAACTTTGCTTGTTGGAAGCCGGACGGAAAGGTTGCAGATGGTGATATTATTCCCCTGAGATGCTGCAATCAAAAATATACGCCACTTGCGGTTTCCAGTTCCGCGTGGCTTCGGTGGCAGCAGGAATTCGCGACCGTTTGCGATTCCTGCTGGGCTTGCCGCCGAGGTACCCCCGATCCAAATGGGTCAGGGGGATATGGCTGCCCTGTAGGGACAGCCAAAGAGAGAGGGGAGCAGGACAGGGGGTTGGGGGTGTTGCAGACTCCCTCCTCATCCGAAAAAACCCCTTTTCCCCAAGGTGGTGGAGTGGCGGTCAGCAATGGCCGCCACGAAGAAGCCTGCAACCGGGTAAGATTGTGTTGGAGGAAGCAAGAAAAGTGAAAGTGCTGGCTGAGCCGGGTCAATCAACATCTTTTAAATTCGCTGGAACTGAGCTGTCTGAATTGCTGGAGGATACATTGTATCCCTAAGAAGATCGAAAGCAGTGGAGAAGCTGTTAAAGGGAACTTTTTTTTCTTCACTCTCCCACCCCATGGAAACAGCAGAAGATTTGAAATTTGTTTGGGCACTGAAGGTGAACTATTCTGAAAGTTGAAGTTAAGGGACAAAAGAGTTCTTGGACATTGGACTTAAAAATTTAAGAAATTGGAAAACCCTTATTAGAGGTATGGATTTCTGATCATTTAAAAATTGATGTTGCAAGTGGAAAGGGAGAGGAAAAAAATTGGAGCAGAAGTGGAAAAAGGAGGAGATTGCCTTGAATCTCAAAGAAAGATACAAGGTAATTGGACCTCTTTGATTAAACAGTAACCCCAGAAAAAGAAATAGAAGAAAGAAGAAAAATATAAACTTTTGGAACTTTTTTTGAATTATTTTTGATTAAAAATACTTGGTTGGTTGCTTTGGGGAAAGTTTTTCTTTTCAGGATGGCATCGCTTTTGGATGAACTAAAGATTAATATCAAAAATATAAAAAGGAAGAACAAGATGGAAAAGATACTTTGGGCACTTTATTTCAATTTTTAGAAATGGCGTTATGTACTTATGAAAAGTTGATTACGCAGCAGAATGACTGGGACAAAGAAGAGGAACAAGAAGCCATCTTTGATGAACAATGGGTTTTTTCTGGGGAGGAGGAAAAAGAGGATAAGAAAAAGGGGATTTTAAGGTTTGAAAAAACAACCAAAAAAGAGAAAAATGAGAGGAAAGGTGGATGCAAGGTTTGAAAGCAAAGGAAAAGGAGTAAGAAAAGGGAGGAGGAGAGACAAAGGGGTAAAAAGGGCAAGGAGAAGAATAAGCAAGAGAGAAAGGGGGGGAGGAGAAGCCTCAATGGTGGGAAGCAAGATCTAAAGAAAAAAAGCTTATTTAGAGACAATGGGTGAATCTAATTAAGAATAAAAGGGGGATTCTGGAAGGTATATAAGATTGTGTTTTTATATGTGTATTTAGAGTATAAAATTTACTGTGTAGTTTTAGAATCTACTAAACAGAATCCCAAGATAAATTAAGTGTTATATGAAGTACTTTTAAGTTAGGGTAATGAGTTAAAGGCGTCACTCCAATTAGTGTATAGGAGAAGTATAGTAAAAGAAAAAAGATGAATGGATAGTTGGAAATAGAACAGACAAAGAATGTTATTGAAAATGGTAATAAGATATGGAAGGATATATAAAGGTTTTGTTATGTTTTTTTTTTTTGTATATTGATAAAAGGCAATAAAATTTTAATTAACTAGAAATAATTTGGATGAAAAGGAGAAGCTGGGATAAGATATGAAGTTAAATAGATAAAGTAAATATTGATATTATAATTTGGAATCATTATGTTCTATTGGTTTTCTTCTTTAATTATTATTATTATTATTTTTTAGAAAAGAATTTATAAGCTGTTATGCCTTGATTGTTTGTGCACTGTTTTTGTAAAATTGATAAAATTGGTTTATAAGAAAAGAAAAGAAAATGATAATAAGATATGGAAGGATATATAAAGTGAATATGATGTTTGAATTTGTGTCTGTGTGAAGAGTTTCAACCCGGGATCAGGCAGCCTTCAGAAAAGATGTTTTAGTTTTGTTTATGTTTTGTGTTTTGTATGTTTATGAAAGGCAATAAAATTTTAATAAGCAAGAAATATAATTTGGATAAAAGGAGAAGTCTGGATAAGATATGAAGTTAAATAGATAAGGTAAATATTGATATTACAATTTGGAGTTATTTTATATGTTCTATTGGCTTTCTTTAATTATTATTATTTTTTTTTTAGAAAAGATTTTTCAAGTTGTTATGCCTGGATTGTGTATTGTTTTTTGTAAAATTAATAAAATTTGTTAAAAATAATAATATATATATATATATATATACGTCTGCATTTTGTGTACATGATTGTGAGGATCCCGCAAGGGTCACAAGTGCAAGCACCAGTGTCATAACCTTTTTCTCAGTGACACTGTAACTTTGAACCATCACTAAATGAATGGTTGTATGTCGAGGACTATCTCTAAAGCAAGGTAGGAAACTTCAGAATCTAACTGACAAGTTCACAGAGATCACTAGGTGCAAGTATCAATGCACGTTATTTCCACAGCAAAGAAGATAAAGCAGGAATAGTTAAATGGATTACTTTATTTAAAAAGGAAAATATTTGGATATTTTCTTATTCTTATTTGGATATCCACTTCTGGAATTTGTGCTTGTGAAGAAAAAAAGAAAGATGCTTTGATCTTGGTTTTGTTGATTGGAAAGATTTGGTGTTATAGAAATGGCTAGTTATACTGTATATGAATGTGTAAAAACAAAACGTTGAGGTTGGAGTTTGTTTATCTTGTACTGTGCTAAGAAGAATTGGAAGACAAGGCCCCCATTTTCTTTCTTTTTCTCTCCCCCCCCTTGTATCTCACACCCCCTTTTCCAAATTCCCTTTCCCATCCCTTAATTTCCTATTGTTTCTTTGTATTTTATATAATAAAATAAAAATGATAAAGCTAAAAAAAAAAAAGAATCTACCTGACAGGTTTCTTTGTCCCAGTTCCTGGAAACATCTTTGGATATGGATTTCTTTAGTGATTCCCTTCCAAGCCCCAGCATCATTTTCCTTACAAAATCCCTTTCAAAAGAATTGTGTTAGCTCTTCTGATTAAGAACTGCACAGTCAGTAACCAACTTCTCTTTTTTTTAAAAAAAAAAAAGCAATCTGGATTATGAACCTCTACAGCTGGGTTGATGTGCATGGCAAAAACACGATAGTTTTGTAAGGAAATATGAAACAAAGTGTTCTGTCCCTTAATTAGCATTCTTGAGATCCCCGCGCTTTGATTGGCCAAAGCGCGGGGCACTCTGATTGGTCAGGCGAGCCGCGCCGATTGGCTCGCTAAAAATCTCCCGCGATTGGTCAATTCGAATCGCGGGAGATTCAAAGCGGTGCCATTGGCCGCGGCTGCCGCGGCTGAAACAATAAAAGCCGCGAACCTTTTGCGAAGAGCCAGTTCGGTTCTTACATTAATAAAAGAGCATGATTTGAAGTCACCGACTCCTGGCATCATTTTCGAGGACACGACACTGGCGACGAAGGTGGGATCCAGACCCTGAACCGAACCACGTGTCCGACGGAAGCCAGACGAACCACCACGATGGCGAAAATCGCACCCCCCGCACCCTTCAACCCCGCCACCGAGGACTGGGAATCGTACTCCGACCGATTCCGCATGTTCCTCGAGTGCAGCGATCTGAAGGACACCACCGGCCCCATGAAGCGCGCCGTCTTCCTGACCCACTGCGGAACCGAGGTATTCAAGATGGCCAAGGTGCTTGCCAAACCCGCCGATGTGACTGCGATGGACTGGGGCATCCTCGAGCCAATACTTCGGCGGCACTACGCGCCAGAGGTACCCATCCTGATCCGACGCAATGAGTTCTACCGTCGTGACCAACGGTCGGGTGAGAGTTTCAGCGACTTCGTCGCCGAACTACGACACCTAGGGGGGCTCTGCGAATTCGACAACCTGAACGACGCCCTGCGAGACAGAATCGTGCTCGGCTTGTGGGACCCCGTCCTCCAGAGCCGGCTGATGGCCAAGGGCAACATCAGCCTAGCAGACACCCTCACCGCAGCCGCAGCCGCCGAAGCATTCGACCGCATGCGCAGACCGAACACTGGGGACCGCAGCGGGAACAACAACCCTGCAAGGTCAGCCGAGGCCCAACCCGAGACGACCACCCACCAGGGCGATTTCCACTCGGCATCGGGCACTTCCGATGACGAGGAGGACATTCATTGCCTCCAGACAGGCCGCGACCCGCGGAACCGGCGGGGTCATAAGTCGAGGACCAACTGTGCCGGTTGCGGAGGCGACCACCCTAGGTCCGAATGCCGGTTTTTCGAGTCGATCTGCCGGCATTGTGACAAGAAGGGACACATCGCCCGTGTCTGCCGCCTTAAAAAGAACCGCAGCCCGGCCCAATGGGACCAGAGCGAACGGAAGAGAGAGAGCACACCACTCCAGACCAGAGATCGCCCCTCGGACAACAGAGGGGACCGGAACGGACGATCCCTATGAGGCAGGGATAACCGGCGAAGAGAGGAGACCCATCAGACGGTCACCATCGGCCACGCCATAACCAATGACGCCCGGAAGGTCCACGTGGAGGTAGGCATCGAGGGCCAACCATGCAAAACGGAGGTGGACTCCGGGTCCTACCTGTCCATGATAGCATGGCATGAAATAAAGCGCTTGGTGCCTACCATCCAAAGGAGGAACCTAGACAGCCAGAGACTCATCGAAAAGGACTACCAGGGAAACCGCATCCCGGTAGTCGGAACCAAACACTTCAACATCACATATAAAGGGCACACCGAAAGGCTTCCCCTGACAATCGTCGACCGCGACCGCCCAAGCCTACTGGCACTGCAATGGTTCGCCCCGCTCGGCATCACAGTCACGGGAGTCGACCACATCACCGACGACAGCTGGGAGCAACAACTAGCCCGGGATTTCCAAGAGGTCTTCGACGGAAACCTAGGCAAGTACCGAGGGCCCCTTATATCATTCAGCCTAGACCCAAACGCCCCCCCAAAACGCCTGAAACCAAGGCGGGTGCCATTCGCACTTAAACCCAAGATAGACGAGCAAATTGACAAGCTTGTCAAGCAAGGGGTCCTACAGCCAATAGACCATGCCCGGTGGGAGACCCCCATAGTCACCCCGATCAAGCCCGATGGGTCAGTGAGGATCTGTGGGGACTATAAGGCCACCCTAAATGGCGCGCTGCAACAAAGCGCCTACCCCGTCCCAGTAGTGCAACACCTACTGCACTCACTGGGAGGGGGCAAGGTTTTCGCCAAGCTCGACCTCGCCCAGGCATACCAACAGTTGCCAGTCAACGAGCAAACGGCAGAAGCGCAAACCATAGTCACCCACCGGGGAGCATTTAAATGCAACCGACTCCAATTCGGAGTCAGCGTGGCACCGGGAATATTCCAAAGCCTAATGGAAAGACTCTTGCAATGCATCAAGGGGGTGGTACCTTACTTCGACGACGTCCTAGTGTCGGCAACCAACCAAGCCGAACTAGAGGGTCGCCTAAGGGAGGTCCTAACCAAATTCAAAGAGACCGGGCTCAAAATAAAGAGGGAGAAATGCCAATTATACACGGAACGGGTTGAATTCCTAGGATACCTCCTAGACCGTCATGGCATTCACCCCACAAACCAAAAAATCAAGGCCATCAAAGAAGCCCCCACACCCAAGTCGAAGATGGAACTACAGGCATTCCTGGGGCTACTTAACTTTTACAATGTTTTCCTGCCCCAAAAGGCGACGGTGGTGGAGCCCTTGCATAGGCTCCTGGACAAGGTGGCGACTTGGACTTGGGGGAAACGCGAGCAAGCCGCCTTCCAAAGAACAAAGGACCTCCTCACTTCGGACGCCGTCCTAATACAGTATAACGAGACCCTACCTCTGGCCGTCACATGTGACGCATCACCCTTCAGTGTCGGCACTGTCCTCAGCCATACTCTCCCCAACGGAAAAGAAACGCCCATCGCATTCTTTTCAAGGACCCTCACCAAACCGGAGCGGAACTATAGCCAGCTGGACAAAGAGGCTCTGGCTATCGTTGCCGCCGTAAAAAGATTCCACGAGTACCTCTACGGCCAGACATTCACCATCATAACCGACCACAAGCCGCTGCTGGGAATCCTTGCAGGAAACCGGGCCACCCCGAACATTCTGTCTCCCTGAATGACAAGGTGGTCCGAGTTCCTGGCAGCCTACAACTACGGACTCATACACAGACCGGGTAAGACGATCTCCCATGCAGACGCCTTAAGCCGCTCGCCGCTACAGGAACCTGACACCGACCCAGCACCCACAACGACCACCCTCAGCATAGAGACTCTACCCAACCTGCCCATAACCGCGTCAGACATTGCCCGAGCGACTAATAAAGACAAACGTCTGGCACGGGTGTTGCATTGGGTAGAGAAAGGGTGGCCGGAAAGAGACAATGACGAGTCCGTCAAAACATTCCGAAACCGGCAATCGTTATTAAAAGGGTGCATACTATGGGGGGATAGGGTGGTCATTCCAGAAAAACTACAAGGGAAGGTTCTGGAACTACTACACGAGGGGCACCCTGACATCGTTAGGACTAAAGCCCTGGCCAGAAGTTATGCTTGGTGGCCAGGGATGGACAAACAAATTGAGACCTGGGTAGCAGGATCCATATAGACTTCACCGGGCCCACAAAAGGACACACCTTCCTTATAACAGTAGACGCTAACTCCAACTGGCTGGAGGTAAGCAACATGAAAACAACAACCACGGAGGCCGTGATCAAGGAACTCTGCAAACTCTTTGCAATGCACGGCCTCCCAGACGTCGTCGTTTCCGACAACAGGCCCCTCGCTGGAATTCGAAAAATTCCTCGCTGGAATTCGAAAAATTCCTAGTGGAAAGGGGCATCCGCCACACGCTGACAGCACCGGCGCACCCAGCGGCGAACGGTAGGGCAGAACGGATGGTGCAATTCACTAAGAAAACCATCCGGAAAATAGACAACGGGGAGATCCAGGAGAAAATAAACAAACTACTCTTCACCCAACACATAACCCCAAATACCACAACGAATAAGAGCCCAGCCGAACTATTAATGGGGAGGAAATTAAGGTCCCCACTCGACAGGTTACACCCCACGTATAACCCGGAGAAGCCCCCAGACTCAAACAGCAAACACTGAACTTTCGCACCCGGCGACCCCGTATACGCAAGAAACCTGACGGGAGACCCACTATGGATACCGGCCATCATCACACAAATAACAGGGCCACACTCGTACCGGCTACAAGCAGCAGACGGACGAGCCTGGAAATGCCACATCGACCAATTAAGGTCGAGGACTACCAACCAAGAGACCACCGACACACAAACAGGCGAAACCGACCCCCACAACACAAACCAAGGGGAGAGGGAATACCCAGGGGACCAAAACCAAAGAAGAATAAACCAGCCATACTTACCGGAAAGCAGCCAGCACAACCCCTCGCCAGGAAGAGACAGCCAGGCCAGCTCGACCGACCTGGGGAGACCAAGCGAGAGCGGCGAAACCCGCAGCTCAACCAACCCGGGAGGCCCAGGAGGGAGCTACGGAGAGCAGCCCGGCCCAACTGACCAGCCGGTTCCCACGACGGCATCCGGAGCAACAGAGATCCCGACCGAACCGGCCGGGATCCAACCTACGACTGAGCTGCGCAGGTCCAGTAGGCTCAGATGGAGCCCCGCCTACCTAAGTGACTACGCGACGTAAGGACTAAACCAAGAGGGGAGGGGTGTTCTGTCCCTTAATTAGCATTCTTGAGATCCCCGTGCTTTGATTGGCCAAAGCGCGGGGCACTCTGATTGGTCAGGCGAGCCGCGCCGATTGGCTCGCTAAAAATCTCCCGCGATTGGTCAATTCGAATCGCGGGAGATTCAAAGCGGTGCCATTGGCCACGGCCACCGCGGCTAAAAGAATAAAAGCCGCGAACCTTGTGCAAAGCGCCAGTTCGGTTCCTACTTTAATAAAAGAGCATGATTTGAAGTCACCGACTCCTGGCATCATTTTTGAGGACACGACACAAAGTGCTTTTATTTGTAGAAGTTTTCTGCCCAATGTCTAAACTTAAAATTTAAAGAGTTTACATTGATGAGATGGGCTTTTTCAATGTTATTGTGCAAATTCTGCACTGCTGTATTAAACAACACTAAATCTTATTGCACCTGTTTGGTTCAAAGAAAGAATGTATATAAGGGGGAGGGGGAAAGGATATAAAACAGGAAATTGTCTGTGATGGCAAACTCCTGGAGATATCAGTTCTTAAGAACTCTTCCAATAAAACTTCAAAACTGAATGCTATAGTCAGAAATGTAAATCATTCGGTTTTATTCAACAACCAGGGACACAAATATATAGACACACAAATTAATTTATATGGTTTATAAGATGCGATATCAGGTCACTATATTAGCGCCATAAAAGAGGAAAGTTTTTTCTGCATTCTACTCAGTTCAAAAAACATAAGCACCAGACATCATTTATGGCCAAAGACTGAATATTTTGTGGTCGATTAGCTCATAACTTATCTATGTTAAAGCGTCATTTGAAAATTCCTAGTTTATATGCAGACATCAAGGCAGTTACGTTACTCATGGAATTATCCAGTTCAAGAATGGGGTCAACTGATTTGAATGCAAAATGCAACACAAAAGAGAAAAAAAGAATGAGTTTGAGCTCCTTTATTATAAGAAAAAAAAAGAAGAAGAAGAAGCTGCCAGGTCTGTGTACGGATGCCATAAGATTACAAATGCACTGTGCATCTGCTGCTCAGAATTGAAATGGTTCTGAATAGAGTATATTGCTTTCTTCAAAAATCACAAATGGTATGATTGACTCCGCACATCCAGGATGCTTCATAAGGAAAAGGTTTTGTTTATTTATGTATTAATACTATAAGATGCAGAAGTAATGAAACAAAGGACTAGGAGGTGACATGATAGCACTGTCCCAATATCTATATGTCAAGGTGACCCAGTGGTGAGAGTGCAATGCTGCAGGCTACTTCTGCTGATCAGTGGCTTCCAGCAGTTTGGCAGTTTGGGTCGCACCAGGCTCAAGGTTGACTCAGCCTTCCATTCTTCTGAATTGGGTAAAATGAGGAGCCAGATTTTTGGGGGCAAGAGGCTGACTCTGTAAACTGTTTAGAGAGGGCTGGAAACCATTGTGAAGTAGTATATAATAAGTCGAAATGCTATTGCTATCTCAGGGGCTGCCACAAAGAAAGGGAAGTCAAACTATTCTTCAAAGCACCAGAAGGCAGGACAAGAAGCAATGGATGGAAACTGACCAAGAAGAGAAGCAACTTAGAACTAAGGCGAAATTTCCTGACAGTTAGAACAATTAACCAGTGAAACAGCTTACCTTCAGAAGTTGTGATTATTCTAACACTGGAAGAAGAGATTGGACAACCATTTGTCTGAAATGGTGTAGGGTTTCCTGCCTAGGCAGGGGGCTAGACTGGAAGACCTCCAAGGTCCCTTCCAACTCTGTTACTCTATTCTATTCTGTTCTGTTCTATGCTAAATACAAAGGAAAATAGTAAGAAAGATGAGGAGGGAAAAGGGAAAGGAAAAGTGTGGGAAAAAGAAAAAAAGAGGCATTGACCTTCCTTTGGTGCAGTAGAAAAAAATAGTAACATCAAACCTCAGTTTTTTACTTTTACACAATAGAATAAACTATCTATTACTATAACAACAAACCTATCTAATCCGTAAAGCCCAAAATCAATGTTTTGTTTTTTTCCCACCTCAAGCCCAAAGTCCAGAAACGACTTCCAAGTAGAAACAAAAGTAGTTGTATTTGTATCTTTAATCGACGCAGTCAGTTTAGTTACTTCTGCTAACTCTATCAACTTCTGCAGCTATTCATCCATTGTGGGATTCAAAGTGTTCTTCCATTTTTGTGCATAAAGTAATCTTGCTGTTGTCAACAACATAGATAACATCAAAGTTCCAGTTTTTTTTCCCCCAAGTCTTTTTCCATTAAACCCAAAATAAAAGCTTCTGGTTTTATCTTTACATTCACTTTGAGAACCTTCTGTGTTAAGATATGAATCCAACTCCAACATTTATTTGCATTGTCACATGTCCACCGTAAGTGATAATAGGTCCCTTCTTTTTGAGATTTCCAACATTCATTCGAAATACCTTTATACATTCTTGATATCTGGGGTGCTTCATAAGGAAAAGTTAGGGGGCTAGCATAAGCTTCACCTGAAGAATAGAAGGATGACATAAAATTTGCTTTCTAATCTCTTGAAGAAGTATTATCAACGGAGAACATAGAGCAAAACTGCTCAGGGTTGCTCCAGAAGAAGAAAAACAAAGAGTGTATTATGAACTACAGGAAATAGACATCAGAAATGTTTGTTGTTGTTTTTTAACAAACCTCAATAGAACAGACTTCCTTAAAAGATGATGGCCTCACCTTTACTGAATTCTGTATTTAAACAGTGACTTGATGGACATTTTGGGTGGGTAGGGGTGCTGTACTAGCAATAAATGGTTTCCTGCACTATGTGAAGAGTTGGAGTAGAAATCAGGGGTGTCAAAATGGCGGCCCCCGGGCCGGATGTGTCACATGTAGGCCACGCCCACCCCAGCTCCACGAATGGGAAAAACATTTCGAAACATCACGTGACAGTAATATGACGCCGCATGGAGTAGATGGACTCCAAGATTCCTTTTGGTTCCAACCTTCTGTAATCCTATGATCCATGAGTCATCACACTATTGAGGGAAGTCACCCCTCCTAGAAGAATGAAATATTTGAGAAATATTTTAAAAGGCAGGATATTATATTTCCCCTAAAAAGAGAAATAGAAATCTTAAGGGAGACAGAAACTCAGCCTCAGTTCTCTGCCCCCGAGCAGATATTTTGATGCCCATTGAGAAGGTCTCGGCCAGCCCATCTAAAAGACAAAAGACCTCCATCTCCAGAGTGATGGGATTAAGACATGACCCTCCAAGACATAATAGGATTATCTAGCAGCAGGACTCATTGCATTGCAAAATCTAAAGACATTGCATTACCCAGCAAGGTTCAACCAAACTTATCTCAGACAAATTCCTAGGATTTGCACATAGCCCCATGGGAGTCTGGAAGCAAAAAAAAATAAATCTTGATTTCAGGAATATTCAGAGTACAACCTTGGAGCCAACCAAACTTTTTCAACTGCTTTCAAAAGTCTTGTGGTTGCACTGCACCAACGTTTTCAGCCGCAAATAATTTTTACATCATTTTTTGGGAGTCTCCCCCTGGTGCAGGAACTGCTGAAGGATATATAAACGATTTTCTGGGTCAGAGAAATGATGTAAAATTCCCATCACTCTGCAATAGATTTAGCCACATCTTCTGGGAGTGAAATGGAAATTTTAAATGCAAGCTTTTTGCACATAGCTGAGTTGTCAACACTAAGTATGCAACTGCCATAATTCAGCTCACCCAAATCGTAAAGCTGTCATTTAAAACAATGGGAATATGGAAAACAATGTGGGATTCTTTTGCAGTTTGAATTTCTTTTCTTCTTCCTCTTTTACGTGGCTACATTTACACCTCTCTGCCTGAAACTTCATTCTGACAGGTGACATCTGGCTGAGAAATCTGGACATTGTACATGAGTTGTCCACCAAAAATAAAGTAGTTATGAGATGGCACCGTTCCACGTTAAACATTGTGAGCCTTAACAATAGCAGCAGCAGGTTGCTGAGCCTTGAATCTTGGCAGGTGAAATGAAGATTGTTGAATTGTTTTTCTCTCGCTTTTAAAATATTTCTGGAAGTACATGTTTGTAACCTTTGGTTCCATCAAGCATTTGCTTCAAACTGCTTCAAATGACTACATATGGGACGTGATCTGCAAATGGCCAAGTGCACATAAAGAAATTGTTTTTTAAAAAAACCACCTTAAATATTCTATTAAAACTCTCGATAACTGCCCAATCCATTGGTGTTCTAAGCCAATTGAAAAAGGTGTGACGCCATCATGTGGCTTGTACGTTTTTGGCTTAGTGTGTCACTCAAAACCAGCTGTTATCACTTATGTACACTAATTTATAGATTTGCATGATGCCTAAAAACACTCAACTGCAATTTATTCCATAAACCATGATGGCAAAACAAAGTACAGCTTAGTGCTACAGGTGAATCTAATGTGTATATTTAATTAATTAATTAATTAATTTGATATAAATAAATTTATTATTAACTTTATTATTTTTTATAAAGAACTCAAGGCAGCAAACATATCTAATACTCACAAAGGAGGGCAAATGTACATATCCCCGGACAATGATGTGAAATCGAATTTGGGTTGGTCATATCTAATATTCTTTTTTCTATTTTTGTCACAGCAACAACCCTTTGAGGTGAGTTCAGCTGAGAAAAAATGGCCAAAGTCATCTAGTTCATTTTCATACACAATATTTATTCTGCCATATTGTGTAGAAAAGAACATTATTAAGGGCACACAGAGAGGGACTGGGTAATACATAATAACAAAGTACAGTTTTAATTCTTGTAAATTTTGAATGGACACAAAGGCAGATATAAATTAATCCATCTGGTTGATTCAGAAGAATATTTATTCAGAAATAGGTCCCAGAAATAGGAATTAAACATGATTAGCTTATATGCAGGATTAATTGATAAATGCAATCCATTATATTTACATTTATTCAGCTTAGGAAGTGCCCAAATGCAAACAGACTCTGGGAGATGTATAATAAAATATATACCAGTTGCCCAGAATACAATTTATGTAATAACAAAGGGAAAAGAAAAGAGGGAATAAGAACAGATGGTGAACATCTTTGCCTCTAATCAAATCCAGCCCAATTATCCTAGGACAACTGTCTGGTCTTCAGAGCTTCCAAAAAACTATGAGAGGGAGAGCCGCATAATTATTGGGGGCACCTCAGTTCAGAGCACAAGCACTGTATATAGTTGTAGGCTACCACTATAACCCAAAGGCTTTCACTATTATGATTACAGGTGTTCCTCAACTTACAATTATTCATTTAGTGATTGTTTGAAGTTACAATGGCACTATAAAAAGTGACTCGACAGTCTAAATGTCTATGGAGATTCTCAGTCATCTGGATCATGGTTGTCCAAAGGTGCTTTTTTCAAGAGGTAACTAGATTTTTTTATTTTTCCTTTTGAAGATGTTTCACTTCTCATCCAAGAAGTTTCTTCCAAGCTGAAGATGTTTCACTTCTCATCCAAGAAGCTTCTTCAGAACTGAAGAGGTTTCATTTCTCATCCAAGAAGCTTCTTCAGAGCTGAAGATGTTTCACTTCTCATCCAAGAAGCTTCTTCAGAGCTGAAGAGGTTTCACTTCTCATCCAAGAAGCTTCTTCAGAGCTGAAGATGTTTCACATCTCATCCAGGAAGTTTCTTCAGAGCTGAAGATATTTCACTTCTCATCCAAGAAGTTTCACTTCTCATCCAAGAAACTTCTTCAGAGCTGAAGAAGCTTTTTGGATGAGAAGGAAATATCTCCAAAGAAAAATCAGAAAGCCCAGTTGCCTCTTGAAAAAGCACCTTTTGGACAAGTGACTTGTTTTTCACACTTATGACTATTGCCGCACCCCCATAGTCACGTGATCAGAATTTGGATGCTTGACATATTTATAATGGTTAGAGTCCTGGGGTCATATGATCACCTTTTGCAACCTTCCAATAAGTAAAGTCAATAGGAAAGGCAGTTTCACTTAACAACCATGTTACTAACTTAACAACTCTAGTGAACACCTTGGCAAGAAAAGTTGTAAAATGGGGCAAAACTCACTTAGCTGTCTCACTTAGCAACAGAAATGTGGTTCAGTTGTGTCATAAGTTGCATTTAGATTTCTAGACAACTGCAATTGTGCAGCTCTCAGAGTTATACAAAAACCGTTTTAAACCTTTATGTCTACGGAGATTATCAGTTATCCAGGTCATGGTTACCCAAAGATGATTTTCCAAGAAACAACTGGACTTTCTGGTTTTTCTTTGAAGACAGAATAAAAGCTTCTTGGATGAGAAGCAAAATGTCTTCAAAGAAAAACCAGAAAGTCCAGTTGCCTCTTTGGGGAAAAAAGACATCTTTGGAACATTTTAAACCTAATCACACAACATCTATGGCATAAGGATTATTGTATAATGTAAAAGTTCAATAGCCTAACTAGAATAGTATAAGGCGTATTCATTTTTCGTTTCAAATTAATGGAATGAAACTATTTATAATCACTTCTGTTTGTTAAATATTCCTATGTTGGGGTGTTATAATCAAATTGACTTATTTTTAATTTATTGGAAAGGAATTATAATGTGGAGCCAAGAGCATGAGAGAGATAAAATCAATATGGCAGCACAATCTTTTGGGAAGGATAAGTCTTAAATTCTGAGGAAAACACAAGCCGACCTGCTCACTTATGGTACACTTTGATAAGAGCAATCTGAAAATTAAATGCTGCAAAATAACATTTTTACATGTCTTCCCTGTTCCCCTCACAAAGTGTGTAAAGAGCCCTTGAGCCAAAAGAAAGAGAGAGAAAAAACACACAGGAAATCTCCACTGAAGCTGATACTCGTTGGGCTGTTATTGGTTTCCATCCTAAAATATCAATTAAATACCATTCTCTCTCAGCCAGGAATAATTCACTCCTGTCAGCATGCAAGAAACTGGTAATTACACACTCCACCTGCTCTTTCGGATGACAATGAAATTAAAATATTTGCAGAATTTCCTCGCCCTTTCCTTTTGAAATGAGGCTGATCCTTCTGACCGAGAGCTACACCAAAGGCCACTGGGCCTGTTGGAAGGGGAAGAAAAACAGCAGCCAGCAATTGACCCTTTCAAATAAAAAAAAATATATATATATTATTATTATTCTTTTCTTAAAAATTTCAACCTCCAGTCAGGTGGCATATGAGTGCTGCTGAAGCCATAGATCGGCCACCGTAAAAAAGAGCGGGGGGGGGAGAGAAACAAGAGGCAATGGATACCCTCCCCCCTCCCTTCCAAGACACATGGATTGACCTCAATGGGCGAAAGGCAGAGCTGTGTTTATTCAGGTGCAACAGTACAAATCATTGTGGGCTGCACGGCAATGATAAAACAAAGACAGCTCCAAAGAATGTGGCTCGCCTGGGACTTGGAGAACTCCACTGTAAGCACACTGTATTTGCAAGATCAAGTGACAGCCCGAGAGAGAATTATGGCCAGCCGGGGAATTGCAGGCTGAAATAATGCAAGGGGGCAGAGAGAAGATGGGGTTGCCTGCAGGACGGATTTGTGGTCTCCTACACTCACATTTTTGAAACTGTTCTGTACGGTCATTTACATTCTTGTAGACGCTGCGCTGTGATTGGTCAAAGCGCGCAGAGATCCGATTGGTTGAGCGAGCTGCTCTGATTGGCCCGCTGCGGATCTCCCACGATTGGTGGAAACTAATCGTGGGAGATTCAAAGCGGTGCCATTGGCCGTGGCCACCGCAGCTTGGGAATAAAAAGCCGCAATTTTTCCCCCAGAACCCGAGCCGTTCTCGGGACCAATAAATGAGCTGAACCAAATCACGGAGTCCTGGTCTCCTTGCTGCTCCGGACATAACACTGGCGACGAGGGTGGGATTCCAAGGCTGATTCCCCACCAACACATGTCCGGAGGAAGCGAGACCGACGAGATGGCCAGCATCGCACCGCCCGCGCCCTTTAATCCCGCTACCGAGGACAGGGAATCATACACAGACAGATTCCTCATGTTCCTCGAATGTAGCAACATGAAGGACGCCACCAGGCCGAAGAAAAGAGCCGTCTTCCTGACACACTGCAGGCCCACACTGTTCAAGATGGCAAAAGCTCTAGCGAAACCCACGGACGTCAAGGAGATGGACTGGGCCGACCTCGAACGATTACTCTGGAACCACTATGCCCCCGCTGTGCCCACCCTCATCAGGTGGCATGATTTCTACCGGCGGGACCAGAGAGCGGGCGAGAGCATCAGCGATTTTGTGGCTGAACTGTGAAGCCTAGGGGGCATGTGCGGGTTCTCGGACATGGATGAGGCCTTACGGGACCACGTCATACTCGGACTCCGAGACCCAGTCTACAGAGCCGACTGATGGCCAAAGGAGACATCGCCCTCTCCGACACCATCACTGAAGCCACCGCAACCGAGGCAACCTGGAAATTGGCGAACCGCATGTGGAGACCAGACACCGGAGACCGCACCGTGACCACCGACCCAGGACGGGTGACCGAGGACCACCCAGAAGCAAGTCACCACGAGACCACCACCCATCATGGCGAATTCCACTCCGCCTCCAACACCATGGATGAGGAGGAGGAGATCCACCGGCTCCAGACGGGATGTGACCAGCAAAATCGGCAGGGTCGTAAGTCAGGGACCGCATGTGCCGGGTGCGGAGGTGACCACCCAAAAGCTGAGGGTGGTCACTTCTTCTATGCAGTCTGCCGACACTATGACAAAAAGGGTCACATCACCCGAGTCTGCCGATTGAGGAAGGCCTACAGCCCCAGAAGGCGGGACCACAGCAAGTGGAGATGGGACAGCACACACCCCCAGAGCCAGAGATCGCCAAGCCGACAGCCGATGGGACCGGAGCGGACGGAACCGACAAGGTGGCGAAACCCGGCGGAAGGAGGAAACCCACCAGATGGTCATCATCGGCCACGCATCATGCACTGATGCCCGAAAAGTCTACGTGGAGAAAGGCATCAAAGGCAAGCCATGCAAAATGGAGGTCCTACCTCTCCATGGTCGCCTGGCAAGAAATCAAACGCTTGGTGCCTACCATCCACAAAAAGGGATTGGAGAACCAGAGACTAATAATCAAGGACTACCAGGGAAACCGCATCCCGGTAGTCGGAACCAGACAATTCAAGGGCCGCACTGCAAAGCTTCCCCTGACAATCGTGGACCAAGACTGACCCAGTCTTTTGGGACTGCAATGGTTCGCACCGCTCAGCATCGAAGTCACGGGCATCAACCACACCGCCGAGACCGATTGGGAACAGCAACTGGCACGGGACTTCCAGGAAGTGTTCGACGGCACCCTAGGCAAGTACCGAGGGCCCGCCATCTCCTTCAGCCTAGACCCCAACATTCCCCCGATACACCTAAAACCAAGGTGGGTACCCTTTGCACTCAGGCCAAAAATAGACAAACAAATTGACAAGCTCGTCAAGCAAGGGGTCCTACAACCAATTGACCACACCCGGTGGGAGACCCCAATAGTCACCCCAGTCAAGCCCGATGGGTCGGTAAGAATCTGCGGGGATTATAAGACCACCCTAAATTGGGCCTTACAACAAAGCGCCTACCCCGTCTCAGTAGTGCAGCACCTTCTACACTCACTGGGGGGAGGCAAGGTTTTTGCGAAGCTCGACCTGGCACAAGCATACCAACAGCTGCAAGTTGACACAGAAACCGCTGAGGCGCAAACCATAGTCACCCACCGGGGAGCATTTCGCTGTAACCGACTCCAGTTTGGAGTCAGCGTGGCACCTGGAATTTTCCAGAGCCTCATGGAGAGGCTTTTGCAAGGAATTAAGGGGGTGGTGCCCTACTTCGATGATGTGCTGGTGTCGGCAACCAACCAGCTAGAACTAGAGGGTCGGCTAAGGGAGGTGCTAACGAAATTCAAGGAAACCGGGCTAAAAGTGAAGAGAGAAAAATGCCAGCTTTACACAGAGCGGGTCGAGTTCCTGGAGTACCTTCTAGACCAGCATGGCATCCATCCAACCGCAAACAAAATCAGAGCCATTAAGGAGGCCCCCACACCCAGGAATAAAATGGAACTGCAGGCATTTCTGGGACTGCTTAATTTTTACAATGTTTTCCTGCCCCAAAAGGCGACCATGGTGGAGCCTTTGCATAGGCTTTTGGACAAGGCGGCCACCTGGTCTTGGGGGAAACGCGAGGAAGCCGCCTTCAGGAAAACCAAGGACCTGCTCACCTCGGATGCCATCCTCATCCAATACAATGAGACCCTACCACTTGCCGTCACATGCGACGCCTCACCCTTCAGCGTCGGTGCCATCCTCAGCCACACACTCCCGGATGGAAGAGAAGCACCCATCGCTTTCTTCTCGAGGACACTCACCAAACCAGAGAGGAACTATAGCCATCTGGACAAGGAGGCCCTAGCCATCATCGCAGCAGTGAAGAGGTTCCACGAGAACCTCTACGGCCGCACATTCACCATTATCACAGACCACAAGCCGCTGCTGGACATCCTGGCAGGGAACCGGGCCAACCCGAACATCCTATCTCCCAGAATGACAAGGTGGTCCGAATTCCTTGCCGCCTACAGCTACCGGCTCACACACTGACCTGGTAAGACTATCACCCACACAGACGCCTTGAGCCGCTCGCCGTTACTTGACCTAGACACTAACCCAGCTCCCACGACGAGCACCCTCAGCATAGAGACTCTGCCCGATCTACCCATAACCGCATCAGACATTGCCCGAGAAACTAATAAAGACAAACGTCTGGTGCGGGTATTACATTGGGTAGAAAAAGGGTGGCCGGAAAAAGACAATGACGAAGCATTCAAGACATTCCGGAACCGGCAAACAGAACTCTTGCTACAAAAAGGGTGCGTACTGTGGGGGAATAGGGTTGTTATTCCGGAAAAACTACAAGGGAAGGTATTGGGGTTATTACACGAGGGGCACCCAGGCATAGTTAGAACGAAAGCCCTGGCCAGAAGTTACGCTTGGTGGCCAGGGATGGATAAGCAAATCGAGACCTGGGTGGCAAGATGTGAACGCTGCCAAGAAACCAGACCGAGCCCTCCCGTGGCACCGATCCTGGAATGGGAAAACCCCAGGGGACCATGGTCCAGGATCCACATAGATTTTGCTGGGCCCACTAAGGGACATACATTCCTTGTAATGGTAGATGCTTACTCCAACTGCTTGGAGGTAAGCAACATGAAAACCACCACCATGGAGGCTGTGACCAAGGAACTTAGCAAGCTATTCGCAACCCACGGCCTCCCAGACGTCATCGTGTCGGACAACGGGCCCCAATTCACCTCGCTAGAATTTGAAAAATTGCTAGTGGAACGGGGCATATGACACGCATTGACAGCTCCAGCACATCCGGCGGCAAACAGAAGGGTGGAACGGATGGTTCAATTTACGAAAAAAACCATCCAAAAAATCGAACACGGGGAAATCCAAGAAAAAATAAATAAAATGCTCTTCATACAACATATAACCCCGAACACAACAACGAACAAAAGCCCAGCAGAGCTACTAATGGGGAGGAAAATAAGGTCCCCACTAGACAGGCTACACCCCACATACAACCCGGAGAAACCCCCCAACTCCTCTAGCAAGCACCGGTCCTTTGCACCAGGCGACGCCGTCTATGCAAAGAACCTAACCGGAGACCCACTATGGGTACCAGCAACCATAACCCAACTGACAGGCCCCCGCTCGTACTGGCTGGAAACAACCGACGGACGAACCTGGAAACGCCACATCGATCAACTAAGATCGAGAACAATCACAGGAAACACAACCGACATGCAACCAAACACAGACAACCCCCCTAATACAAGCCAAGAGGGGAGGGAATACCCCGGAAACCAGAACCGAATAGAAAGAAACCAGCAACACTTACCGACGGACAGCCAGCTCGAAGCCTCCCCAGGAAGAAGCAGCCAGGCCAGCTCAACCAGCCCAGAAAGACTAGGCAGGAGCGGCGGAAACCGCAGCTCAACCAGCCCGGGTAGACTGGGAGGGAGCTGTGACAAGAGGCCCGGCGAGACCTTCCAGGCGGTTCCATCGATGAGGCCGAGAGCAACAGAGAACCCGACCGAACCGGCCGGGAGCCAAGCAACAACTGACCTGCGCAGGTCCAGTAGGCAAGTATGGAGCCCCGCCTACTTACGGGACTACGTCACGTAGGACCAAACCAAGAGGGGAGGGGTGTTCTGTACGGTCATGTACATTCTTGTAGATGCCGCTCTGTGATTGGTCAAAGCACGCAGGGATCCGATTGGTTGAGCGAGCCGCTCTGATTGGTCCACTGCGGATCTCCTGCGATTGGTGGAAACTAATCACGGGAGATTCAAAGTGGTGCCATTGGCCGCGGCCGCCACGGCTTGGGAATAAAAAGCCGCAGTTTTTCCCCCAGAACCCGAGCCGTTCTCGGGACCAATAAATGAGCTGAACCAAGTCACTGAGTTCTGGTCTCCTTGCCATGCCGGACATAATAGAAACTTGGCCAACTTCAGAATCAGAACCGAGCTGGAGGTCTTCTAGTCCAACCCCCTATTCAAGCAGGAGAACCTACACCATTTCAGACAAGTGTCTGTCCGCTCTCTTCTTCAAAACCTCCAGGGATGAAGCACCCACCACTTCTAGAGGCTAGCTGTTCCGCTGGTTAATTGTCCTCACTCTTAGGAAGTTTCTCCTTAATTCCAGGTTGCTTCTCTCCTTGATTAGTGTCCATCCATTGTTTCTTGTCCTGCCCTCTGAGGCTTTGGGGAATATATTGAACCCCCTTCCTCTTTAGAGCAGCCTCTCAAATACTGGAATACTGTTATCACGTCTCCCGTAGTCTTTCTTTTCCTCAAACTGGCCATACCCAATTCCTGCAACCGTTCTTCATATGTTTTTTGCTTAAACATATGCATTTGTTTAAGATTCATATTATTTATTTAAAACTTGTAATATTTGTTTAAATGTTAAAGACTGTGGACTTCAACTCCCAGAATTCCCTAGCAAGCATCACAGAATTTAAAGAATGTCTCTCGGGACCGGCCTCTCCTCACTTTATGAGAAGATTGCTCTATTTTGAGGGGAGGGGGTGTAAATTACAAATCATGGCCTCCCTTAGTGTTCCCCCCCCCAAAAAAAAAACCCTTTATGGCCATGTGTGTTTAATTAAGTGGAAACATTTTAACATCACTTAACTTTTGAATAAGCTTTCCTAGGTGGAAATGCAATAGCAAGGGAAGAAGAGAAGGAAGGAAATGTTTTATAGGCTGAGACTGGATGGGATTGCTTCACCTTTGGGTTTGCATATCAGTCACAGCAAAACTGGGGGTGACTTTATAAGCTTCAGAGGAGTTTCATTTATAGAATGGAATGGAAGAGAAGAGAAGAGAAGAGAAGAGAAGAGAAGAGAAGAGAAGAGAAGAGAAGAGAAGAGAAGAGAAGAGAAGAGAAGAGAAGAGAAGAGAATTCTTTCTTGGCCAAGTGTGATTGGACACACAAGGAATTTGTCTTTGATGCATAAGCTCTTAGTGTACATAAAGAAAAAAAATACATTCATCAAGAATCATAAGATACAACACTTAGTGATAGTTACAGGTTACTAATAAGCAATGAAAACGTACTAGGAAATAAATAAAACAATATAAATCATAAAGATACAAGCAACACTGTTATAATCAAAAGTGGGAAGAGGTAGGTACTAGGAAGGATGAGCAAAATAATAGTAATGGAGACTTAGTAAATAGTTTGAGAATGTTGTGGGAATTAGTTGTTTAGCAAAGTGATGGCATGGGGGGAAAAACTGTCCTTGTATTTTAGTTGTTCTGATGGGTAGTGCTCCATAGCGTCATTTTTGAGGGCAGGAGTTGAAGGAGTTTATGTTCAGGATGTGGGGGATGTGTAAATATTTTCACAATCCTCTTTTTGACTCGTGCAGTATACAGGTCCTCGATGGAAGGCAGGTTGGTAATAATTTGTTTTTCTGCAGTCCTACTTATCTTCTGAAGTCTGTGTTTTCTTTTGTTGTGTTGCAGAACCAAAGTAGACAGTTATAGAGGTGCAGATGACAGATTCAATAATTCCTCTGTAGAACTGTATCAGCAGCTCTTTGGGCAGTTTGAGCTTTCTGAGTTGGTCCCATCCTGCTCCAGCGTCTTTTCTATCAATGGGAACATACCATGCATAACACCACAAAGCTTCAGTGCTGCAAATAAAATAACCAATAGAAGTGAACATGTGAATTGTGCAAAGAAGCAACTGTGAAAAGAACTATGTTGGCCAAACAGGAAGAAAACTATCAACCAGACTGCACAAACGCTTCCTGGCTATCAAAAGATATGAGTCTCTATCCCTCATGTCCGTCCACGAAGATTCAGAAGGACACAGATTTGATCTAACCAGGACCAGAGTAGTAACCCAGGTGAAATCAAGGACAGAAAGAGAATTCCTTGAAGCCTGGTTTTCCATCAATAAGTCAATAAACAATTAACTTGTCTAAGTTGGCATTCAGTCTACCAATCGCTGAGAACGAAAGGTTTGACATCAACCACAATCCCAAAGAGAGGAATTCAAATGAACAGACAGGCACCCCACTTCGCAGCAACACAAACCCACAACCCATCTCACAAGAAATTAGACCACGTCTCAGAAACAACAACCAGCCATTCAAACAGACCAAAACCAGACTATGATTCAGAAGTAGCCAAACAAACAACATCCACACTAATTGGCATCACATAAAAATGGTATTTAAAGGCCAGTACTCTGACAGGCTAGCACAATTCAAAGCACACTGATAATGTCTCCTCGAATAGTGATGAAACATTTGCAACAAAAAGTGCCAAGTGGACATCTTTTTTAAAAAATGATTTTTTTAATTAATTACATTTCTTAGTGCTTAATAAACATTGTGTTGTCTGGGTATTTAATTTGCTTAACAATTCCGATTATATTCTTAATCTCCACTCCTTTTTTCCAACCACTGGTAAAATAGATTCCATGTTTGATAGTATTCTGTGTCATCTTTCTGCTTAATTTTCAAAGTCAAACTATCCATTTCTGCACAGTCTGGTACCTTCTTAATTATCTCTTCATCTCGCAGTGTTTCTTCATTTTTCCAATACTGCGCGAATATAATCCTATAATATAATATTAAATACATACTTTTCGTGTCTAATTTTTCTGATATTATACCTAATAAAAACAGTTCAGATTTAAGTTCTACCTGTTTCCCTATCATCTTTTCTAGCCACCTGTGTATCTTTGTCCAATTTTTTTTTTGTTTTAAGCACAAGTCCACCACATATGCTAAAATGTGCCCATCTTTTGATTACATTTCCAACATTTGCTAGACATATTTTTAGACACTTTAGCTAAAGGTACTCCTTGCACATCCATGCTAGTTGTTTTCAGCTCTGGGGGGCAGTGTTCATCTCCATTACAAAGCCAAAGAGACAGCGCTGTCCATAGACATCTCCATGGTCACATAGCTGGCATGACTAAACACCAAAGGCGCACAGAATGCTGTTACTTCCCACCCACCAATTGGTCCCTATTTTTCTACTTGCATTTTTTTTTACATGCTTTTGAACTGCTAGATTGGCAGAAGCTGGGACAAGTGATGGGAGCTGACTCCATTATGTAGCACTAGGGATTCGAACTGCCAAACTGCTGACCTTTCTGATTGACAAGTTGAGCATCTTAGTCACTCAGCCACTGTGTCCCTTCGCTAACCTAGCAGATGGTAAATACCACCTCTAAAACATTTTATAGATATGCAGTATATCAAAAACAAAATGAACATCTATAGGTTGAGCTGTCTGGGGTTCTTGGTGGTTTTTGAGCTTGACTGCTTGATCTGAATGGTCTCTACCCTCCCTCGCCTTTCAAAAGTCTAAAGTCCTGTTTCTTCTCACCTCTCTAAAGTCCTGTTTCTTCCCTGAATCATTGGAGGAGAAGGATTTCTAAACCACCTTCAATTGTTCTCATTGTTTATTGCCTCAGATGTAATATTTTTAAACACGTGTTATGGTGTCACCTGCTATTTCTTGCTCTTTATTATGCTGCCCTGGTCATATGTTGTATGAGGGACATGTAATTGGAATGAAATAATGGATGAGTCAATGCTCTAAAATTGTTGTTTTAATCATAGCTACTTTTAAGACCCTTGGATGCTAGAGCATTTGAGGAAAATAATGGCAATCATTACTATTACCATTATTACATTTTCTGAATGCTCAAATTATTTCACATTATTCTCAGCATGATGTCATCATGCCTGCAAAACGCTGGGGAGACAATTTTGCAAAATTATGTAGGAGACTTAGAGTGACCTAAAACAATTTACTCTTTTCGCGGGGCTAAGTTTCAAACAAGGGCTAGGAGTCTCAGGTTTCATGCAATTAAGCTATTAAAGGATCAAGCTCTCCAGATAGGCTACAATGATTTTTCAAAATAATAATAATAATAATAATAATAATAATAATAATAATAATAATAATAATAATTTGTTGTTGCTGTTGTTCCAGGACCATGCGTGATCTATCATTAAAGCCCATGGATATTTACAGTCACACAACTGAACTTGGAATATATGAAAACAAAAGACTGCTTTAATTGAATAACAGAAGGGACCTTGGAGGTCTTCTACTCCAACCCTATAACATTTCAGACAAATGGTTCATATGCCTTCCCGTGGATAAATGAAGGCAATTCATATTAAGCTGAAGGCAGGACAAGAAGCAATGGGTGGAGATTGACAGTTATAACAGTTAATCGGTGGAACAATTTGCCTCTAGAAGTTGTGGATGTTCCAACACCAGTGAGTGGTATGTTATCAGTTTGGCCCGGTTCATCCGAACCGGTAGTAAAAAAAAGCCTCCAAAGATCAGCTGAGAGGATAAAGAAAAGTGCAGGATCGGTCCTTCCACTTTCCCCTGTGCTTTTCTTTTCTTTACCCTCTCAGTTGATTGGCGCTGCAGGCCTCATTTGTTGTGTGGAAAGCTGCCCATGTGCACTATGTGTGCGCACGCCCGTGTGATCACCGAATAGGTAGTGAAACAGTTAGGATCCCACTGGAGGTTTTTAAGAAGAAACAGGACAGCCATTTGCCTGAAATGGTATAGGGTCTCCTGCCTGAGTTTAGTATACTTTAGTTCACTTTATTGTCATTGCACCTCGTACAACGAAATCAAACACCATCTTCAGTGCATATCATGACCATGAAAATAAACATAAACACACATCCTTCACCGTTCACACATTGAACTAGAAACCCCCAACACCAGTCCAACACTACACTATACAAGCAGAATTCAAAAGAGGTATTGCCCTGGGATAGAAGCTGTTTTTCAGCCTATTTGTCCTTGTTTTTATTATTTTGTACTGTCTGCCAGATGGTAATAGTTCAAAAAAAGGGTTCCCAGGATGAGATGGATCTTTGAGAACATTTTGAACTTTCTTAAGGCAGCAGGAGCTGTAAAGCTCTTCCAAAGAGGGGAGAGGGCAACCCATGATCCTCTGGGCAATGACATTAACCCTCTGGAGTGCTTTCCTATCTGCCCCTGTGCAATTGGCAAACCATACAGAGGTGCAGTAAGTTAAGATACTCTCTGTGGTGCAGCGGTAGAAGATCACCAGCAGTTTTTCATTCAGTTGTTGTTTCCAGAGAAGTCTCAAGTAGTATAATTTCTGCTGGGCCCTTTTGACCAGGACTGCAATGTGAGCAGGGGGTTGGACTAGAAGACCTCTAAAGTTCCTTCCAATTCTGTTATTTTGTTAAGCTGACTACATCTTACATCTCCGTTGACCCATAAATAAGCCAACAATTACAATAAATTAAAAGCACTTTTCTCATTTAGCAACTCACATCATTCAATTTTTTCATCCCCAATGATGATTAGGAGTATGGGACTGACAGCAACATTATTTGGCTACTGTAAAGATAACCAAAGGAAGCAACCTCAGCTGGGATTACTGACCTTCAGCCAAAGATGCTGTTCCATCAAAAGGTAGAATGAAGGACACAGACAGGCTTCAAAAACCTAGACATTCTTGCACATAAATATGATCAAGGAGGACAGTGGACCTGTGCAATGATTGAGTCTTCAGTGGGTCTCATTAAATTGTATTGTCACATAGAGGATAATGACAAAGGACTTGGTGTCACCTCCAGGACTTTATCCAAAGGCTCAGGAACACAGAAAGTTTTCAACTTCTATTCTTTTGCTTTGAATGAAAAGCTTTGCACTCCCACGTTCATTCTTGCATACACATCAAAGCAATTTGTTTAACTGGCCAGGTTTAGTCTGAGTTCCAGAACAATCAAGGTGAGCCACTCATAATGCATCACCTCGTTCTATATGATGGTTCCTAAATACTATAATTTCCACTCATTTTCATAACCTGATTAGAGGGACTGGAGGCTAAAACATATAAAGAACGGTTGCTGGAATCAAGTATGTCTAGTCTAGTGAAAAGAAGGACTAGGGGTGGCACTATAGCATTCTTCCAATATTTCAAGGGTTTTGGTTTCCCCAAATGGGCAAAAAACCTCTCTTTCTATAGAGCAGCTTCTAATTCACTTTCCCAATCTTATAGCAGTGTTCCAATCTCTCAGGGGCTGCCACAAAGAAGAGGGAGTCAAGCTATTTTCCAAAGCACTCAAAGGTAGGGCAAGAAGCAATGAGTAGAAATTAATCAAGGAGAGAAACAACCTAGAACTAGGCAGAAATTTCCTGACAGAACAATTAATCTGTGGAACAGCTTGCCTCCAAAAGTTGCAAATGTTCCATCACTGGAAGTTTATTTGTCTGAAATGGTATCGGGTTTCCTGCGTAAGCAGGGGGTTGGACTAGAAGACCTCCAAGGTCCCTTCTAAACTCTGTTATTCTATTCTATTTAATTGTTTGTTTAGTGACTGTTTGAAGTTACAAAGGTACTAAAGAATTGTTGCAGCATCCCCATGGACACATGATCAAAATTTCAGCCCACGGTCATGTGATCAATATTTGTAAATATGAGCAGGGGGTTGGACTAGAAGACCTCCAAGGTCCCTTCCAACTATTCTATTCTATTCTATTCTATTCCATTCCATTCCATATTTTCTATTCTATTCTATTCTATTCTATTCTATTCTATTCTATTCTATTCCATTCCATTCCATATTTTTTATTCTATTCTGTTCCGTTCCATATTTTCTATTCTATCCTATTCCATTCCATTCCATTCCATTCCCTCTGAAAACCTCTGGCTTCTCACTAAGTCCTAGCTTACCCTCTTCGTAGTTCTTTTTCATTTGAGATGCAACACTTCATCCATTTCACATAGGAACCATCTGTTGTTTTGGAAATCTTTTGCCATCTCTTTCTTCCCCTTGTCTCTCTCACCTCCCGTTCCCCCCAAAATGCTCTATCTTCTCAGAAGTCTTATTCTACTATTTTTCTGCACATTGCCTAAACTGATATCCATCAGAACAAATATTTCAATCCTTATGGATCCAAATAAACATAGCTGTTTTTTATGCTTGCTCTTAGCCAGAAACTATATATTAACATGGCATTAATGATATGGTGAGTACAACGTGGCGTTATGTACTGGAAGCAACATATTTGTCTATGATTGCACATTAACTTAAGGGAGAAACTGAAGTCAGCAACTTGGCAAATGGGGCCTGTGGAGAAAAGGATTACATTTAGCCTCCACTCCGTAATGTAGCTGAATATAGGTAGTCCTTGACTTTTATGAACACAGCTGAGCCCAACACTTCTGTTGCTAAGCAAGACAGTTGTTAAGTGAGTTTCATCTACTCTGCATCCATTTTCAACAAAGCACCGGAAAACATCAATGCTGGCCTTAAAGTAAATGGTGTTCAATTTAAGATATGCTGAGGACACAGTTCTGCTTGCCAGAAAGCATGAAGACCTTCAATTCCTCATCAACAGAGTCACAGAAATATCTGAAAAATACGGCACCTCAAAAACCAAGATGGTAGTCATCAGCAAACAAGCCATCAATTGACTACCGATAACTTCGGAAGGAATACCACTAGAAAAAGTTGAAAGGATCACGTGCCTCAGTTCTAACTTACATGAAAGCTGGGACATGACCATTGAAGTAAAAACAAGGATAGAGAAAGCTCGAACAGCATTCTTCAAAAAGAAAAAGGTTTTCTGCAGTCACAACATAAGCCTAAGATTGAAAATCAGGCTTGTCAGATGCTCCATCTTTTCTTTCCTGCTCTACAGAGGGGAGAGTTGGTCTCTGACAGAAAGCTGTCATGCCCCTGTTGGAATCTGATTCTGAGGGAGAGGTGGAACAGCTGACAGGGAGTGGGAGTGTGGCTCCGGTGGCTATGGAGGAAAATGGGGAAGGGCACAGTCTGGCTGGGCATTCAGAGGAAGACCCAGGCCCACCCCCTCTTCATCCTAGGGCATGCAGGGAGGAACGGATAAGGGAGCAACATGAGTTGCATGGCTTACAGGTGAGGAAAAGCCCCTGATCCCCTTCATTAGTTGCAGCTGGGAAAACTGTTTAAAAAGGCAAACTGCACATAGCAAAGTTGCTGGAAGCAAACATGAATTATTTTGGTTTGTCAAGTCTTATCTGAGTTCTGGCATCCTCCCAACTGTGTGTGTTTTGTTATCTTTTGAAGTCTTCAATTCCTTATCTTGCCCTGTCTCATTAATTGCTGCAGCATGGTTTATGTTGGGTTTTTACTTATAATTTATATGTACTTTGGGTTTGGACTGAATTTCTTCCCTTTAAAGACTGTTCTTGGGAGAGTTTTTTTCTCTAGCTGATGATAACTGGACATTGGGGAGGCCAAGTTGGAGGAATTAAATGGTCATTACCTATTTTTGTGACTTTGTTGCTTTTGTGCCATGCCCCCGGGTCATCACAGAAAGCCACTTGAAGAGACTGGAAGCATTTGAAATGGGGATTTACAGGCGGCTGTTACTTTTAAGTTGGTTTGACAAAATTAGAAATGAAGAGGAGATAAGCCATCTAGGAAAGTCAAGGGAAATCATCAAAACCGTTTAAAAGTGGAAGTTGCAATATTTTGGACATGTGATGCGACACCCCAAAAAATACAGCCTACTTTACTTAATCCTCCAGGGAAAGATTGAAGGCAAATGAGGTCCAGGCAGAAGAAGAACATCAGCGCTTCCAATCTAAGGGACGGGTTTGGACAAAATTCAGCAGCCCTTTTTCCTGTTGCTGTTAATAAAAATAGGATCGCCAACATGATCGCCAACATTCAATGACAGATATGGAAGGAGAAGAAAAAGCAAAGTTGTTAAGTGAGGTTTTCCCCATTTTATGATCTTTCTTGCCACAGTTGTTCAGTGAATCTGTGGGTTGATAAGTTGTAACATGATTGTCAAGCGAATTTGGCTTCCCCACTGAGGTTGCTGGTCAGAAGGTCCCAAAAGGTGATGATTACATGACTCTGGGCCACTGCAATCATCATAAATATGAACTGGTTGTCAACCGTCTGAATTTTGATCATGTGATCATGGGGATACCGCAATAGTCATAAAGGTGAAAAACAGTCATAAATTTACTTTTTGCATTGTAACTTCAAACAGTGGATTACACTAAATGAATGGTTGTAAGTCAAGGACTACCTCTAAATGAAACAAACAAAATGTTAAAAAGTTATGGTATTTACCCTGTTTCCCTAAAAATACAATCTACCCTGAAAGTAAGTTCTAACTTGATTTTTACACATGTGCCCAATATAAGCCCTACCCCAAAATAAGCCCTAATTAAGATCCCATCCACTCCAGAGCAACCAGGTAAAAATTAAGCTAGGATGGGAATGGGGGATGGAGCTGCCCTACTATTTACCTTTGGACAGTTGTAGCCAGGCCTCGCACACCCGACACCTCCCTTGCCAGCCCATTTCTTCTGCAGCCAGCAGATCTCTGTGTGACCTGCAGAGCTCTTGTATACAAGAACACATCCAGCGGCATTGTGCTCTACCTTATCAGATATGTACAGTATGACATAATGAAGGGAGCAACAGATAGCAATTGTCAGGGATTCACTGGGTCACATTTCCCATCAGGCTAGTTCTTATGCTTAAAACAACAACAGCGAATAAACAGCTGGCTCGGTATGGACTGGCTCGATCAGTTCTTTGAAATGCTGGAACTGAATCGCACATGCCTTCACATCGGCTTGGCGGGATTTGATGGCAGCTCTGGAGGAGGAAAAGCCATCCATGCAGCTAAATCAACAAGAGATGTAGACCAGGCTAATTGATTTGTAGCATGCATGGTGTGTGAAAGCAAAATTTTACAGGGTGACTCAAGACCTCAGTGTGCCTTATTTTAATTGTCACAATGGTCTGGTAAGGCAGCTCAGAATAACCATACTTTGTCAAACACATGGGCTTGCCTCTCTCTTTCTCTCTCTCTTTCTCTCTGTCTCCCTCTTTCTCTCTCTCTCTCTCTCTCTTTCTCTCTCTCTCTCTGCCCTACTCATCTCACAGAGTTGTTGTGGGGATAATAGAAGGAGGGAGGAGGTGCATTAGATATGTTCATTGCCTTGAATTATTGCCTTGAACCAAGGTGGCACAGTGGTTAGAGTGCAGTACTGCAGGCTACTTCTGCTGACTGCAGGTTGACTGCAATTTGACAGTTCGAATCTCACCAGGCTCAAGGTTGACTCAGGCTTCTGTCCTTCTGAGGTTTGTAAAATGAGGATCCAGGTTGTTGGGGGCAATAGGCTGACTCTGTAAACCGCTTAGAAAGGACTGAAAAGCGTTGTAAAGTGGTATATAAGTCTAAGTGCTAGTGCTAAGTGCTATTGTTCTGGATCTTCTGTTTAATCACGACATTAAATGCATAAACAACAGACAGGAGGAACCAGATGCATTCAATCCTATTCAGATCTCCCACTCTTCATCTGTATTGCTAATTAAAGACAACAATTAATGACCAGAGGGATTTGCTAAGGTAACACAGGATCCAGGTAGATAAAGATCACTCATGCTTGAAACTGATTCACATGGAAAACATGCTCCCTTGCTTTGATCTCAGCACATGCCCTTCTCTCCCCTATGGGCGGCAAGTGACAAATTATAAGACAAGACTGAAATGCGGTAATGGTGGAAGCAGCGGCAACCGAAACAGGGAAGATTAGAGAATCACAGTCCAGGTGAGTGCCTGGAAGCATTCCTGAGGAAAGGTGACAATTTTCAACCCCACAACATGTGACATTTCAGGAATGAGGGGCATGCTAAAATCCCTTTGAAATTTGGAGGGCTGTCATTGAAAAAGGGTTAAAAACAACAATTTTTCTTGCCTTGTCAGAATTGCCAAATGCTTCTGCAACAAATGTATGGAATCGTGATATGATGAGAATCCTAGTTGTAACCTGAGCTCAATTGTACCAACAGTTGTCTATGGAGATGTTCAATCATCCAGGTCATGGTTGTCCCAAAGGTGTTTTTTTTTTTTTTTTTAACTTCAAAAGGCAACTGAACTTTTCTTGATGTGTGTGTTTTTTTAAAAAAAACTTCTCATCTAAGACGTTTCTTCAGTTCTGGAGAGAAATGAAGAAGCTTCTTGGATAAGAAGCGAAATGTTTTCAGAGAAATACACCAAGCAATTGATATTCTCTATCTTCAAACTGAATTTAAGCTGCAGAAGTCACAGACTGAAACAACTGGAGAGATGGATGGATAGGGATAGAGGCAGACAGACAGACAGAGACAGACAGACAGAGACAGACAGACAGACAGATAGAGACAGACAGACAGACAGAGACAGACATAGATGATAGATAGATGATAGATAGAGATGGATGGATGGATGGATGGATGGGTGATAGAGAGAGAGAGAGGAAGGGAGGGAGGGAGGATAGATTTAAGCAAATTCCTTTTTTTTTTTTTTCTGTGAAATATCCTGGGTGATCAGGATACTTTTGTGCTATTTTTTTCTAGTTCAAATAAAGATATTTCTGTTTGTCTTTAAGGTATGATTACCTTCCAGGGAGGCACATTCTGGAATAGTATAATGATGTGAGAACGAAGTGAGGGTTCTAAACCCTGATTTTAACATCTGCTTTTAAGAACAAGAGCTGAGCAGTAAAAAGATAGGACATTCTTTACCTTAGAGAAGATCAGGGTCAAAACACGTGCAACATGAGCCTATCCTGGGACTTTAAAAAAACTGCATGCAGATTTTACGCATCACAGCTCAACTTTCCTAAATCCATATATGCTACAACTCCCAATATTTCTAATCTGCAAGCTGGTTGGGAAGTGTTGGAAGAAATATCCTTCTGGATTCAGTTTCAAGTGGGGGAAAAGACACTGGAAACATGGTTTAATGGTGGACAGGATCACATGCCTTGGAGCTCTTGGGTGAAGAAAAAGGGAAGAGATGCTGAGAGTCCCTGGGTTTTATACCCTCTCTGGCTTTGAACTTCCTGGGGTGCAGGAAGAGTATCCTGATTGGTTGCTATCAGGGGTCATAAGTTAGCTTTGTAGGTTGTCTGTGTGCTAAGTTTGTACTGACACTTGGTGGGTGGTGCAAAGAAGGGCAATTCAATGGTTTTGCCTGAAAGAGGTAGATCTTTGTTATGTAGAATAGACTGGTCCAGGCCTTAATGGCTCATTAACAAAGGTGGGGGTGAGACTGAGTTTCTGCCTCTTTTAAGGGAAACACTCTGTCTTTTTAATATATCCTAAAATATTTCATTTTTCTAGTAGGGGTGGGTGAGTTTTAACTTCCAACAGAAGAATGGAAGTTGCAGTCCAACCTATGTGGAGAAAAGACATTTCAGTTATGAAGTTGTAAGCATTAGGTTAGTGAATTCTCTCTTCTCCTTCATGCAGCAATTTGGAAGAGACTTTCTTGCCTTTGACTGGTACATTTCAATTCAAGACAAGTACAAAGCTGAACTGTTTATCTATCCAAGAACTATCTGAAGTTCTAAAATTTCCACTAGCACTTCCACAATGTTAGCTCAAGCATTGTGCTAAAAAAAAAAAAGAAGAGGCAAAGAGGGGAGAGGAGGAATTTGCGCAGATTTCATTTTTCCCTTGACTTCCTCCAAGGACGGACTCTGAAATATTTTGGATTAAAGATTAAACTTGTTCCTTTTCATCTGAGCTGAACACCAGCCAGGGAACGCTGAGCATGGTGCTGTAAAATTCTGCCCAGCTGTTCACACTGTGGTAGATGAGAAGACAAATTCTTTCAAGAAAGCCATTTCCAATCTCTTTTACATCGGGAGAGAAGAATGAATGATTGGCTGAGAGTTCAAGAAAAGGATCAGCTCTCTGCAAGGCACTGACCAAGGGATGAATGGATTCATTAAGGAGCAGCTAACAACTTTCTCCCCAAACTCCATGTTTACAATTCCAGTAGCCTGCATTTACATAATTGCAATTCTCTCCTAGCAAATATTTGGACGTGACGTTGCCATGCCTGATTTTCTCAACAGCTGTGCGATGGTGCTGAAATCTGGGCTAATTACTTTGGACCCTGAATGGGAAAATGTGGCATGTAGCTGGTTATAATTGTTACATCTTTAAACATTTTATGGTCTTGGAAGATAGTGGAATTTGGGAAAGCTTTCCTTTGCCTCCCTCCTCACATTTTTTTTTTTTTTTTTTATTCCCTCTTGAAGAATGGCACATGCAAAATATTCCCAAAACTGAGAACAGCTGCAGAGGCTGCTCCCCAGACCAACATTGTCTGTCCGATATCCTTCTTCGCTTTTTATAGGTTCTGATTAAAAGCACCATGACATTTATTTCCTGTAATGATCCCAAAGTATTTGTTGAAGAAAGTCAACATTTCAGCAAAAAAAAAAAAATTGCCCAAGAATGCACGGCTTAGATGGTTCCATTGGTTGACGTAGACTGAGCTATTCCTCAATTTGACTCAAGCTTCTTTCTTTTTTAATTCTTTTCCATGACCTTAGAGTCACCTTTTGCAAAAGCCATTGACCAAATTTATGGAAAATACTTTGCCAGTGATCAAGACAAAGGAGCAGCCAAGCAGACACTTAGGGGACAAATCCAGATAGTTATTGGGATCAGTCAGTCTTCTCAGGCCAAGTGGCTCTATTACGGCATACAAATTAGATAATTGCACATTTTGTACTGCAGATATTAAAATATCCTTACCTAAAATGTCTCTTTCTTTTCCATTTTTAATGAAAAGAAGGACTAGAGGAGACATGATAGCAGTCTTCCAATATATCAGGGGCTGCCCCAAAGGAGAGGGAGCCAAACTATTCTCCAAAGCACCTGAAGGCAGGACAAGAAGCAATGGGTGGAAATTAACCAAGGAGAGAACAACTTAGAACTAAGGAGAAATTTCCTGACAGTTAGAACAATTAATCAGTGGAACTACTTGCCTCCAGAAGTTGTGAATGCTCCAACACTGGAAGTTTTTAAAAAGATGTTGGATAACCATTTGTCTGAAGTGGTCTAGGGTTTCCTGCCTAGGCAAGGGGTTGGACTAGAAGACCTCCAAGGTCCCTTCCAACTTTGTTATTCTATTCTACTCTATGCTATGCTATGCAATGCTATGCTATGCAATTTTTAGGCAAAGACAATATGAGACAGGTTTTTCTACAGAAACTATTTCAAACTACCTAACCCTCTGTAAGGAAAAGAATTAACCAAGGCAACATTTCGCTCTTTTTAAAAGCTATTTTCATGGGCATAAAAACCAGCTACTTGGCTTTGGGACAATCACCAGGAGACTGTAAGTTCTAGTCCCACCTTAGGCATGGAAGCCAACTGGATGATTTCGGGCCAGTCACTCTCCTTCAGCCCACAACATCAAGCCAGTCGATTCTACTTGGTCGATTCCTGTCCCAACCAATGAATCAACATTTGATTTTTTTTAAAAAGTAGACCATGCACTTGCAGGAAAATGCCAGGAAGGAAAGGAAAGAACAAAGATAATCAATGCTAAACAACATAAAAGCAAATCTGTGAAGATCAAAGGACAAATAGAAAAACCCAGTGCACTCAAAAGAACCCTAGTAGCTAGGTAGGGTAAAAAGGGGGGAGGGGAAGTAAGAGGGTTTGAACAATTGTACTGATATTCTTTTGATGATACCCTCTTAACTCTCTTTAATCAAAATTACTTATCGGGTGATTTTGCATTTATTGTGTAGCTGCCTAAGTGATTTCTGTTCGAACACAAAGCCAATGCAGTTTGTTTTGCTTCAGCTTAGTGTATTGGGGTGTGGCAGCAGCCAAAAAAGACAACAAAATCCTAAACTGCATTAACAGAGAGGGAACAGTGGTGGTATTCTACTGGTTTGGCCTGGTTCAGCTGAACCGGAAGCTCCAAGGATCCTCTGTGAGTGAATTAGTTCGCTCCGATGATCAGCTGCTGGGCCCGCCTGCTCTCTCCAGCTCTATACTGACCTTTATTTTCTGATTTTGAAGTTCAGCTGCTTCATGCGGCACAGTGGATTGACGCACATCAGCTGTTTAACACACAGGATGTGTGCAGGATTGCAGGAGAGCCACTCTAGGATCCAAGCCACTCTAGGATTCATCTCTATTGTTCCTGTGATGCATTTCCTGTTCCTGTTGTATTACTCACTCTCTAGTAAAAGGGTTTCTGCACTGTGAGGGCTTATGGTGTGTTCACTTACTCTACATGAAACACAATCATGGCAAAAAGGTCACAAAATCAGGTGTGACTCACTCAACAACCAACCTAGCAATGGAAATTTGGGTCCTAATTCTGTTTGTTCTGTTGAGGACTACCTCTATTTACAAAGATTAATGTCGAATGAACAAAGACATACATTCAAATTCGCAGCTACTAAGATTGTTGGCTGAGCAGGTACAAAAATAGCCAGGCAAATGATTGAAGCCTGGGAAACGTACTCCTTGTCAGTCAACAGGAGTGCTGGATTACCATCAGCCTATCAGATACTTAGGAGCTGAGGGCATGGCAGTACAAGGAAACCACAGCCAATCACCAACCATCAACAAACCAATCAACCAATAGGAAGGCACCACATAAATATGACTCACAGAATAGCCCAAAGCACCCATTTCGGTAGAGAGAGAGGTTTTTTGAAGATAGGCTCTAGCACAAGTCTGAACACTTGGTGTCAGCCTTGGAAGCCATATTTTACTTGGAAGCTTCGAGGCTGCCACATTCAGTGCTTGGGAATTTGGGAGGGGGGAATTTCATAGTGAGGTAGAAGATTAGACACAACAACATTCTTTCTCAGAAAGTCAAGGACATGTTGCCCTGCACCTGGAGGGGAGTGACTGGGGGAATGTCTCCAACTGGGACAAAGTTTTGATTGGGCCATGTGACGGACTGAGGGGTGCAGGGGGGTGGATCTTTGATTTTCTTTTGGGAAGGGAAAACCTGGAACTCTCAGATTCGGGTTTTCCCAGATGTGCCAATATGACAATTCTAATAAAATGGGACTTTGAGGAAATGCTTGTTTTTAAGTTTATTGGTTGGAGTTGGTTAACTGGAATGCTGACATCGGAAGAATAAACTTCTGGTCCTGGTGACCGACTCAGATTGGATCTTGCAAAGAATAATTTGTCTGAGTTAAGGAAGCCTCCATGTACATGCCCCAAAATGCCAAGATCAGAATAATTCTCAAGACGTACATTTCATTCTCTTGCCTTGCTCTTTGTTTTACTTTCCCACATGCACCCACTCAGTCTGTGGGTTTCATGTCTTTCTTTCTCCTTTTACAAAGAGAAATCTTTGCAACCTCCCAGGCTCATGACAAGGAGGTAGGTTTAAATAAAGGAAGATGAAATATTTTTTTTCCACCATACTGAAATGGAACAATGCTGGGAAATCATCCTCAGTTTCAACTTTCAAATCTGATCTCCAAGTCGCATGAAGAAGCACTTATTATTCCCTCTACGGAACATATTCACCCATGCTGAAAATCATAGGTCCATAACCTCAACACAAGCGTAGCTATTGTATAGTACAGGATGATATGACAAGGAAAGTACAGAAGCCTTGACAAGCCATTGCCTTCCAACAGCAAAGGAGTTTCGATGAAAGAAATCTGCCTGGTTTTCATTTCCATCTTTCCAACATGAATTATACTGTATCCATTACAAACTGTTGACAGTGATTTTTCCCCTTTGCTTGTAAAGTCCTAACATGTTACAGAATAACAAATGTCACTGCAGTTGATGGGTGATTTTTGAGGAAAGATAGGGTAATTTATATATATATATATAATTTTTTGAGGAAAGATAGGGTAATATATATATGTGTGTGTGTGTGTGTGTGTGTGTGTGTGTATGTTTTCTTAAGTTTTTGTGGGTACTTACATGTCTGGCATTCAGCTTTGTTCGGGTATTTTCCCACGTCATAGTAGTGGTGCGTTTAAAGTTGTAGCAACGTTTCAGCAGAATCTCATCTGCCATCATCAGGCTTCTGTATAGTGTTTGTCTGTGAGTCAGACTTTTACAGTGGTTTCAGATTTAAATTTGGGGCAGCCTATTGCTGTGACAGAATGGTTTTTTCTTCATCCTGATTGGTTGAGAGTCTTGGTCTGTGTTTATTGGTCTTGGAGTTTGCTGTGTTCTGCTTCTAATATCTTCTGTCTGTTTTTTTGGGGGGGGGGCTCTTTTTGTATCTTGATTGGCTGGCAACATTGTGTTACTTTATTGGAGGTCTTTAGTGCAGCTTGGCTTTGGGTAAATGGACAGCTATAATTAGCTAGAAAGCTGGGTTTCATCTGGGTGCCTGGTTGGGGTGTGTTTGAGCTGGAGGTATCAGGGGGGATCTGTTTGTGCCAGGTGTTTGCCTGGCTTGTGGTGTGGAGATTTTTTTGTTTGTGAGTGCAGGCTTCCAAATGATTGACAGTCTGGTGGAATCATCTCTTCTGTTCATGCTTTCTGGTCTTTTTTCAATCTCTATGGCTTGTCCGATGATTCTGTGGCTGGGATTTTCTATTGTGGCTAGGGTTTTGGTGCCATTGAAGTTGATGCTATGACCTGTGGCTTCCATGTGTTGGACTAGTGAGGAAGTGTGTTCCAGTTTTTGTCTGCATTTTTGTGTTCATCCACTTCAACTTCAATGGCACCCAATAGTCACCCCAGTCAAGCCCAATGGGTCGGTGAGAATCTGCGGGGACTATAAGGCCACCCTAAACTGCGCCTTGCAACAAAGCGCCTACCCCATCCCAGTAGTGCAGCATCTTCTACACTCACTGGGGGGAGGCAAGGTTTTCGCGAAACTCGACCTGGCCCAAGCATACCAGCAGCTGCCGGTCGATGAAGAAACCGTGGAGGCGCAAACCATAGTCACCCACCAGGGAGCTTTCCGATGTAACCAACTCCAGTTCGGAGTCAGCATGGTGCCTGGAATTTTCCAGAGCCTCATGGAGAGACCCTTACAAGGCATCAAGGGGGTGGTGCCCTATTTCGACGATGTGCTGGTATCGGCAGCCAACCTGCCAGAACTAGAGGGTCGACTAAGGGAGGTGCTAACCAAATTGAAGGAAACCGGGCTAAAGGTGAAGAGGAAAAAGTGCCAACTTTACACAGAGCGGGTCGAATTCCTGGGGTACCTCCTAGACCGGCACGGCATCCACCCAACCGACACCAAAATTAAAGCCATCAAAGAGGCCCCCACACCCAGGTCTAAAACGGAACTTTCGCTGCAAAAAGGGTGTGTAGTGTGGGGGGATAGGGTGGTTATCCCGGAAAAACTGCAAGGGAAGGTATTGGGGTTGTTACACGAGGGGCACCCGGGCATAGTTAGAACGAAAGCCCTGGCCAGAAGTTACGCTTGGTGGCCAGGGATGGATAAGCAAATCGAGGCCTGGGTGGCAAGGTGTCAACGCTGCCAAGAAACCAGACCGAGCCCTCCCGTGGCACCGATCCTGGAATGGGAAACCCCCAGGGGACCCTGGTCTAGGGTCCACATAGACTTTGCCGGGCCCACCAAGGGACATACATTCCTAGTAACCGTAGATGCTTACTCCAACTGGCTGGAGGTAAGCAACATGAAATCCACCACCACAGAGGCCATAACCAAGGAACTTTGCAAACTATTCGCAACCCACGGCCTCCCGGATGTCATCGTGTTGGACAACGGGCCCCAATTCACATCGCTGGAATTTGAAAAATTCCTAGCAGAACGGGGCATACGACACGCACTGACAGCTCCAGCGCATCCGGCGGCAAACGGAAGGGCGGAACGGATGGTTCAATTCACGAAAAAACCATCCAGAAAATCGAACATGGGGAAATCCAAAAAAATAAAAAATAAAATGCTTTTTATCCAACATATAACCCCGAACGCAACAACGAACAAAAGCCCGGCAGAGCTACTGATGGGGAGGAAAATAAGGTCCCCACTCGACAGACTGCACCCCACATACAACCCGGAAAAACCCCCAAACTCCTCCAGCAAGCACCAGTCTTTTGCGCCAGGCGATACCGTCTACACAAAAAACCTAACCGGAGACCCACTATGGGTACCAGCAACCATAACCCAACTGACAGGTCCCCACTCGTACCAGCTGCAAACAACCGACGGACGAGCGTGGAAACGTCACATCGATCAAATAAGATCAAGAACGGCCACAAGAAACACAACCAACACACAACCAGACACAGAAAATCCCCTTAACACAAGCCAAGAGGGGAGGGAATACCCTGGGAACCAAAACCCAGAAGAAAACCAACCATACTCACCAGCAAGCAGCCAGCTCGAAGCCTCACCAGGGAGAAGCAGCCAGGCCAGCTCAACCAGCCCAGAAAGACCAGGCGGGAGCGGCGAGAACCGCTGCTCAACCAGCCTGGGTAGACCGGGAGGGAGCTGCGACAAGCGGCCCAGCAAGGTCTACCAGGCAGTTCCATCGATGAGGCTGAGAGACACAGAGAACCCGACTGAACCAACCGGGAGCCAACCAACAACTGACCTGCACAGGTCCAGTAGACAAGTGCGGAGCCCCGCCAACTTACGGAACTGCATTACGTGGGACCAAACCAAGAGGGGAGGGTGTTCTGTACCTTCATTTGCATTCTTGAAACCCCGTGTTTTGATTGGTCAAAACGCGGGGTGATCTGATTGGTTTAGCGAGCCGCGCTGATTGGCCCGCTGAGAATCTCTTGCGATTGGCGGATATGAATCGTGGGAGATTCAAAGCGGTGCCATTGGCCGTGGCCGCTGCGGCTTGAGAATAAAAAGCCGCAAGTTTTCCCTTGGAGCCAGATCGGTTCCAGGGACCAATAAAGAGCTGAAATCTAGTCACCGCCTCCTGGTCTCTTTACCGACAGACACGACACCTATGATGGTTGTAGGATCCCCATGATCATGTGATCAAATTTGGATGCTTGGCAATTGACTCATATTTACGACACTTGCATTGGGCCAGGGTCATGTGATTACCTTTTGACAAGCAAAGTCAATGGGGAAGCCAGAATCACTTAACAACCGTGTTACCAACTTAACAGCTGCAACATTTCACTTAACAACTGTGGCAAGAAAGGTTGTAAAGTTGGGCAAAACTCACTTAAACAAATGTTTCACTGAAGCCACAGAAATTTTGGGTTCAATTGTGGATGTAACTCCAGAACTAACAGCATGTGACCTTCTTTAGAGCACTGCACACCAGAACAACTGGACACAAGAACATTTTTTTTACCGAAAGCTATCACTCTGCTAAACAAATAAATCCCTCAACACTGTCCAACTATTTTCAAAATCTGCACTACCATTACTATTAATCTTCTCATCACTCCTTATCACTCATCTCCTCCCACTTGTGACTGTATGACTGTAATTTTGTCACTTGTATTCTTACAATCTATATTGACTGTTTCCTAGTCTGATTTGATTGTTTATTGTACCCTATGACTATTATTAAGTGTTGTACCTGATGATTCTTGACAAATGTATCTCTTCTTTCATGTACACTGAGAGCATCTGCACTGAAGACAAATTCCTTGTGTGTCCAATCACATTTGGCCAATAAAGAATTCTATTCTATTCTATTTCTATTATTTTTGACATGATCATCAAACTCACAATGGCATTGTGAGAAACAAGGTAATTCATCTTATTTTTCACTTTGAAGGAGATCACTGCTCACCACAGCTGCATCTGTAAACATCATTCTCCACTGATGCCCCAAATATCCAGATTAAATTTCAGTTCTGTCACAAAGTCTTTTCTCAGTTTTGCCGCTGTTAAATCCCACTCCCACGGAAACATGTCTGTTTTTAAATAATGTTAAGGCTTCAGCACAAGGACATTTTGTGCTGAAGTCAAAACATGATGCCCACATGTCCAAATAATTGACTCTCACGCATGCATGCTCCTTTTGGATTGTTGGTGCATGTAAAATGTAAACATTATACTGGTCAAAATATCTTGGCCAAGTATTCAGGCTGCGTTGATAAATTCGTGAAATCTGTTTATTTATTAAGAAAATTTATAGGGCTGTTCAACTCACTCATGATGACTTCTGGCAGCTTACAGATGTAAACTTCCAAATACAAAACCCAGTAAATGCTCACCACTCTTGGTGACAACATTTAAACAACCACTTGATGGGCTTCATATCATTCTGGGGTGCACAGGCCCGCTGGCAAAACTATACCTTCAGGGACCCAAAGGTGGTTTTTTTTCAAGAGGCAACTGGACTTACTGGTTTTTCTTTGACAACCTTTTGCTTCTCATCCAAGAAGCTGCTTCAATTCTGTAACTTCTTCGGAGCTGAAGAAGCTTCTTGGATGAGAAGCGAAAGGTCTTCAAAGAAAAACCAGAAAGTCTAGTTGCCTCTTGAAAAAAAAGCCCCTTTCGGACAACCATGCCTGGATGGCTGAGAATCTCCACAGACATATCTTCAGGGTTTTTCAAAAGGGTATCAAGGAGGGGGATAAAACAGACTGTGGCTATTTCAAGCTCAATTATTTACATATTTCACTGTCAATTCCCTGAAGATATTTTAAAACTTAGGAATTACCATTATTCACTGCTAGATAATGGTAAAGCCAGCTAATGGGAAGAAAGGATGATGGTGTGTTCAATTTAGACATCTAGTCCTCCATTTTGATTTATTATAAATTCCAGATAAAATTTCAACCCTTGAAACCAGGGGTGGGGAAACTGCAACCCTTGTATGACCCGTGGACTTCAACTTCCAGAATCCCTGAGCCAGCTGGCTGGCTCAGGAATTCTGGGAATTGAAGTCTGCAGGTCATAAAAGGGCCCACCTCTGGTTTAAACAAACATATTTATTCCATGGCTAAGTTGATGTAAGGCAAGTTAGAATGTCTGATATCACATTATATATAAAAAACCCTATCTAGCTCTTTTCCTATTTTATTGCTTCCTTATGCCGTAGGGCAGTACCTTCTTCTCTGCTGTCTCTCATCCCTTTGGTCAGTTACTCCCAATAACTGGACAGTGACCACTTCAATTGTTTGACAGCTCCTGTTCAAATATTGCAAAGAATCCTGGGTCAAAGATACTATAGTTCCAACCCTGAGCCAACTGGCTGCAGGACTCCTAGCTCTGAACAACACAGGGAAGTAAAATCTGCTAGCTATGATAGCTATCAGGCCCATCATGTTCTAGGCCTATACCATTTCAGACAATAAATTTCCAATGATGGAGCATTTACAACTTCTGGAGGCAAGTCGTTAATTGTTCTAATTGTCAGGAAATTTCTCCTTAGTTCCTAGGTTGCTTCTCTCATTGGTTAGTTTCCATCCATTGATCCTTGTTCTGCCTTCAGGAGTTTTGAAGAATAGCTTGACTCCCTCTTCTTTGGGGCAGCCCTTGAGATATCAGAATACTGCTATCATGTCATCCCTAGTCCTATTTTTCATCCAACTAGACATACCCAATTCCTGCAACTGTTCTTCATATGTTTTATCCTCCAGTCCCCTAATCACCTTTGTTGCTCTTTTCTCTGCACTCTTTCCAGAGTCTCAACATTTTTCTTACATCATGGCAATCAAAACTGGATGCAGCATTCCAAGGGTGGCCTTACCAAGGCATTATAAAGTGGTATTAACACTTCACCTGATCTTGATTCTATCCCTCTGTTTGTGCAGCCTAGAACTGTATTGGCTTTTTTGGCAGCTGAGGCACACTGCTGGCTCGTATTTAATTGATTGTCCACTAGGACTCTGTGATCCCTCTCACAGTTACTACTACTATACCACATATATTGTACCTGTGCATTTTGTTTTTCTTGCCAAAATGTAGAACCTTACTTTTTTCACCATTGAATTTAATTTTGTAAGGTTGTAGATCAATTGTAAGTCAATCTGTAATGCAGAATGGTGGACAGACAAAACAGGAAATAATCTAGCAATGACAATGGAATTGTAATACAAGCAACGCCTTGTTCTAAACACTGTGTAATCATGTATAAGAAAGAAAAAAAAGTATTGGTTGCAGGATCCAGATTTGAACATGCTGGGTTTAACAGAGCAAAATCCCAAAAGATTCTGTCTTTCTTCAATATGTCCAAAAATCACATATACATCACATTCCTTCAATATCTCTCACTTTCTTTCATGTTATTTAATGATGAAGTGTATGGATTTTGGATGCATAAGGATGAAACTTTGTTTTCTCAGCTTTCAGAGTTCAGAATCCAAAGCAAACTCAGCAAGATATTGTTGAAAACATTCGATCTATGACGAAAACCAGCCCATTAAACCAGAAGTGATTTGGCAATCAGCTGACAAAAATTACTAAGCTCTCCAGATGAGTTGGTACCACACAGGCAAAAACGCTGGACTGTAAGATTAAAGCAGAGGCTGAAGGTGAGAATCAAAAAGATCCTAATTGGACCCAAAGTTGAGATTTGATGCGATGTAGAAACTAAGAGGTTATAAGAGGGAAACGCGTCTATGGCTTTGAGAGGAATAAAGATTGAGGCAATCATTTTAGTCAGAAGTTCAAAAAGAGAAAAAATAACAGAGTTGGAAGGGACCTTAGAGGTCTTCTAGTCCAACCCCCTGATCAAAGCAGGAGACCAATTCAGTTAAAGGACTGTCCAATCTCTTCTTCAAAACCTCCAGTATTGGAGCATTTACAACTTCTGGAGTGAAGTTGTTCCACTGGTTAATTGTTCTCACTGTAAGGAAATTCCTCCTTAATTCCAGGTTGTTTCTCTCCTGGATTAGTTTCTACCCATTGCTTCTTGTCCTGCCTTCAGATGCTTTGGAGAATAGCTTGACTCCCTCTTCTTTGTGGTGGCCCCTCAGATACAGGAACACTGCTATCACATCACCCCTAGTCCTTCTTTTCATTAAACTAGACATGCCCAGTTCCAGAAACCGTTCTTTATATGTTTTGGCCTCCAGTCCCCTAATAATCTTCATTGCTCTTCTCTGCACTCTTTCTGCACTCTCAACATCTTATATTGTGGCAACCAAACCTGGATGCCAGAAAGATTACATAATCATCATCATCATCATCACAAAGTATCGGGACTTACAAATTGAAGTCGAGCGACTTTGGAAAAAGAAATTGTGTGTTATCCCAATTGTAATTGGAGCCCTTGGAGCAATACCGAAAGGGCTACCTCGCTATTTGGAAATTCTGAATTTATCAGACTTGAATACCCTGATTCTACAAAAAAAACCACCTTACTTGGAACAGCTTATATCAGGGGTCTCCAACCTTGGCTCCTGGAAGCCTGGCGGACTTCAACTCCCAGAGTTCCACAGCCAGCAAGCTGGCTGTGGAATTCTGGGAGTTGAAGTCCGCCAGGCTTCCAGGAGCCAAGGTTGGAGACCCCTGGCTTATATCCTCAGACACTACCTGAACATTTCCTAGGTCCTTGGTTAGGACTTGAGCTGTTGAGCTACCAACCAGGCCCAAAGGCTGTGAATCTCACTAAAGATTTAATACTAATAATACTAATAATACTAATAATACTAATACTAATAATAATAATAATAATAATAATAATAATAATAATAATAATAATAATAATAATAATTCATTGTTATTGTATGTATATACACAGTACACACATGCAATGAAATTCACATAACACCCAGGGATCAGACCCAACATCCCCACTCACATGACAATCCCCAAAAACACATCTCACCCGCCAATATCCCTCGCCCCCAAAAAACACACAAGCATCCACGCAACAGACCAAGGAATATTGTCCAACAGCTCACTGATGGTGGCCCCTAAGCTGATTCTCAAGTGCAATTATAGCTCTGGGATTAAAAACTGTTCAGAAAGTGTGTGGTCTTTGAAAACTTTGATTCAAAAGCATGAGAGGGTTGTATAAACTTTTTATATGAAAAAATATACAAGCTAACAGCCCAGCAAGACAAATTCCATGACAGAAATTCTCCCAACTTTAGGACTTATTCAAGGAAGAGCCAACACCTATCTAAACCAGGGATGGAAGGAAATCCTCTGGATTCTGAATCCAGCTCAGTGAACTCTACTGCTTGTTATTTATGAACCCTAACAGTGGCGTGTAAAGCTTGTTGATGCAACAGTTCCAATTCTTTCCATGTTTTTAGTTGGAAGCCCCAAAATATTTCATGTGACCAAGAAGTATTGAGGACATCAAATGAGCATGAAGTACTTTCTGAACAATTTTCCTCCTTCATTCCTTCCAGTTCAGCAGCCATTTCAGCATATCCAGCATGTTTTGATCAAGAAAAAGAATGTTTACAAAACAGAGGGAAAAATAACATGTCCAACTAGGCTGAGTGGGAGAGAGAGAAACAAAACTTGCTGATATTTGGAATTGTTGCTTGTCCAGAAACCTGCCATCTGCTGGCAGATCTGGGGATTTTACCATGAACCAAAGTAGATCATGAATGAAGGAAAATAGCAGGTAATTCTCAACAGTTCAAAATTAGTGAGTTAGTCGTTCAAAGTTATGGCACTGAAAAAAGTGGCCAGGACCGTTTTTCACAGGTACAACTTCTACAGCATCCCCACGATCATGCAGTCAAAATTCAGATGCTTGGCAACTGGTTCATATTTATGACGGTTGCTGTGTCCCAAGATAATGTGATTCCCCTTTTGCAACCTTCTGACAAACAAAGTCAATGGGGAAGCCAGATTCACTTAACAACCAGGTTACTAAGTCAACAACCACAGTGATTCACTTAACTGAGGCAAGAAATGTTGTAAAATGGGGCAAGATTCACTTAACAAATGTTTCACTAAAGAACATAAATGTTGGGCTCTATTGTGGTCGTAAAGAGAGGACCAGTCTAGAAGTAAGGAGAAATTCCTTAACAATGAGAACAATCAATCAGTGGATAGGTCTTGCATTCAGAAGTTTTGGTGCTCTATCACTGGAGGATTTTAGGAAGAAACTGGACAGCCACTTATCTGGAATGGTATAAGGTCTCCTGCTTGAGCAAGGGGTTGGAGTAGAAGACCTCTAAGGTCCCTTCCAACTCTGTTATTCTGATTCTGCAAGTAGAGGACTACCTGCACTGCATCCATGTCCCAGGATAATGTTGCAGTTATCCAATCTGGATCAGTCAACGGGGACCAGAAGTGACCGACCCAGATTGGTTCCTTCAAAGTAGATCAGACAACAATATATTTTATTTTCCAATCTCCCAGCTCTGAGCTGGATACAAACCAGAAAGCTTTCTAAAGATAATTAATCCATTCCAGGCCTGCGTAACTTGATGCAAGCAAGTTTGCCCAATCTTTTTCTTCTTCCATATCCGTCATCAGACGTTGGCGATCACGTGGGCGATCCTATTTTTATCAACAACTGCACGATAAAGTGCTGCTGAGTTTTGTCCAAAACAGTCCCTTAGATTTGGAAGACCTGATGTTCTTCTTCTGTCTGGACCTCCTTTGCCTTCAATTTTTCCTTGAAAATTTTTCCTAATCCTTCCTTGATATTTTTCCTAATCCTTCCTTGAAGGATTAGGTGAAGTATTTTTCCGGGTGTCACACCCCATGTCCGAAATATTCTAACTTTCGCTTTTTAATAGTTTTGAAGATTTCCCTTGGCTTTCCTAGGCGGCTTGTCCCCTCCTCATTTCTGATTTTGTCAACCATGATTTAAGCATTGTTTGCAAAATTGTCTGCTACAACATCTTGCCTGTCAACGACTTCTTCAGCTTCAATCACAATAATACACGGGCAAACAACCGATACAAACTCAAAGTAAACCGCTTCCAACTCGATTGCAGAAAATACGACTTCAGCAACAGATTGGTCAACGCCTGGAATGCCCTACCCGACTCCGTGGTTACAGCCTCAACCCCCCCCAGCTTCAACCTCAAACTGTCTATCAGGGACCTCACCCCATTCCCAAGAGGCCCTTAAAGCGGACGTGCATAAGCACACCAGCGTGTCTACTGTCCCTGTCTTACTGTCCCCTTTTATCTGTATTTACTCCCTTTGTTCCTGTTTATGTTGATACTTACACTTGTTATTTTGTACATATTTGACAAAATAAATCAATAAAATAAAAATAAAAAATCCAGCTTATACGTAACTGCCATCTGTAAATCCCCATTTCAAATGTTTCCAGTCTCTTCAAGTGGCTTTCTGTCAGAGACCAACTCTCCCCTCCCTAGAGCAAGATAGAAAAGATGGAGCATCTGACAAGCTTGATTTTCAATCTTAGGCTTAGGCCATGGCTGCAGAAGACCTGCAGAAGTTCGCCCAATGCTAAGCCACAATAGGGAAGAGAAGGGAGACAATAATCATATTTGGCATTACAGTACAGAGATGGTATTCAGCCAGTTCTGACAGGTTCTGGAGAACCGGTAGTGGAAATTTTGAGTAGTTCGGAGAACTGGCAAATCCCACCTCTGACTGGCCTTGCCACCCCCATCTCTTCTCTGCCTCCCATTGAGTTCCAGCTGATCGGCTGGGTCTTCTTTGGTTGCCCTGCACAGGAGAACGGAGCTGGAAAGCAGGTTAGTGGGGTGGGGAGGGAATGGGGATTTTACAGTATCCTTCCCCTGCCACGGCCACCAAGCCACACCATGCCCACCAAGCCACGCCCACAGAACCAGCAGTAAAAAAAAATTGAATACCACCACTGTATAGGTAGTCCTTGACTTACAATCATTTGTTTAGTGATTGGAGAGTTACAATGGCACTGAAAAAAGTGACTTATGACCATTTTTCACCCTTGTATCCTTTGCATCTTGCCCAAGGTCAAGTGGTCAAAATTCCATCCCTCCAATGGTTAAATAATAAAAATGGAAGTTAGAAATAGGGAAACAAAATAAATAAGATATGTTAAAAGAGATAAGTAAATATTATGACTAATAAGTTGAATATCACCATGTTAACACTGTAGTATTAATAAGTGGAATACTACTATGTTAAATATTGCAGAATTAATATTAATATAATGAAGGATGTTGTAATTTTGATTATCAACAAAGATATTTGTACCCAGACAGAACACTGTTCAACTGAAAATGGAATGATTATATTTAAAAAAAAATAAAAAACTTTTTTTAAATCCATCCATCCATCTATACCTCTCTCTATTCCCTTCAGAGCTAGCAACATTAATCAGAGCACACAAGGGAATTAAGAAAAAATAAGCCACATAAATAAAATGCACAGAAATTATTATAGCCTGGCTTCAAATTAAGAGAATTTTTTTTCTTGCTTTGGTGTAATATTTTCTTCTTGGATAAATTTGACATTTATAGCAGTATAGCAGTAACTCTTTTATAAAAAGAACATGTTCCTAATGTTAAATACATTCCGAAGTTTTTTCTACAAATTAATAGCTGTTATACAGTTTGGGGAAGTTATGATCAGAGTTTGCTTGAAATTAACTTTATCCACCTCCTTCTGACATTCTGTCATCTAATTTTGGCAAGGATATATTTCAAAAACTACCACATTAAAAGAACTGCCTTATTAAAAGAATTGCTCAGAATTACAGGATGATATCATAGCTACAATGAATTTGGTTAGTGTCTTTAGGAAAGTGATTTATTTTTCACCCAAGTATTTCCAACATTAATTGTTATAGGTGCTATTCAAATGAGGTTTTATAGAGATTGTTTATTTTATCTTGCATTTTTGTTTGGTTCTGTTTATTTTAAAGGCAAGCATGAAATCATCTTTCCAAATGCTAAAAACAGTTGGATAATTTAAAACTCTCCCCACAGGGAAACCAGATGAGAACCTTTTGGAAAAGGTTTAAACGAATCCAGTTAAAATAAAAACTGAACAAAAATTCATCCCAAAGGCCCCGTCCAATTCTGTTATGACTCAAAATTAAATTGTTCTATAATAAATTAAGGGGATATTTAGGAAATGCCAAAATTAAGGGTGAGAAATCAGATACTTTCCCAATGGATAAGGGAATAATTACTGAGACCCAGGTTACGCCCTTAGAGATCAAATAGTAAAATTCTTTATTTATGTAGCCATTCAAAGGCTGTAGGTAGCACAAACAAGTTGTCTATTTGAAGCAGATTTCTTGTAAAGAAAAAAATGGCAGTAGAATGGAAAGATGGCAGAGGAAAAATTCCTCCTTGAGCTTTTAATTTTCTAACTTTTAGGATGGTTTGTTGGTTTAATTTTGGTGGTGATGGGTGATGTTCTCAAATGATAAAAGTGAGAACTAAATGTGCCAAAAATGAAATGTTTTAATGAAAAGATGAACTGGGATGACTAATAGGCCAAGTGGCTCTATTACGGCATACAAATTAGATAATTGCACATTTTGTACTGTAGATATTAAAATATCCTCACCTAAAATGTCTCTTTCTTTTCCATTTTTAATAAAAGAAGGACAAGAGGAGACATGATAGCAGTCTTCCAATATCTCAAGGGTTGCCACAAAGAAGAGGGAGTCAAGCTATTCTCCAAAGCACCTGAGAAGCAAAGGATGGAAACTAATTAAGGAAAGAAGCAACCTAGAACTAAGGAGGAATTTTCCTGACAGTGAGAACAATTAACCAGAGGAGCAACTTGCCTGCAGAAGTTGTCACCTTGTTCCAACATTGGAGGTTTTTTTTAGAAGAGATTGCACAACCACTTGTCTGGAATGGCACAGGGCCTCCTACTTTTACAGTGGGTAGGACTAGAAGACCTCCAAGGTCCCTTCCAACTCTGTTATCCTGTGTTTTTGTCAATGAGACTGGTCTATCAGGGCAACCTGGTCTACTACTCAATTATGGGATGGAGCATACAGCTTCCACTTTCGCCTCCAATCCAGGTAAACATAAATTCAGCACTCTGTTATTCTGTTATTTGGCTAAGCTGGTTCACATTTTACATCTCCGTTGACCCATAAATAAACCAACAATTACAGTAAATTTAAAGCACTTTTATCATTTAGCAACTTGCATCCTTATTCAGTAGTCATTCTGTTATTTAGTTTTTCATGGGGGAGAGAGGGAGGGAGGGAGGGAAGGAAGGAAGGAAGGAAGGAAGGAAGAAAGGAAGAAAGAAAGAAAGAAAGGAAGGAAGGAAGGAAGGAAGGAAGGAAGGAAGGAAGGAAGGAAGGAAGGAAGGAAGGAAGGAAGGAAGGAAGGAAAGAAATAAAATGAACTCCTTGCACAATCTCCAGTCAGTTCAGAACTGCCTTAGTCAGACTGTCCAAAGCAGGCATTTTCCACCTGTTTTTCCACTGTGTGGGTTGGCAGAAAAATAAAACACAAACCTCATCTTCACATCAACAAGTTCTGACTGGCAATGACTCCCCAGGAAAAAGAGCTCGCGATCAAGGTGGGTATGTCAACAAAAATATCAAGCAAGTGTGCATCTGCCTTTTAAAAAAAAGAGGGCAAATTTCATGCTTTGGAAACATTTGGAAGGGAACTGAAAATAGAACACCTGACATAACAGTGCCCTTTTCCAAATCTTTACAGTGTGCCCACACTTGGAATTCTACCTAGAGTTTGCATCAGGGCACCTTAAAGAAGGATTTTTCAGAGCTGGAAATGTTTTTTTAAAAGAGCGAGAGAAATGATTAGGAATTGAAAGAGCTTCCTTGGGAGGACAGCTGGGTCTTTTTAGTTTGGAGTGAAGGAAGATAGTAGGAGACACAGTGGAAATATATGAAATCTTGCAAGGCAGAGATAATGTGGAGAGAATGAAGTTTTTCCTCCCCTCTCATGCTGTTAGAATTTAAGGCCGTGATTATCACTGGGTTTAAATGCAGGTAGATCCAAGACCAACAGAAGGATATAATTTTCATTCAGAACAGGTCTAACCTGTGCCAAATTATTGCCTAAAACTGAGGTAAATTATGTATCCATCCATCCATCCATCCATCCACCTCACTTTTTATAACCCTGTAATCCCTTAATTCAGGAAAGAATCAAGGCAACTGGATGAAAATGAGTGTTTACCGGCTAGATGCCCTTCCTGACACCACATGGAGTTCACAGCAGATACTTTTTCCTTGTGCCTCTGGAGAGAAACATCTGCCACTACCTAGATTGAACTCTCAACCTTCTGAGTGGGAGGCAAGCATCTTCACCGCTAGGCCACCATACACCCCTCTCCCTCTCCCCCCTCTCTCTCTCGGCACTTAGCCAGCTCTTTTTATCTATCTATCTATCTATCTATCTATCTATCTATCTATCTATCTATCTATCTATCTATCTATCTATCTATCATCTCTCTATCTCTATTGTTAGGGATAACATTGTTTACCCGAACTGGTTTAGGTAAAATAATAAATATGTTATCGTGGTTTGTTAGTTAAAGTGTCTGCAACTTTAACTGTAGGACTGTAATTAAGGGAGCGGTTGTAAAAAGCACCATAAAAGAAGCAAGGCACGGCAGCTTGCTCTCTCTGGCTTGAAGATCCCTAATTACTGGATAGACTGAAGACTGCGTTTTTCCCCTACTGGAACGGGAGAGAGAAAAAGGACTGATTTATTTGTAAGTGAACTGACATTGGATATTCTACACGGACTTTGCTAATTGAATATCCTTGAATGGACTGACTAAAACGATACATGACTAATGGACTGTTATTTTGACTATGCAATAAAACTCTAAATGGAATAAACTATATTTTTGATAACACAAGCGTATCTGTTATTTTTACTGTATGTTAACAAACATACAAACATATCTCACACATTTATCCGTATGCCTATCTGACTAACGCTGCACATTCTGTTTAGCTTGTCTCCTTAACCCTGGTTGGGGAACCCAGACTTAACATCTATCATCTATCAATCTATAAATTTTTCTATCTATCTATCTATCTATCTATCTATCTATCTATCTATCTATCTATCATCTCTCTATCATCTATCAATCTATCTATCAATCTATAAATTTATCTGTCTGTCTATCTATCTATCTATTTGTCTGTCTGTCTGTCTGTCTATCATCTCTATCTCTATTAATCTATCAATCTATCTATCTATCTATCTATCTATCTATCTATCTATCTATCTATCTATCATCTATCTATCTATCTATCTATCTATCTATCTATCTATCTATCTATCTATCTACTTACTCTCTCTCTCTCTCTCTTTCATCTGTCTCTCTTTCTGTCTGTATTGGACAGCAAACAGTGTAAGCCTTAAAGCCCCAAATATACATAAACAATAAAACACATTAACACATTTATTATTTTTATAAATAACTCAAGATATTGAACATATCTAATACACCTTCTGTTAAGTCTGGAGCATGGGTGCGAATGATGGAGACGAGCCGGTAGAAACAGTGAACTTCAAACTCTTTATTTACATATTGTGACAGCTCAGCTCGAGGGCTGCTATAGCCTTACTTATATAGGCAACTCATTAACTATTCAACCAATAGCAAACCTGGAGCGCTAGCTCCGTTAACCAATGGGAATGGCCTGTTAATGGCCAATCGGATGCTCCTGAACGGACCAATCTGATCCTGCCATTAACAGTTAATCAGAAGTGTAGGGCCAGAACCCTGCACTTGACTTCAAGCTCAAGATAACTTTATTGGTATTATTCATTCACAATAACCCTTTCCCCTGGCTTCTGCCCACGGGGTGCAGTTACAAAATCCTTAAGGTAGGACTGCTGTTTTATTAGTCTTTTCGATTTTCGCAATTGGCTGCACTTCTGCTGAGGTAGATCGTTGTTCAACGGAAAGGGTGCCTCTGGTTCCGTGTTCGCGTTCCCGTCGTCACCAAGATCACTGGCCACTCCCTGGGGTGAATTCACTCCGGTCCCTGGTTCCTGTTCCTGCGTTTCAATTCCATTATCAGTTTCTTCAAAAAGGTTTTCCTCAAATTGTAATTCGCTTTCCTCTGTATCTCCCCCCCCCTCAGTTTGGTCATAGGGGAGTTCAGAAGTGTGAGATGGTAGCCGCGATCGTAGTTGATCTATGTGGCGCTTCCAAAGTCTATCGTCAGAGCACTGAACGAGGTATGATCTTGGGCCGGTTACGCGGATTACGGTCGCCTCTATCCACAGCGGATCGCCCAATAAGTTTTTAGCGAATACTAAATCGCCTACCTGAAAGGTACAGCATCAGCCGCTGGAGCCGAGTGACTTTTCTGGTTCGTAGGCTGGGTGTAACCGATCGAGGTGGGAGCGGAGCTTTCGTCTCATTAGCAGTTCAGCAGGAGTTTTGTTGGTGATGCTGTGAGGTGTGATGTGCTGCAGAAAAAGGATCTGGTTGATTTTCTCGTCGATGTTGTTGTAGTCAATCTTTTGGAGAGTCTTTTTGACAAATTGAACCATGCACTCAGCCCTACCGTTGGCAGCAGGGTGCACAGGCGAAGTGAGTGCATGTCGAATACCACGGTCAGCCAAATACTGCTCAAAAGGTAGCGCGGTAAATTGCATCCCATTGTCGGATACCAGAACATCTGGTAATCCGTGGGTTGCAAAAAGTCTTTCCAGTCTTTTGATGACTGCGTCAGTGGTTGTGCTGCTCATTTGGTGAATCTCGAGCCAATTCGAGTAGGCGTCGACGGTTAGCAGAAACGTGTGGCCTTTGGTCGGCCCAGCAAAGTCCAGATAGATGCGGGACCAGGGTCCCCGCGGCGTCTCCCATTCGGTTGGGGTTGCCTTTGGTGGAGCGTTGCTTACTTCTTGGCATCTCCTGCAAGTTTTAACCCATGATTCAATTTGTCTATTGATGCCTGGCCACCACGTGTAGCTTCGTGCGAGGCCCTTTATGCGCACGATGCCAGGGTGGCCATCGTGCAAGGTTCTTAGCAATATCTGTTGGAGTCGTTTTGGGATAACGACTCTATCGCCCCAGATGACACAGCCCTTCTGCGAGAACAACTCTGTTTGATGACTTTTGAATGGTGCAAAGTCGTCTGGTACTTGGTCCAATGGCCATCCACGTTCCACCCATGTGAGGACTCGTGCTAAGATGGGGTCACGTTTTGTTTCTCTCGCGATGTCATGGGCAGTTAATGGCAGCGTGTGGAGTGTCCCGATCTGCAACGCTGTCATTGTTGGTGCAGGATCGTTGATAGTTTCAGGGAGCGGTGTACGGCTCAGCGCGTCGGCGTGGGGAATGGCTTTACCGGGACAATATTGTAGCCGATAATTGTAGGCAGCCAAGAATTCTGACCAGCGGGTCATTCTGGGAGAAAGTATGTAGGGAGTTGGCTTGTCCCCAGCGATGATCCCCAGCAATGGTTTGTGGTCAGTTACAATGGTGAAAACCTGGCCGTACACGTACTCATGAAATCTTTTAACAGCTGATACAATTGCCAGGGCTTCTTTATTGATCTGGCTGTAATTTCGTTCAGTTTTCGAGAGTGTCTTTGAGAAGTAAGCAACAGGGGCTTCGTTACCGTTAGGTAACACATGGCTCAAAATGGCGCCCACTCCAAAAGGCGATGCATTGCATGTAATGTTTATTGGCAAAGTCTTATTGTACTGCATTAGTACGGCGTCCGAAGTCAGTAGTTTTTTCACATTACGGAACGCCTGCTCTTCTTTGTGACCCCATACCCAGATTGCTTTTTTATCTAAAAAGCGATGTAAAGGTTCAGCGACAGTCGCCTTGTGTGGCAAGAATACATTATAGAAATTGATGAGGCCTAAGAACGCCTGGAGGTTGGTCTTGTTCTGGGTTCTGGGAATGTTTTTTACTGCCCTCAATTTGCTGTCGGTAGGGTGAATACCCTGATTGTCAATTAAGTACCCTAAGAATTCAACACGATCGGTACACAGCTTGCACTTATTTTTTTTGACTTTCAGGCCTGCTTCCTGGAATTTTCGTAATACCAGTCTTAAACACTCCCGTAAGATTTTTGGAGTGGGGGCAGCAATGAGCACATCGTCAAAATAGGGGACAACGCCTTTGATTCCCTGCAATAGTCTCTTCATTAGGCTCTGAAAGATCCCTGGGGCTACACTGACTCTGAATTGCAGCCGCGTACACTTAAAGGCACCTCGGTGTGCTACGATAGTCTGTGCCTGTGCCGTTTTTTCATCAACTGGCAGTTGCTGTTAAGCCTGAGCTAAGTCTAGTTTAGCGAAGACTTTTCCACCCCCCAGGGAATGGAGGAGATGTTGTATCACCGGCACCGGATATGGGTTCTGTTGCAGGGTGTGGTTTAGGGTGGCGCGGTAGTCCCCACAAATTCTAATGGAGCCATCCAGCTTAATTGGTGTCACAATCGGCGTTTCCCATGGGGAGTGGTCAGTTGGCTTTAAAACTCCCTGGGCAATCAACTTATCAGGCTGCTTGTCGATTTTCAGTTTTAGAGTGAATGGAACTCGACGAGGCTTAAGGCGGATGGGAGCTATCTTTGGATTAAGGCTAAAGGATATCGGGGTCCCCTTGTACTCACCTAGCTTTTCCTTGAAGATGTCCCTGAATTCGTGGGCGAGCTCTTCCTCCCAGTCACTGCCGCCGATTCGGTTAATGCCTGCCACTTCAATGCTGAGTGGTGCAAACCATTGCAGGCCTAACAGACTAGGCCAGTCCTTATCGATCACTGTCAGGGGTAAGTACGCCGTGCGGTTCTTGAATGCAACCTGGACTTGACTGGATCCAGCGACTGGAATTCGGTTCCCCTGGTAGTCTTTTAACACGAGCCGTTGGAATTGAAGGTCTTGGCACCGGATAGTGGGGATGAGTTGCTTGAGGGTCTTCCATGAAACCATTGAAAGGGACGATCCCGAGTCAACTTCCATTTGGCAAGGCTGATTTTCAATATTCACGTTGACCCGAATTTTCTTAGCATCTGGTGAAGAGGCATGGCCAATAGTGAGCGTTTGGTGGGCCTCTTCCCATCTCACTAGACAACTCATGGGTCGGTTTCTGTAGGAGTGGTTTACTGGTTCTCGCCTTACAGGGCGATTCCCTGTCGATTGGCGGAGGTTGGTTCCTTTCGAGGTCTGGCCAGGTCCGAGGAGGCTTCTGCAGACCCGTCCAATGTGGCCCCATTTCCCGCACTCGTGGCAGAGCGCGTCGCGGAATTTGCAATCGGAGCGGTAGTGGTTGGCCCCGCAGCCAGCGCACGGTTGCTGGGACTTCGGGTGTCGGTCCCAATCGGACCACAGGCGATGAACCTCTTCTTCGTCACTGTCTGACAACGAAGAGAGGTCCTCATGGTGGGCTGTCGAAAGCTGCCCTTCTGCATTAGGTGAAATTTCGCCGGCCGGAGGGTGTGCTGGAGTGCGATTTCGGCATAGTTGTGCAGCCGACTTCTTGGTCGCCTCCGCTGCTGTAGCTTCAGCTATGGCATCTTTAAGGTGATGTCATCCTTTGCCATTATTTTACTCTGTACGTTTAGAGCGTCTAGCCTGAGGACTACTCGGTCTCTCAAGGCCTCTTCTAGGTCGGTGAAATCACAAAGGCCTCCCAAGTTCCGGAGGTCTGCAATGAAATCGGCGACGCTTTCTCCTTTCCGCTGGTTCTTTTGATAGAACTCGTGCCATCTTACGAGCGTTGGAACGGTTGGTGCATAGTGGGCCCTTAGTAGCGGTTCGAGGATGTCCCAGTCCATGGCCTTTACTTCAGCCGGTTTCGCTAATGCCTTAGCCATTTTGAATACTGTCGGGCCACAGTGCGTTAGGAATACCGTTTCTTCCCGGTTGTGGCATCCTTCAGATTATTCATTTCCAAAAACATTTGAAAACGATCCATGTAGGACTGCCAGTCCTCTTGAGCTGGATAGAACGGAGCGGGTGGTACTATGCCGCCGGACATGGTTCCGCCATTGTGCGCTTCAGCCACGTGCTTAGTCATCTTAGTTGGCTCTGATGTCATCCAATCCCACCCTCGTCGCCAGTGTTAAGTCTGGAGCATGGGTGCGAATGATGGAGACGAGCTGGTAGAAACAGTGAACTTCAAACTCTTTATTTACATATTGTGACAGCTCAGCTCGAGGGCTGCTATAGCCTTACTTATATAGGCAACTCATTAACTATTCAACCAATAGCAAACCTGGAGCGCTAGCTCCGTTAACCAATGGGAATGGCCTGTTAATGGCCAATCGGATGCTCCTGAATGGGCCAATCCGATCCTGCCATTAACAGCCAATCAGAAGTGCAGGGCCAGAACCCTGCACTAGACTTCAAGCTCAATGATAACTTTATTGGTATTATGCATTCACAACACCTTCCTCCTCCTATTTTCCCCCACCCCCACTTCCCCAAACAACCACCCTGTGAGGAGATGCTGACTGGTCCAAGATCCCTGAGTTGGCTTTCACAGCTAAGGCAAGACAAGAATTCACAGTCTCCTGGTTTCTTGCTTAACCACTACTCAAGACTGGCTCTATCCAAATGAAACAAGGAATAGTAACCAAGAAAAGCACTTCAAAGTAATGCCAAGCCTCCAGGGCTTTACTCGGTTCTTGGTTGTTCCCCTTAAAGAAAAAGCTAGGCCCTCAGAACTTTCCCAGCAGAGTTGAGAGCCATCTGATCTCAAGGGGTAAAATGTTCCAGAAGGTTCCTTCCCAGATCTTGTGAAAAATGATCGTGTTACTCTATTTTAGGGCCATTGTAACCTCAAACAGTCACGAATGCACTGTAGGTAGACCCTCAACTTTCAACCAAAATTGAGCCCAAAATTTCTATTGTTAAATGATACATTTGTTAAGTGAATTTTGCCCCATTTTATGACTTTTCTTGCCTCAGTTCTTAAATTGAATTGCTGCAGGAGTTAAGTGAATCTGGCTTCCTCACTGATAGAATGTCACAAAAGGGGATCACACGACCCCGGAACTCTGCAACCATCATAAATATGAGTCAATTGCCAAATATCTGAATTTTGATCATGTGGCCATCCCCATATAAATGTGAAAAATAATCATGTCACTTTTTTCAGTTCCATTGTAACTTTGTACAGTCACTACTATGAAGTTACTAATTATTGTAAGTCGAGGACTACCTGTATACTCATTTATCACCTGTCCTTCTCTAACTTCATTTTTCACCTTTCCTTGTGGAGCCACGAGCTCTGCCTTGCAGGGACAACTTCTGAGGTAATTCTTGATCCAACTTGCTTTGTCTTCCTCTCCAAAACCTCAGAGTTATACATCTCACTCTGACAATTTCAGGTTTTCTTTTCTCAAACATGGTTCAAGAGAAGGTTCATTTCAGTTCAACTCTGCAAATCAAGAATCAACTGAAATGAACCCGTGTCCTAGCCTACTTTTTCCTTCAGGGAGCATGTGTTTTTTTTTTTTTTAAAAAAAAACATTTTAAAAAGTCAGGAAAGGAAAACAAAATAGCATGAGGTCAAAGGGAAAGAAAGGGCGGAAGAGAGAAGGAGAAAGATTGCAAGGAAAATATTATTTTTTTTAATAAAACTCACAAGCAATCTCCTGGCAAAGGTAAGATATTTGAGCTGCTGAAACACCATTTCTTCTGAAAGCTCCTTGCTACCTCTGCACCTTGAAGCAAGAGTTATTTATACGCATTCCAGCTATTCCCAGGAAATACAAAGTTAAATCACATTTTACACTATGCAGAGAACTAAAATCTAGTATGTGCTTTATATTTCAGGCATAAAAGTTATTTGTTTGAAATTAAATTACAATTAGCCACCTGACTGACATAAACTTTGCATGGAAACCATTCATTTCGGCAATATGTGTTAAATCAAAAAGAAAATAAACATTTTGAAAATGATTTTGTTTCTTCTGCAGCAACTTCCATAAAAAATTGATGAAACATAGAAAATAGCAATGATACATCAACCCAACCCAATTCACACATTCAATTTCTTTCCCCAGAACAAACAACAATAGTGCAACAGGAATGTGTATGCCTACATTTTCACTGACACAATGCTAAGATGATACTGCTAATCAATAGTGAACACAGTACACTTTCAACAATAAACATGGACATGGTAAACTGGGAATTAACAATGATTTCCCCAAATAGCAATAGCATTAGCACTACCACTTCACAGTACTTTGCAGCTCTCTCTAAGCAGTTCACAGAGTCAGCCTATTGCCCCCACAATCGGGTCCTCATTTTACCCACCTCGGAAGGAGGGAAGGCTGAGTCAACCTTGAGCCTGGTGAGACTCGAAGTGCCAAATTGCAGTTAGTCAGCAGTCAGCAGAAGTAGCCTGTAGTACTACACTCTAACCACTGTATATTAGCAAATATCTGTAAATCGGTTTATTAAATTGAAATGTTTCTCTTCTGGCTATCTGTGTTTGTATTAATCATTTGATGATTAGACCACATATTATTTGGGAATAACTTAAATAAGGTAGATCTTGAATATACTGTATAGTATAATAAATTATCCTCTTAATTTCTGATTGCTAATCACTATTTGTCTCTCTCCTTTCCAACAACACCCCTTCCCCTAATATTTTATGTTATATTCTGCGCATGGGCGCAAGAAGTGGAGATGAGACGATGAACAGTGAACTTCAACTCTTTATTTAACATTGTGGAACAGAGCAAAAACTACGGCAGCAATAGCCCTTTTTATAGGCAAGCTGCTGATCAAATAACCAATAAGAAACAGGAAGCGTTAGTTTCCTTAACCAATGAAAGAGGCCCGCTAATAGCCAATCAGATTCTCCTAAACGGACCAATCAGATGTCGCTATTATCGGCCAATCAGAAGTGCAGGGCCAGAACCCTGCACTTTTCTAAAGGTTTTAATAATCTTTATTTAAGCACTTTTATTCATTCACAACACCCCTTCCCCCCGGGTTCCATTTAAGGGGTGCGGTGACATAATCTTTGAGGTAGGCAGGTTGTTTAGATTGTCTATTAGATTTTCGCTGTCCCCCCGGTACTTGTTTATAATCTTGTTTGGGCGGGACGTTTTCTGGTGAGTAGGCTGCCTCCGGTCCTTCATTAAAAAACTTGGTGCCGCTAATGTCCTCATTGTCCTCTAGCCTTTGTGGGCTTGTCTCTGATGAGGTGTCTCTTTGAGGCAAGTCCACCACCCTCTCTGATCCTTCTTAATGCGTTAAGTCCAAATGCTCACTTCTTCCACTCGTGCTTTCTGCCGTTTTGAACTCGGTCTCCTCAGCATCTCCTCCCCCCTCAGTTTGGAAGTTACCAGAGTCGCAGAAACCAGGTTGCAGCCTTGAACGCAGCTGATCAATGTGGCGCTTCCATATTCTTCCATCGTGACTTTTTACTCGGTATGACCTGGTTCCTGTGACTTGGATTACAGTTGCCTCGACCCACAAAGGATCGCCAGAAATGTTTCTAGCGAAGACTAAGTCGCCTATCTGGAATTCGTGGCATTTTCCACTGGATCCGTGTGTTTTTTCTGGTTCGTACGATGGATGTAGTCGGTCAAGGTGGGAGCGGAGTTTTCGTCCCATCAACAATTCAGCCAGAGTCTTGTTGGTGATGCTGTGTGGAGTGATGTGTTGAAGAAAGAGTATCCTGTTAATCTTATCTTTGATATCACCAGAGTCCATTTTATGTAGGGTCTTTTTGACGAATTGTACCATGTGCTCGGCTCTTCCATTGGCCACAGGATGCACCGGCGAAGTTAGCGCATGGCGAATACCACGGTCCGCCAAATACTGTTCAAAAGAAAGCGCGGTAAACTGGGGGCCATTGTCGGATACCAGAACGTCTGGCAGTCCATGGGTTGCGAATAATCTGTCCAATTTCCTGATGACGGATTCGGTTGTGGTACTTTTCATTTCATGGATTTCAAGCCAGTTTGATTAGGCATCCATCGTTACTAGGAATGTGTGTCCTTTAGTAGGCCCCGCAAAGTCAATATGAATATGGGACCATGGTCCCCTGGGTGTTTCCCACTCTGTTGGAGTTGCTTTCAGTGAGGCATTGCTAACTTCCTGGCATTTGCAACAACTCTTTACCCAGGCCTAGATTTGCTTGTCGATACCCAGCCACCACGCGTAGCTTCGTGTGAGCGCCTTCAAGCGCACGATGCCGGAGTGGCCTTCATGCAAGGTTTTCAATACCGCTCGTTGCAGCCGCTCTGGGACAACGACTCTATCCCCCCAAATGATGCAGCCTTTCTGGGAAAACAGTTCCGTCTGTAGATTCTTGAAAGGACTGAAGTTGTCAGGGATTTGATCCAATGGCCATCCTCGCTTGACCCAGCTAAGAACTCATGCCAAAATGGGATCGCGTTTGGTTTCGATTGCGATATCTCGGGCTGTCAGTGGTGGTGATTGAAGTGTCTCAATCTGGAGCCTTGTGATGGTTGGAGCTGGGTCATCAACGGTTTCCGGAAGTGGTGCACGGCTTAGTGCGTCAGCATGGGGGATGGCTTTCCCCGGGCGGTGTTGCAGCTTATAATTATATGCAGCCAAGAATTCCGACCAGTGAGTCATTCTGGGAGATAATACATAAGGGGTTGGCTTATCCCCCGCTATAATCCCCAGCAAAGGTTTGTGGATGGTAACTATCGTAAAAACTCGCCCATAAATATATTAATGAAATCGTTTAACAGCAGAAACAACAGCAAGAGCCTCTTTATCGATTTGACTATAGTTATGTTCAGCTTTTGATAGCGTTTTTGAAAAGTAGGCAATAGGGGCTTCACTACCGTTTGATAACACATGGCTCAAAATGGCACCCACTCTGAATGGTGATGCATCATATGTAATCGTTAAAGGCTAAGTCTCATTATACTGCATCAAAACAGCGTCTGAAGTCAATAAGTTTTTTACTTGTCGGAATGTGTGTTCCTCTCGGTGTCCCCAGACCCAGGTTGCCTTTTTGTCCAACAGACGATGTAGGGGCTCGGCTACGGTCGCTTTGTGGGGCAGGAAAATGTTGTAAAAATTGATAAGGCCCAGGAAAGCTTGGAGATCAGTCTTATTTCGGGGCCTTGGGGCATTTTTGATTGCCCTTAGCTTGCTATCGGTGGGGTGAATGCCTTGTTTATCGATTAAGTACCCCAAAAATTCCACTTTATCCGTACATAGTTGACACTTTTTTTTTTTTACTTTAAGGCCAGAGTCTTTAAATTTCTGGAGAACTAACCTCAGGCACTCCCTTAGTATTTCTCGAGTCGGAGCAGCAATTAAAACCTCATCAAAATAAGGTACAACCCCTTTTATACCCTGTAGTAGTCTCTCCATCAAGCTCTGAAAGATTCCTGGGGCCATGCTAACTCCGAATTGGAGTCGGTTGCACTTAAATGCACCTCGGTGTGTAATGATCATTTGTGCCTCTGCTGTTTTTTATCTACAGGCAGTTGCTGGTATGCTTGTGCTAAATCCAATTTAGCGAAGACTTTTCTGCCCCCCAGGGAATGGAGAAGGTGTTGTACCACCGGTACCGGGTAAACGTTCTGCTGAAGGGCATGATTCAGGGTGGCTCGGTAGTCCCCACAAATTCTTAACGATCCATCCGGTTTGATGGGTGTTACGATTGGGGTTTCCCAGGGAGCATGGTCGGTTGGTTCTAATACACCCTGGGCTATTAATTTATCAAGCTGCTTGTCAATCTTTGGTTTAAGGGCAAATGGAACTCGACGAGGCTTAAGGCGGATGGGAGCTACTTCGGGGTTAAGGTTAAATAATATTGGAGTCCCCTTGTACTCACCTAATTTATCTGTAAAGATGTCCTGGAACTCCCGGACAATGGTCTCTTCCCAGTCGTCGCTGTTGGTTCGGTGAATGCCAGCTACTTCAATTCCAAGTGGGGCAAACCATTGGAGGCCTAACAAACTAGGCTGATCCCTGTCGACTACGGTTAGCGGTAGGGATGCAGACTTTGCTGGATCCAACGACTGGAATTCGATTTCCCTGATAGTCCTTAAGTATGATTCTTTGGAATCTGAGGTCTTGCCGCCGGACGGTGGGAATTAATTGTTTAAGGGTCTTCCAGGAAACCATTGAGAGGGACGATCCTGAATCGACTTCCATCATGCAGGGCTGGTTTTCGATGGCGACCTTCACCCGGATATTCTTGGCGTCTAATGATGAGGCATGACCAATTGTAATGGTTTGGTGTGCCTCTTCTCGTTTCGTTGACTGGGCTGGTGGTTTGTTTCTGTAGGAGTGGTTGTTCCATTGGTGGGTTAAGTATTCCCGATTCACAGGATGACTTCCTGTGGGCTGGCGGTAGTTGGTCCCCATCTGAGGTGGGTTGGATCCTTGCTTGCTTCTACAGACTCTTCTGATGTGACCTCTTTTCCCGCACACATGGCAGAGCACGTCGAGGAATTTGCAGTCTGATCGTGGGTGGTTTGCCCCACAACCAGCGCATTGGTACTGCACTCTCTGGTTACATTGATGGCATTGGTCTCGTTCAGACCGGAGCCGGTTGACCTCTTCTTCATCACTGTCTGATGACGATTGGAGGTCCTCGTGGTGGGCTGTTGTTGCCTGTCCTTCCAGGTGAGGTGAGATTTCGCCGGCGAGTTGGCGGAGCGGGGCGTGAATGTGACGCATTCATGCAGCCAACTTCCTGGTTGCTTCTGCTGCAGTAGCGTCAGCAATGGCATCTGTAAGGCTAATGTCACCTTTCGCCATCAGCTTACTTTGTGTAGCTGGAGCATCTAGTCCCAGAACTATTCGGTCTCTTAGGGCCTCTTCGAGGTCGGCGAACCCACAGAGGCCTACCAAATTCCGGAGATTCGCAATGAAATCTGCAACGCTTTCTCCCTTCCACTGATCTCTCTGATAAAATTCATGTCTTCAAACAAGCGTTGGTATGGTTGGTGCATAGTGGGCCCATAGAAGGGGCTCGAGGACGTCCCAGTCCATGGACTTCACCTCAGCTGGTTTGGCTAGTGCCTTGGCCATCTTAAAAACGGTCAACCCGCAGTGAGTTAGGAATACCGCTCGCTTCTTTCCGGTAGTGGCATCCTTCAAGTTGTTGGGCTCCAGAAACATCTGGAATCTGTCCATATATGAGTCCCAGTCTTCTTGTGCCGGGTCGAATGGAGTGGGTGGTATGACGCTGCTAGACATGGTTCAGCCGTTGGTGCATCTTCAGCCACGTGCTCTGTTTAGCGCTCTGTAGTGCTCAGTCAGCTCTGACATCTTCAAATCCCATCCTCGTCGCCAGTGTTATATTCTGCGCATGGGCGCAAGAAGTGGAGACGAGACGATGAACAGTGAACTTCAACTCTTTATTTAACATTGTGGAACAGAGCAAAAACTACGGCAGCAATAGCCCTATAGGCAAGCTGCTGATCAATAAGAAACGGGAAGCATTAGTTCCCTTAACCAATGAAGGAGGCCCGCTAATAGCCAATTAGATTCTCCTGAATGGACCAATCAGATGTCGCTATTATCGGCCAATCAGAAGTGCAGGGCCAGAACCCTGCACTTTTCTAAAGGTTTTAATAATCTTTATTTAAGCACTTTTATTAATTCACAACATTTTAAATATTAGAGTATATAGCAAATTCCACTATTTAATAATGTAGGATTCTATTCTAGGGTTGTTTACCCCCAAAAGAAGTTTATTTTTTAACAGGAACAAAATAATGCATTTCCTATGAATTCAAATTTTAAAATAAGGCTATTAGATGACAACGCTAGGATTTTAATTCAAATAGAATAGAATAGAATAGAATAGAATAGAATAGAATAGATGATTTTATATAATTAACCTGTTTATTTCATTCTAGGCTCATTGTTGAAGAGGCATTTTTAACTCTGTACCTCTTCAACACAAGCTGCAGAACTAGCATTTTTTTAAAAGAGGTGTTTTTTTTTGTTTTTGTTTTAAAAGATAAGTATTTTAACCATCTGCTGAGATGATGGGTCAAACAGACAGATTTTTCAAAAGATACCAAATATTTTTGAATTTAAAAAGCATTTTAAAAGGGTGGCCGTTTTCATTCTCTATCTCTGAAAGTAGAACTTACAATTCAGCAACCATATCTAACACGCTGGAAAGGCTACAGAATAGTCCCTATATCAGCGTTCCAGCAAACCTCTATTCCAATCAGTAACTCCGAGACAAGCATAATTTCAAAAGTACCTTTATTAGAATAGCACCTGGTACATCTCTGGAATCTCGAAACTAAAAGTTTCCCGGACTTCGCACAATGTCCCAAACTACAATCTCCTTTTCTCCCATCATCACATCACATGGACCAATCACGATCTGTCCCAGTGTAAGATCCTTTTTCTCCGCTGCGCTACACTTAATAACCTTAAACTAAGAAAATAATTTTGTTTTCTCTACTTAGAACTACTCAATTGAAATCACCCCCCTCCAAACTTCTCAGGCTATGTGGCAGCATGGAATATGGCTTCCAAAGCTGACACCCTGACAGTTTAATGTAGCCATCGCTTCTATCAATGATAATATCTATCTCTAACTACCTAAGTTCTGACTAATCTTTTAATTATAGTTGTAGTTAAGCACACAGAAGATTTGATTTAGATCATGGGTGTCAAACTCAACTTAAGTGGGAGCCGCATCAGGGTTATATTTGACATGTGTGTGTGTGCATGAGCAGCTTGATGTCACTCATCAAGGCTCCATTTTTGTCCGCCACAGCCCTGGTTCCATTTTTGCTGGCAGAGGGTGGCAGGAGGCAGTCGTGGCTGAAAATGAAGCCCAGGCAGCTCACATGCAGCCACTCCAAGCTCCATTTTCATTGGCAGAGGGCTGCAGGAGGCTGTTGCAGCTGAAAATGGAGCCCGGTTGGCCCACACATGGCCCTTTTGAGCTCCATTTTCACTGGCAGAGTCACCATGGGCTGGTCCTTTGCTGTTTCCAGGGCGGGCCTGTGGGCCAGATCTAAGCACCCAGTGGGTCAGATCCAGCCCTTGGGCCTTGAGTTTGACACCCCGATTTAGATTATTTCCTAAACATTCAGACAATACCATGGTCATTTTCACTCTTTGATGTATTGCCATACAAATTCATTAATTGGTCAAATGAGCAAATGAAAAGATAGATGTGATATCAACCAAAAATTCCATTGGCATTTTATTAACTCTTGAGGTTGAAAAAGATTAATTGCATGTGTTAAGTTCTGCGCATGGGTGCAAGGAATGGAGACGAGGCAGTGAACAGTGAACTTCAACTCTTTATTAATCATTCTGAACAGAGCAAAAACCTAGGGCAGCAGCAGCCCTTTTATAGGGCAGGCTGCTGATCTAGTAACCAATGAGAAACGTGGAGTGTTAACCCCTTGAACCAATGAGAGTGGCTCATTAACAGCCAATCAGATTCTCCTGAACAGACCAATCCGATATCGCTATTATCAGCCAATCAGAAGTGCAGGATTAGAACCCTGCTTTTTCTAAAGGTTTGATAAAACTTTATTTAAGTGTTTTATTAGTTCATAACAACATCCATCCGCAATTATTCATCGCATTATTCTTTTTAGGATAAGCAATGTAAACTGAAGAAATTAAAGATAAGAACATATAAAAGAAATTAAATATAAACATATAAAAGAAATTAAAGATAGAAGAAATTAAAGATAAGAACATATAAAAGAAAAACATAACATTTGGGTACAATCACTGGCACCTTTCACTATATCTCCCCATATTTTTCTGTCCATGCTAACAATATATCTGTATCTTAACATTGTTTTCATTCATTATATTCTTTCTCTTTAAATTTCTAACATCTGCCTTTCTAAGGACCTCATCAAATCCATCAAAATTAACATTTTACAACCTGTCTTGCCATAGTTGTTAAGTGAACCACTGCAGCTGATTAATTAGCAAACCGGTTGTTAAGTGAATCTGGCTCCCCCATGGACTCTAAATCTAAATCGCACGGCACAGCTGATCCAACAGCGAGGGATGGGATCAGCTGTGTCACGCGATTTAGATTAGCTAGAAAGCAAGAAACCCAACAATTACCTTCTTTCCAGCTAATCTAAATTGTGTGGTACAGCTGATAATCGCCCAGCTGATAGTTGGAAACACCGGTTCAGTTGAACCAGTAGCATTTTTTTTTATTACCAGTTTGCCCAAATCGGTAGCATTTTTTATTACCAGTTTGCGTGAACCAGGGCGAACCGGCAACATTTCATCTCTGACGTGACCTTGGGATACAGCAATGGATGTAAATATGAACCCATCGCCAAGCATCTGGATTTTGATCAAGTGACCATGGGGATGCTGCAAAGATCATAATTGTGAAAAATGGTCACAAATTACTTTTTTCAGTGCTGTTGTAACTTTGAATGGTTTCAGCCCTGTTGCTCACTTAACTTCAGTGATCCACTTAACAGCTGAGGCAAGAAAAGTGGTAAAATGGGGCAAAACTCACTTAAAAGCCATCTCGCTTAGCAAAGGAAATGTTGGGCTCGATTGTGGTTGTAAGTCAAGGACTAGCTGTATTGTAACAGTTCTCCAGGTATACCTTCTACATCTGCAGCCTTGTTATTTTTCAGGATTGTCAGAGCACGTACAAACCCTCCTTTCATCACATTTTTCTTTAATCCTAATATTTATAACATTAGTCTCAGTTCTACCATCCCAATCCTTACCATGAAAATCTCCAAAACACTCCTTCCAGCATTCTGTCAATCCAGTTTCATCCTAAATTCCATCACTGTTATTTTTACTTCCATTCTCTTTGCCGGAGGCTCCTTTTTTTCCTACTTCCTAACTAAAATTAATCACACCGAGACTAATTATACAATATCTTATATCAACCCGATGGAAATAGGCAATGTTACACTGTACAATCTGAAAACATCTGATTAGCTTGATTTTTCAGGTAATTTCTAGCCTGCAAGATTGCCGGATCTATGGTAATATAGAAGAAATTAATGCCTGTTGTTTTACTCTCACATGTTACTAATAATCCAAGTTGTAATCAGAGGTGGAATTCAGCAGGTTCTGACCAGTTCTGGAGAACCAATAGCAGAAATTTTGAGTAGTTCGGAGAACCTGCAAATGTCATCTCTGACTGGCCCTGCCTCCATCTATTTTCTGCCTCTCGAGTCCCAGCTGATCGGCTGGGTCTTCCTTTGTTGCCCTGCACAGGAGAATGGAGCTGGAAAGCAGGTTAGTGGGATGGGGAAGGAATGAGGATTTTGCAGTATCCTTCCTCCAGGAGTGAGGAGGGAATGGGGGAATCCCCCCCTCAGCAGTGGTGGGATTTGAAATTTTTAACCACCAATTCTGTGGGCGTGGCTTGGTGGGCATGGCAAGGGAAGGATACTGCAAAATCCCCATTTCCTCCTCACCCCACTAACCTGCTTTCCAGCTCCGTTCTCCTGTGCAGGGTAACCAAAGAAGACCCAGCCAATCAGCTGGGACTCAATGAGAGGCGGAGAATAGATGGGGGAGGAGCCAGTCAGAAGTGGTATTTGCTGGTTCTCTGAACTACTCAAAATTTCCGCTACCAGTTTTCTAGAACTAGTCAGATCCAGCTGAATACCACCTCTGATCCTCGGAGATACTGGTTCAGCTGAACGGGGCCAAACTGGTGGAATACCGCAACTGAATAGGACCTCCTCTACAACAGACAAAGACACCTCCTGGTTTATCATAAACACACAGGACCCAAACTATTTCCTGCCTGTTTCTGAAGTGGCACATATGATTTTGACCTGTATGCATGTGTGTTCCCATGAGGATGTGTTCAGATATATTGTCTGATTTTACATTCTCATACTGACCATTCATAATGCCAATGTCTGAAAGGTAAGATGTTCATCGTACATTGTTTATATAACTTTTCAGATTGACTCACAGATATTTTGCCATTACGGTTGGCTTCCTCCCTCTCTGCCAAGGCCTTCAGAAAATTATCTTTCAGCTCTTTTCCAGCACTTGACAAAATTCTAGAAAAAAGAAAGAAACAGAGCACAGTGTTTATCTTGCCTTCTTCTTGATCCAAACTACCCCCTAAAGGAAAGCAAAATTTGATGAACGTTTCTCAACAGAAGGTGTATCAATGACAGGATTCCAAACCAAGTTAACAAATTTGGTTGTCATGTTGCATTTAAGCCATAAGTTTGTTTCTGGCCCATGCCTCTAGCCATTATGGTTTCTATGTGAACTCAGCCAACTGTGGCTTAGCCAAACAGATGACTAAAACAAAGAAGTGCTTACTGTAATATGTGGATCCATCGATTAAAAGGGCTTTTCTGGATATGCTTGATTAATAAACGCAATCCCTGTTTCTTCTGAATAAGATTTTTCTAAGCTGTATTTAGAATACAACTGATCAGGTCATCCAAGTTCTTGATTCATCGGTGTTCTGACCAAGGCTTCCAGAGACAGTAACAATCATACGCTTTCCCCAAAACCTTTTTTTTAATTATTATTTCAATGGCTGTGAATTATATGCATTCACAGCCCAAGTCCCAAACAGTTTATAAATAGTCCAACAGAAGTCTGCCACAGTCCTTCAAGATGAGGCTGATAAGAACCCACCTTTATCTCCCTTGAAATGCTGCCAATGACTAAATTGCCAAACGGAGCACAAAGTCAACACGGAGCTTCAGAATTTAAATCAACCAGAATGAACAAAGTTGCTTCCTGCAAAGGCTCATGTCCCTTTGCTCCTCCTTTATGTCTTATGGATGGACCAATCGTCTCCAAGTCTTACTCCCGAATCTCCCCTTTTGTCTTAACTGTTCTTGCCTTCTGGCAGCTCTGTGCAAATGCGCACTGGGAACAGGCTCCCCCTGTTCCTCTGCCTCACTGGTTAGATTCTGGAGGCTCCGGAGTCAGCACATAACTCTCAGATGGCCTGGCCCCATCTCTGTGTCGGACGCAGATCCCTCATCCGAGCCCTCCCCAGACTCCAGGACTGGCCCAAGTTCCTTCCCACTGTCCGACTCTGCTGCCAGTTCCACAGCTATGAAGCAATGACCTTTCTGTAGCTACAAGAGATGCAGAATATCATTTTTCAAACACACTCCTTGTGTATGGATTGTGTCAAGAAAAGCTACACTTTAGAATGATTAATTGGATTAGGAAGTTACTTTTTAAAAGAAAGTTACTCTTTACCGTTTGACTTTTTTGGCCCAGGTTCAATGGAGAAAAGAGCTGTAAAACTTTTGATTGTGACTTACATAATCTAATGTGCAGGAAATACTTTCGACGGGGCCTTAATCCTACGTACTTCGTTCTTTAATAAAATGAACAGTAATTGTAAAAACTACACTTTACAACTTCATACGGTAAAACTCTTAAGAAGTCAGTGCTGGTATTTCTTTTTCCTTTTTTTTGCGGGGGTTGTGGGTTTTTGTGTTTTTTTTTGTCAAAATACTTTAGCTGCTTATGTACTTTGCTTGATTGGTTTCCATGGTGATCCCAGATTTGGCTGACAAGGAGAAATTGACACCTGGCATAATATTGACAACAGCCTTACAAACAGTTAACAGCAAGCTAACAGCAATGCGGTCCTGTCATTTCTCCAATATTCACAAAAAAAATTAAATGGTTACTTTATCAGCTCTAGGCTAAAAAAAGTGCTACAATCATATTGTTTGCTTTCAAGGGAGGAGGGTTATTTTGTAATTCTTCTTCCATGCAAATAAAGAGAGGTAAAAAGGAGAAAAGTTCTTTAAAGCAAATATAATTAGTTTCTCTCTCTCTCTCTCTTGTTCTATTCTTTCTTTCTCCCCATTCTTTCTCATTCTCTCTCTCTCTCATTCTCTCTCTCTATTCTCTCTCCCATTCTCTCTCTCATTCCCTCTCTTTTTCTATTTTCTCTCTCTCCATTCTCTCTCACATTTTCTCCCTCTCATTCTCTCTCATTCTCTTTCCTATTCTCTCTCTCATTCACTCTCTCTCATTCTCTCTTTTTCTCTCTATTCTCTCTCCATTCTCTCTCTCATTCTCTCTCATTCTCTCTCTCTTATTCTCTCTCTCATTCTCTCCATTCTCTTTCTCATTCTCTCTCCTGTTTTCTCTCATTCTCTCTCTTTCTCTCTCTTTTTCTCTCTATTCTTTATTTCCATTCTCTCTCTCATTCTCTCTCACACATATTCTCTCCCTCTCATTCTCTCTCTTATTCTCTTTCTCTATTCTCTCACACACTCTCACACACATTCTCTCTCTCTCTCTCTCTCACACACACACACACAGAAGCACCCAGCTATTGTATCATTAAATTATTAATATTACTATCATAGAATCGTAGGGTTGGAAAAGACCTTGGAGGTCTTCTAGTCCACCCCTGATCAAGGCAGAAGACCTTATATCATCCTGGTCAAATGGTTGCCCCTTCTCTTCTTGAAAACTCCAGTGATGGAGCTATCACAACTTCCAGAGGCAAGCCTGATTAATTGTTCTCACTGTCAGGAAATTTCTCCTTAATTCTAGGTTGGACATCTCTTGGATAAACTTCCATCCATTCCTTCTTCTCCTGTCCTCAGGTGAGAATATGTTGACCCACTCTTCTCTGTGGCAGCCCCTCAAGTACTGGAAGACAGCTATCATGTCAGTTCCTAAACCTTCTCTTCAACGGACAATAAACTGGACTATATAGCAACAACAACAAAGCAAAATAGAAAGGTTCTCCCAAGGTCTTTTTTTAAAATGACAGATGAATTAACTTTAAAAGATATTTGGAGAGAAAGAAACGTTAAAGCTAAACAATATACTTTTTATTCAAATAGACATTTATCATGGTCCAGATTAGATATGATTTGGATCTCAACAGAACTAATATCTAATATTAAAGAAACAAGCATTGAAACAAGTACCTGGGCAGATCATAGCCCAATGACAATTAAATGGAAGGGACAAAAAAAAAGATCGAGATGGACATTAAATAATACTATTTTAAAGGAGAAAGATTTTACACAATGGATGGAGAAGGAATTGGCTTTTTTCTTTAGAGAAAATAAAAAAGAAGATACTTCAACGCAAAATGTGTGGGATACTATGAAGGCATACGCTAGAGGTTTGATAATAGATTATACAAGAAAAAAGAATATTAGGAAAAGGCAAGCTTCTAAGGCCTTGGAAAATGAGTATAAAACTCTTGAAAAAGAATTACAGAAAATGCCACAGAAAAAGGATATTAAATTGAAGCTGGATGTAATCAAACATAAAATGGAATTAATAGAGAAAGAAGAATTGGCACAGAAAATTAGAAACTCTAAACAGAATTATTTTGAAGATGCAAATAAACCAGGTAGATGGCTAGCATATAAATTGAGAAAAGAGAAGGAATCAAGAAAAATATTGAAGTTAATAGATGAACAAGGCCAAGTTTGTTATGGGAACAAGGAGAAAAAAGAAATTATCCGAGATTTTTATGGGCAATTATATAAACAAGAGAATATTGATGAAGGAAAAGTCAAACAGTATTTACAGGAAGCTAATTTACCAAAGATACCTAAAGAGACTGAAGAAATGCTAGAAAGCAATATAACAATGATGGAACTAAATGAAGCATTTAAGAGACAAAATAATGGGAAAGCTCCGGGCCCAGATGGGCTTCCAGTAGAATTTTATAAAACATTTCAAGAATTATTGAGCATCCCATTGTTAGAAGTTATGAATGAAGTTATGTTAAAAAAGATGATACCTAAAACATGGTCAGAGGCCTATATCACACTTATACCAAAGGAAGAGACTGACCCATTGCAAATTAAGAATTATAGACCTATTTCTTTATTGAATGCAGACTATAAAATTTTTGCTTCAATTTTAGCAGAAAGACTTAAAAAATATTTAAATAATTTTATTCACTCAGATCAAAATGGATTTCTGCCAAAGAGACAAATTAGAGACAATATGAGAGTAATCTTGGACACTTTGGAATATTATGAGGCTCATCCTGAAAAGCAAATGGCTTTGATATTCCTAGATGCTCAAAAAGCATTTGACAACGTCAACTGGAGATTTATGTTATTATTATTGGAGCAGATGGGTTTTGCTAAAAAATTTATTCAAGCAATAGAAGCTATATACAATAAACAGACAGCAAGGGTAATGATGGAGGGGGAACTTACAGATTTTATTAATATAAGGAAAGGCACAAGACAAGGATGCCCCCTATCTCCTTTGCTATTTGTGTTGACCTTGGAAGTCTTGAATAGAAATATTAGGGATGATAAAAGCATAAAAGGAATGAAAATTAAGAAGGAAGAATTTAAGCTACAAGCTTTTGCTGATGATTTAGCTTTTATTTTGGAAGATCCGATTGAAACAGCTCCAAAGTTACTGGAAAGGATAGAGTCATATGGAGAGGTGGCTGGTTTGAAAATAAACAAAGATAAAACAAAGATTTTGACAAAGAATATGTTATTGAGACAGAGAGAAGAATTGGCAGATCTTTTGAAAATTCAAGTTACAAATAAGGTTAAGTATTTGGGGATATATTTGACAACAAGATGTAGCACATTAAAGGAGAATAATTATATTAAACTTAAACAACAGATAACTACAGATTTGAAGAAGTGGGAAAACTTGCAATTGTCATTAATAGGGAGAATTTCAACAATTAAGATGAATATCTTACCTAGAATTTTATTTTTGTTTCAAACAATACCAATTAGGCTTGGAAAAGACTATTTTGAAGATCTAAATAAAATTATGTTGAAGTTTATATGGCAAGGTAAAAAAGCGAGAATAAAGTTAAAGCTTTTGCAAGATGCTAGAATTAGAGGAGGTTTTGGTCTGCCTAATTGGGAATTGTATTATCAAGCTGCAAGTTTGATGTGGGTCAAAGAATGGATAACATTAAGGAAACATAGGTTGTTGACACTAGAAGGGCATGACTTGCTGTTGGGTTGGCATGCTTTTTTATGGTATAAGGGAACTAAAACACAGGGTTATTTTAGAAGACATTATGTACGGGAGTCTTTGTGGTTAAATTGGGAGAAGATAAAAAGACAATGTTATTTGAAAATTCCAGTTTGGTTATCGACCATGGAAGCATTTTCCTATCCTATAATTTACAAGAAGGAACAAACAGTTAGATATGGGGAACTTTTGGATGAAAAGGGTGAACTTAAATCGATCCAAAACTTAGAAGAACAAGGTATAAGGATGAATTGGTTTTCATATGCACAAATACACTCAAGGTATGATGAAGATTCTAAAACGGAGGGATTTTATGATAAACAGACTGATTTAGACAAGATCTTGATGGGTACTGATGAGAAGGTGATTAAAAAATTATATGGTTATTTACTGGGAATGAAATTAGAGGAAGAACAAGTTAAAGAAACTATGATTGTTTGGGGGAAGAATTTTGGATATGGGATTGATTTGGAGAAATGGCAGAAATTGTGGTCTCAAAATTATAAAATGACAATGTCAACAGCATATAAAGAAAACTTGTATAAGATGTTTTACAGGTGGCACTTTCCTCCGACAAGAATAGCAAGAATGTTTAAGAACAAATCTGAAAAATGTTGGAAATGTCATCAGATACCCGGCTCGTATTACCATATGTGGTGGACTTGTGAGGATGCTAGAAAATATTGGACTATAATTCGCATGTGGTTGGAAAAAATGACAAAGAAACATATAGATTTGAAACCAGAGATCTTCTTATTGGGAATTTTACCTGATATATATAGTAAAGATTTGAAATACCGGATTGTAAATGTATTAACAGCGGCCAGGATTGTATTTGCTAAAAATTGGAAGAATGAGAAAATACCATTACAGGAAGAAATTATTAAGAAAATATTGGAATGTGCTGAGATGAGCAGATTGACATTTGAAATTAGAGAGCAAGAGGATAAACAATTTTACGAAATTTGGGATCTTTTTTATAAATGGCTAGATGATAAAATACGATAATAGAATATTTAGAATGCTAGAGAGTAAGGATTATCTTTATTTTGTCATTATTTTGCTATTTGCTATTATATTTATAAAGGATTTTTTAGGATTGATTTGATATGATTAGATGATTTGTTATAGAGTAAACTGGTTTAAAGTATTGTTAGCTCATTAAGCAAAAATGATTAAAAATATAGTCAAAAATTTCTTTTTTTAGTGATATTAGGATATATAATTTTGGATTGACAATATGAGTTGTTATGTAACATAATTGTAATTGAGACTACAGAATGAATGCACAAAAATGATGAACCAACTGACACACTGGATGTACATATAAGATTTGATGTTTTTATGTTTTGTTTGTCTTGTTTGTTTGTAGAAAATTAATAAAAACTTTTTCAAAAAAAAAAAAAAACCTTCTCTTCATTAGGCCAGAGATACCTCGTTCTCTTAGCCACTTATTACATGCAGCTTATTTCACAGTAGGAATTAAACTCATAAAATAGTACGTGCTGTCCCAGTGGGTGGAAAAAACAGTTATTCAAATATAGAAAGGAAAATTAGTTTCTCATATAATTGTATATTTGATGATGGGTGAATGGCCTTTTAGTTGTGTAGTATGCTTCATGAAAAAAGTACAATAAGCACTTATTTCCAAAACCACTTACACGTAATTCAAGAAGTTGTTGCATTTGTTGTTTGCTTGTTTTGTGGCCTTTCCATGCATTGAAGTAAGTTGCCCAGAATAGCTAGCAACTGAGCACCCTTAGAAATGGACCAAATAAGATAAATAAAAAAGCATAAGCAATCTCCAAAATCAATACTGATAACCCCCAACTTACAACTGATCATTTAGTGACGGTTTGAAGTTACAATGACACTGGGTGAAAAAGTGACTTATGACCATTTCTCACATTTACAATCATTGTAGCATCCCCACAGTCAAATGATCAAAATTGAGATAGAATAGAGAATAGAATAGAATATTTTATTGGCCAAGTGTGGTTGAACACACAAGGAATTTGTCTTGGTGCAAATACTCTCAGTGTACATAAAAGAAAATACATTCATCAAGAGTAAAGAATCATCAGGTACAACTCTTAATGATAGTCATAGGGTACAATAAGCAATCAAATCATACTAGGAAACAGTCAATATAAATTGTAAGGATGCTTGGCAACTGGCTCATGTCTCTGACGGCTGCAGTGTCCAAGGGTCATATGATTCCCTTTTGCAACCTTCTGACAGGCAGAGTCAATGGGAAAGCCAGATTCACTTAACAACCTTGTTACTAATTTAACAACTGCAGTGATTCACTTAACAAATGGGACAAGAAAGGTTGTAAAATGGGGGAAACCCACTTAAAATATCTCACTTCGCAACAGAAATGTTAGCAAAAGCACTTATACTTATATACCACTTCATAGTGCTTTCCAGCCCTCTCTAAGCGATTTACGCAGTCAGCCGATTGCCCCGAACAATTTTGGGCCCTCATTTTACCCACCTCAGAAGGATGGAAGGCTGAGTCAACCTTGAGCCTGGTGAGATTCGAACTGCTAAATTGCAGGCAGCTGGTAGTCAGCAGAAGTAGCCTGCAGTACAGCACTCTAACCACTGCGCTACCGAGGCTCAATTATGGTTCGTAAATTGAGGACTACCCGTGTGTAAGCCTACAAGCAATACTACTACAACTAAGACATCCCCAGGTGCAAATTTGCCCCCAAAATAACCGGTGACTGGATATAAGCAACAAGGGGAAACTGTTTTTCATGTTCATTTCCCCTCTGACATTGGAGTTGCCAAACCACAAAATTTTGACTTACCCTTACTGGAAACAGAATGTTGGGTTAGCAATTTGGCATGATTCAGAAAAATAATTGTGACAGAAAACAGAATACCACCATCGTTGTATACAACACAGATACCATACTTGGAAGTAATTCTCATTAAAGGATAATTACACGGTGTCAATGACAAGATACACTACGATGTGCATTTTGGAGAAAGGACGTTTTTAAATTAAATTATTAAATTTAAATTAAAGAAAAAAACAAAATGAAACAAAAGAGGAAGTGACATGAAAATTCTGATCATTAATCGTTTCCCAGAACCGAGCTGAATTTCTTTGTGACATTTTGATAAGTAGGTTAAAATGTGACCTTTTGAAGACATTTTTTTCTTAAGACACCAAAATGGACATTCAGCCATACCCCAAGTGGGTCACCTTCAGATTTTTTTTTCTGGCCACTGTTAAAGCTCTCTCAGCTTTGAAGAAGCTTTTTTAAAAAAAATAATAATAAATTGGGTTGTGGTTTGGGGAGTCTTAGTGCTATAAATATATACTTTCTCAGCAGTCCGGGAGAAATAACTAAGCAAAATCTAAAAAATATAGAGATCAAAAGTATATGAACCTTGGATCACACCGTACAAGAGGCCCTTTTAAAAATAAACATCTTTAGATCAAGTCATAATATTAGTCTACTTTTGGGCGGGGACGGAAATATCTGTTACATTATCACACACTTTTGCTGCACAAGATACAATACGCCTTTACGATTAAAAGACTCAAAGCATCATATACTGATGAGCAGTAGATGAAAGGCTTGGTAAAAACTAATAATAACCCTAAGCAATTTTCAATTTTTTATTCGAATGGAAGCCTATCTAACAACCTAGGCAAACAAACAGCAAACCTTCCTTTCCAAAATGCACAAAGATTACTTCCAAGAGATTTGAAGGAAAGCAAAACCTAATTTTTGCATCTTGGCATTTTCTTTTTAGCACAAGATGTTCCTTGGATAATATGTACCTGAAATGTTTGTCTTGCTGACCGCAAATCAGTGAAAGAGGAGGCTTTTTTCCCTCCTAATTTGCAGAGAAAGCTGCAAAAAGAAAAAGAAACGTGCTGGGAAGCAAAGGGCACACACAGTTAAAAACTGGGGAAAGTAAGCACTGCTTATACAAGTAGCCCTCAACTTGCCAACACAATGGAGCCCAAATTTATTTTGCTAAATGAGTCATTTGTTAAGTGCATTTCATCCCATTTTATGCCCTACCTTACCACAGTTGCTAAATGAATTATTGCAGTTGTTCATGAGGAACACGGTTGTTAAGTGAATCTGGTTTCCCCATTGACTTTGCTTGTCAGAAGGTCGCAAAAGGGGATCATGTGACCCCAGAATATTGCAACCATCCTAAATATGAATCAGTGGCTAAGTGTCTGAATTTTGATCAATGCGTGTGGGGATGGGGCAATGGTTGTGTGAAAAATGGTCATGTCACTTTTTTCAGTATTATTGGAACTTTGAACGGTTATTAAACTGGAGTTTATTCCAGTTTCTGGCAAAAAGGACTCATTATGAAGAATGGGATCACTCAACAATTGTAGGTTGGCTTAATGACCACGGCATTCACTCTACAACTAAGATCAGGCATGGTTGCAAGTCCTATTTAATGACCGGCAGGACTTACCACAGTAACTCCAGGGTCAGTTATAGTTGTAATTCAAGGACTGTTTGAATAGAACAGAATAGAATAACAGAGTTGGAGTGGACTTTGGAGGTCTTCTAGTCCCAACCCGCTGCCTAGGCAGGAAACCCTATACCACTTCAGACAAGTGGAGCACTGTTGTTCCACTGATTAATTGTTCTAACTGTCAGGAAATTTCTCCTTAGTTCTAAGTTGCTTCTCTCCTTTGGTTAGTTTCCATCCATTGGTTCTTGCTCTGCCTTCAGGTGCTTTGGAGAATAGCTTGACTCCCTCTTCTTTGGGGAAGCCCCTGAGATATTGGAGCACTACTATCATGTCACCCCTAGTCCTTCTTGTCATTAAACTAGACATACCCGGTTCCTGTAACAGTTCATCGTATGTTTTAGCCTCCAGTCCCCTAATCCTCTTTGCTGCTCTTCTCTGCACTCTTTCTAGAGTCTCAACATTTTTTTTTACATTGTGGCGACCAAAATTGGATGCAGTATTCCAAGGGTGGCCTTACCTAGTCATTATAAAGTGGCATTAACACTCCAAGTGATCTTGATTTTATCCCTCTGTTTATGCAGCTTAGAACTGTGTTGGCTTTTTTGGCAGCTGCTGCACACTGCTGGTTCATATTTAAATGGTTGTCCATTAGGACTTCAAGATCCCTCTCACAGTTACTACTATTGAGCAAGATATGATATATAGTGTACCTGTGCATTTGCTTTTTCTTGCCTAAATGTAGAACCTTACTTTTTATACCATTGAATTTCATTCTGTATACAAACCATTCTGTATTCAAACATTTATTTGGAGTTTTCATCCATGGATCAAATAAGACGAGGTATTAGTAGGTTATTTAATTCTACATCCTACAATCTTTAACGTTTTATTGATGCCTTAGATAAGGAAATGAAGGAAATGGGAGATGAACAGAAATCACTTTGGAATAGTAGCTAATTACAAATTAAATATGAGCCAGCAGGGTGATGTGGCAGCAAGAAAAGTCAAATTAACAGACAGGCTGCATCAAAAGAAGAAATCATTATTCTATTGGATTCTTGATCAGATTCCACCACAAATAAAAAGTTCAATTCTGGGCACCATATGTAATCAGGATCGAAGCAAACTAAAACAGGTTTGACAAAGGGCAAACAAGGTAGATCAAGTCATTAGAAATAAAAATCAATTAAAAAACTGAATATGTCCAGCTATGGAAAGAGAAAACTGCAGGAGAATGTAACAGCTGTATCCAAACACCTGGAAAGCTGTCAAGACTTACTCTGTATCTTGCTAGAGTGCAAAACACCAAATAAAGAATTTACGTTACAGGAGTGCAAATTCCAGTTGAACGTTAGGAGACATTTTCTTAATAACAAATTAAAATGTGGAACCTCTGACCTGGGAAAGCGGTGTGTTTCCCCTTTAATGGGTGTCTTCAAACAGAGGCTGGATAATTATCTTTCGGGGAATGTTTTTTTTTTTTTAAATGGAATTTCTGTACAATGAATTTCCGCAGGGTGCTCCTAATGGTATCAGCTCTATGATTCAAAGTATGCAGGTGGATAGTTTCTCCTGCTGCTGGACCACAGGTGAAGATCCACACTACAATTCCCGAATATCATGAGGACTAAACATCCCCATCTTGTTTGGATCACGGTCAACACAAAGCAAGAGTTTGTTTTTTCAGCTGCTGGAGGGTTTAGACAAAGGATGACTGCCCAGAACCTCCCTTAAATACTATGTTGGCAAGGCAAGCGGGTGGAAGAAACCACATACCTGTGCAATGTAGCAGATGGTGCAGTTAGTAACAATGAATGAACACAGCACTTCGAGAAAGGGGGCTTAAGTGAATAGGCCCTTCACCACAAGACTCTTATCTCTTTATGCTTGGCTGGCTGGCCATTCTCCATTTCAATGATCAAGACCCCTCTTATGCAAATGATGGTGAATCAGAAGGTAGACACCTGTGTTTGCCTCCATCTTTAATATCCCAGAGAAGGTTTTCAATCCTGTTTGGAGGCAGGCAAGCATGCAGCAACGTTCAGCTCAGGTTACAAGCAGGCAGGTGAAACGGCTTTTCAAGGGAGACAACAGTTTGCTGCGTAATAATAAGCCCTGACCTCAGGGTTTGAAGCTACTTTGTCTAATTGACTTCATTAATTAGACAAGGTATTTCTTCCATTTCTACAGATACTTATTATGCCTGGGTACAACTCAGTGGCTTGTGGCAATTTTAGGCCCCAATCTCAGAAGATTAAACACAATTTTTAAAAAAGTAAGATATAAGAGCCGTATACAGGTCCTTCAATAGAAGGCAGGTTGGTAGTAATTGTTTAAATCTTCCTTTTTAAAAAACAGTATTCAATCTGTTAAACTAGCATTTAATATGCTTATTTTGTACACAGTAGCACATTCATTCTTTGTTATGCAATTAATATGAGGTGGGGTCAATTTGTCTCAATACAACAATTAAGAGTTCAAGTCAATCCTGATTAACCTATTTTTGCATACTTTAACATATTAAGAAGAGCCCTCACCAACATGAACGGCTGCTACTACACTCTAAAATACCTTGGGATGAAAGCAGAGAAAATCATGTGCAATTAGTATATGATTGTTCAACTGATGAATTCAGTATTGTACTTGATAATTGTATATATTAAGGAAAAGGAAAAAAGATGCTTCCCTAACAGAGGCTGAAGAACTCTTACAACAACTCAAGTCAATCCTCACAAACTTTAAAGTAGTGCGACGAAACACATGGAACACATAAGAATCCAAAATTAAAACTCGCACCCTGCAAAGAAATTGGGTGTGAAGCACATCCATTATATAGGATGACACAGTAGAAATATAATGAAGCTGTGAATCTCAGAACACCAACAGGCATATCCTATTCTTATGGTTTCCCCCCCGAATGGAATTTTATAAGCAAACTCCAGATATAAATCTAGGAAATGAGACCCATGTGTGAAGGAATACAATCTTCCCCAAATGACAGATCTTTAAAAAAAAATAAAAAACGGGACCAACCAAGCAGAACTTTTGAACAGCAGTCAAAGAGTTGTCATCAAAAACAGCTGGAGATTGTGATAAAGTTGTTCAGCTTAGTGGAGTTTTATTGAAACGTTGTCCGGGTGCAAATTCCAGGTGGTTCTCAAACATCACGAAAAGTCCCAAGACCCAAATTTCTCGAATGCTTCTGCTATGGATGTGTAACCAGCGCAGAATATCTGGGGAAAATACGCCCGCAAACGGCTCCACCTGTACTTACAGAGTGTCCAGCTGACCTCTTTGAAGTTATAGGGTGACCTCTGACTACTTCCCATCTTCATTTGCCTGAGTGCCTTTAAGACTCGCATGGAACTAAAGACGGTTCTTACATATAAGAAAGATAACAGATGGGTCAAGCCACCATTCCTGTTTTGAAGGGCTCCTAACAGACCAGGAAAAAAAAAGGAGAATAGATTGCACCACAGAGCAACAACAACAACAAAATGTGGAGAGAGCATGATGGAAAGGGAAGTGCACGCAGGATGTTTGCCCATATCAGCGTGATAAATTGTGCCATCACATTCAAATGGTCTTCAACCCAAAGCATACTCAACCTCTAAGGTGGGGGGTGGGTTGGCTGGGGAATCCTGGGAGTTGAAGTCCATACATCTTAAAAATAGACAAGGTTGAGAAACACTGCTCTAGTCCAGAAGTATTTCATGAGAAGAGTACTGCACTCCTCTGCTCGCAACAGAATATCCTATATCACAGGCTTGAGATTTTGGGCTTGGACAACCCGGAAGTATGCTGCCTACAGTTAGACTTAAGTGTAGCACACAAAATGATCTGCTACAATGTCCTACCAAGTCAATGACTACTTCAGCTTCAACCGCAACAATGCAAGAGCACACAACAGATACAAACTCAGTGTAAACCACTTCAAACTCGATTGCAGAAATTACAACTTGAGCAACAGAGTGGTCAACGCCTGGAATGCGCTACCTGACTCCGTTGTTACATCCTCTAACCCCTACTCCTTTAACCTCAAACTAACCACTATTGACCTCACCCCATTCCTAAGAGGTCTGTAAGGGGTGTGCATAAGTGCACCATCGTGCCTCCCGTCCCTGTCCTATTGTCCCCATTTAGTCGTACCTATTTTCTGTATTCCTACTCATGTTTATAATTTAACCTATTATCTTGTAAGTGATTGACAAATCAAATAAATAAATTAAATAAATAAAATATTTCACAACCTTGGACAGTGGAGGTTTTCATTCTACCGAACGTTGCAAAACCCTACTCTTTAACATTTCTGTCTTTTTTTTCCTGCAAAAGGCCAAAGGTCACCCATTTTGAAGTGAGAATAACAGAGTTGCAAGGGACCTTGGAGGTCTTTTAGTCCAGCCCCCTGTTTAAACAAGAACCCTGTACCATTTCAGACAAACAGTTGTTGAATCTCTTCTTAAAAATCTTCAGTGTTGTAAAGGTGCTTTTTACAGAGGCAGCTGGACTTTCTTGGTTTTTTTGTTTGTTTGCTTGTTTGTTTGTTTTTGAAGATGTTTCTCTTCTCAACCAAGAAGCTTCTTCGGCTCTGTAACTTCTTCAGAGCCGAAGAAGCTTCTTGGATGAGAAGTGAAACATCTTCAAAGAGAAAACAAGAAACTCCAGTTGCCTCTTGAAAAAAAAAAAGCACCTTTGGCAACAGCCATGACTTGGATGACTGGAATCTCCATGGACCTCCAGTGTCGTACAATTGTTCCATGACATCATCTTCAACACACATAATATTTCAGCAGAACCCTCAGTGATCACACATTTCACCATGGGACACCTGCTCACTTCTCTAAACTCTAAATATTTTGAATATTCATTTCAAGTTATGCACAATGACAGCAGCAATCCATATCAAGACTTGAGTCAAAAGTCATAGCTGAATGTGTTTTTCTCAGAGAAGCAGTCTACCTCAAGTCCTTCATTTAAACTGTGGTTCATTCAGGCATAGGTACTGGCCTTTATACCAGGGACACGGTGGCTCAGTGGCTGAGATGCTGAGCTTGCCGATCCGAAAGGTCCGCAGTTTGGCGGTTTGAATCCCTAGCACTGCAGAATGGAGTGAGCTCCCATTCCTTGTCCCAGCTTCTGCCAACCTAGCAGTTCGAAAGCATGTAAAAAATGCAAGTAGAAAAATAGGGACCACTTTGGTGGGAAGGGAACAGCATTCTGTGTGCCTTCAGCATTTAGTCAGGCCAGCCACATGACCATGGAGATGTCTTTGGACAGCACTGGCTCTTCGGTTTTGCAATGGAGATGAACACTGCCCCCTAAAGCCAGAAACGACTAGTGAGCATGTTCGAGGGGAACTTTTACCATTACCTTTACTGGCCTTTATAATCTATTCCACACAGAGGCCGCTAACACATATATGCTTTTGAGTAACTCACATGAAATATGAAAAAAAAAAAAAAAACGTCCAAAAAAGCAACACAGTTGATGCTGTGGAGTCAGCATCGTTGCCCTTGAAGTATAAACAGCTAAGATTCTTGGAAAGCATTTTTATTATTTATATGAGTCCCACTAGCAATATCAGAGTTGAAGCCAGAACAGATGGTAGTCAAACATAGCTACGGAGATCAATGGCTGAGAAAATACTGAATCAGGTTCACATTCCACGTATGCCAATATATATGGTTCAAAACAGCCCGTCAAAGGATCCCAATGCACACAACATGAAAGCTTTGGACCCTGTTATTTATCAACATCTTGAGACATTAAAAGTTGGAAGGCTTCAGGAAACTAAGCTTGCCAGTAGCCTGAAGACAGATTTACCTTCTATAATTTTGGGGAGTGGGTGAGAGGTTGCCTTTGGGTCAAGTGTTGTTTCCTAGTGATTGCCTAGACCAGAGGGGTCAAACTAGATTTCTTCAAAGGCTGGATTAGCATTATAGTTCTCCTCCGCAAGCTGGCCGGGGGAGGGAGGGGTGAGCTTTATTCCATTTTGGCTGGCAGGATGCTGCAGGAGAGGTCCATCTCCTCTACCCCACCCTCCGGCCCGGCCCACGGAGAACTACAATGCTGAGTAGGCTTTGAAGAAATCCAGTTTGACACCAGAGGTGGTATTCAGCTGGTTCTGACCAGTTCTGGAGAACCGGTAGCGGAAATTTTGAGTAGTTTGGAGAACCGGCAAATCCCACCTCTGACTGGCCCCGCCCCCCATCTTTCTCCACCTCCCATTGAGTCCCAGCTGATTGGCTGGGTCTTTTTTGGTTGCCCTGCACAGGAGAACGGAGCTGGAAAGCAGGTTAGTGGGGTGGGGAGGGCATGGAGATTTTACAGTATCCTTCCCTTGCCACGCCCACCAAGCACGCCACAGAACCAGGAGTAAAAAAATTGAATCCCACCACTGTTTGACACCCCTGCTCTAGTCAGTTTTGGCCAGCAGTGCTACAGGAGGCAGTCCAGGCCAAAAATAGGCTGCATACACCCTACCCCATGCACCCCGGGCTGTCCTTTGCTATTTCAGGTCAGCCCCACGGGCCAGATTTAAACAGCCTGTGGGCCAAATCCGGACCACGGGCCTTGAATTTAACACCTCTGGTTGAGGCTGCCTTGTCCCTACAGCTTCCTTGGCAAGATTTTGGGAAGTGATTTGCCCTTGCCTGATTCCTAGGGCTGAGAGAGAAAGAGTGACCGGCCCAAGATAATTCAGTTGGCTTTGCCTACAGTAGAACTAGAACTCCTAGTCTCCCAGTTTCTACCTGATGCCTTCGCTTCTGCACCAAACTGGCTCTCATCTGTGACTGATCACTAATTAATTTATCACCAAAGCAATTCAGTGAGGGACAAGCACACCTACTTGGAGAATGAACCCGGTTTAGTTAAATAATTAGTTTGATTTAGTGGTTAAGGCAACAGGGTACAAAATGGAAGACTGGGAGTTCTAGTCCTGCCTTAGCCATGGAAGCAGATGGGTGACACTGTCTCTCAGCCAAAGGTGGTATTCAGCCGGTTCTGACCAGTTCTGGAGAACTGGTAGCGGAGGTTTTGAGTGGTTCGGAGAACCAGCAAATCCTACCTCTGACTAACCCCGCTCCCCCATCTCTTCTCTGCCTCCCGAGTTCAGCTGATCAGCTGGGTCTCCTTTGGTTGCCCTGCACAGGAGAACGGAGCTGGAAAGCAGGTTAGTGGGGTGGGGAAGGAATGGGATTTTGCAGTATCCTTCCCCTGCCACGCCCACAGAACCGGTAATAAAAAAAAAATTTGAATCCACTGCTCTTAGCCCAACTCACCCCACAGGGTTTTTGTTTTGGCAAAAACAAGAGGGAAACGTGTTCACCGTCTTAAATTATTTGCAAATATAATCAGGCAGGATATAAATAAATAAATAAGAAACAGGAGATAGTAGAATTTACTTTTTCAGTGCTGTCAGTACATTCTGGAGGAATATTACAAAGATCCATAGCCTGGAGAATCTTCAGGAAAACCTGAAATCTTACACACGGTGCCAATCCCTGAAAACTACCAATATTCCACTACCTGTGATTTCTGTGTAGTATGGAGCACAAACCCTGAATATGGGTTTATAATAAATAAAGTCTGTAATGTACATGGACTGCTTTGAGAAAGCTATTTTCATAAACGGATTCCAAATGGCTTTATTGGAAATCATATTTTTTTCCAGTGGAGTGACTAATCTCTATAAGTGGAATATAGATAGTCCTCAATTTATGACCAGGATTTCTATTGCTAAATAAAGTGATCCTTAGGCGAGTCATGCCCAGTTTTATGATCCTTCTTTGCCCTGGTTGTTAAGTGAATCACACATTAAGTAAAACCAGCTTCTCCCATTAACTCTACTTGTTGGAAGCCAGCTGGGCTGCTTACAAACATCCAAATGTTGAACATGTGACCGTGGGAATGTTGCAATGGTCAAGGAACGGTTGTAAGTCCGTGCTGTTTGAACAGCCAGTAAGTGAATGGGTATAAGTTGAGGACTACGATAAACAGATTAGAATAGCATTAGTCATCTTTCAGTATTTATTCTGGAGGTTCCATTGCTAGCTATAAAGATGAAATAGGTCTCCTCAATGAATTCATTTAATTTAATTTTAAAACCTTCAACAGCCATAAGAAGGCATTAATATGGAACTTGCAAAGATCATATATATATCACATTTCAGACCAGAAAACCTTCTTGCCCTGGAAAAGGAATTAACCTGAATTATGTTTTTTTTCAAATTATAAGCAGAAGATCTCTGCATTTCACTGGCAGCAAAATACTAATTGGCAAGCTACATCATTTCTGACATAAAGCAGGTGCAATGGATAAAACAAAATAGATTACAGATTTGTTTAACCTTATAAAGGACCTGTGGGATGAAGAAAAAACCTGAATTAACTAGGTTAGGTAATTGCACTGGATTAAAAAGTATTAAACATGTTGCTATCTGAGCTAGTTGTTACATTGAAGTTTTTAAATTTTTGCACAAAAGACTTACTGAGGTTTTAATCATTATTTCAAACAATTAATTGGGAAAGAGAAGTGAAAGAGGCCTGCAGGATAGTTAGCTAATGATGATTATTATTTAGCCTGTGATCAGAAGAGATGTAAATACAGTCCACATAATTATAAGTAAAGCTTTTATGAGGCAGTGGCCTCATGTTTGGATGTCTACTTCAACTATTTAGGTGATCCCCCTTGGCATTGCTTCAGGTAGATTAACAGATTAACAGAGTTGGAAGGGATGTTGTAGGCCATCTATTCTAGTCCAACCCGCTCACCCAAGCAGGAGACCTTACACCATTTGTGACGTGAATGCACACATGGAGAAATAAATGTCTTTAGAAGAGCGCTTACTTTCTGAACTCTGCGAATTACTATGAATTAATATGAACTCGACAAATTAACATGCCAAAACATTCACAAAATGTACTACTTCCTTGTAATTTAAGCTTGAAAATATCCAAAAGCAGATATAAATTGCAGGATGTCTTGGCTATTTCCTGAAGCTCATGGCAACAGCAATAGCACTTAGACTTACACGCCATTTCACAGTGCTTTACAGCCCTCTCTAAGTAGTTTACAGTGTCAGCATATTGCCCCCAACAATCTGGGTCCCCATTTTACTGACCTTGGAAGTGAACAGCAATAGGACTTAGATTAATATACCCAGGTGTGGGATTCAATTCTTTTAACAACCGGTTCTGTGGACTTGGCTTAGTTGGTGGGTATGGCTTGGTGTTCATGTGACTGGCTGAGCATGGCCAACTCAACATCACTCACATTGAGGCACACATCTCCTCACCTGCCCTCTCATGACTGTGGGGATGCTGCTACAGTTGTAAGTGTGAAAAACGGTCATAAGTCACTTTTTTCAGTGCCATTGTAACTTTGAATGGTCACTCCACACAAGCAAAGTACCAGCAAAAGAAGGGAAAAAAACCTCCAGAGAATTTCCTTAGGCAGGAACTCTAGTCCTATCAAGAATGTAATAAAGGTTAACAGAGAGGCAGTTTCTGTAAGCAACACCAGAATGTTTCCTTCCTGCCTTCCTTACAGGATTAGGCCAGTAATTTCTTCTAACAATTGATCCTCCGAACTGCTTGGAATGTTAACGACCGGTTCTAGCGAACAAGTGTGAACCTGTAGAAATCCACCCCTGAATATACCCCTTCAGCCCTCTCTAAGCAGTTTTACAGAGTCAGTCTATTGCCCCCAACAATCTGGGTCCTCATTTTACCAACTTTGGAAGGTTGAGTCAACCTTGAGCCGGTCAGGATCGAACTGCTAGCAGTCAGCAGTGTGTTAGACCTGCAGTACTGCAATACCACCAAGGCTCTAATGGAAGGAATAGCAGAATAACAGACTTGGAAGGGACATTAAAGGTCTTCTAGTCCAACCCCCTGAGCACCCTATACCATTCCAGACAAGTGGTTGTGCAGTCTCTTCTTAAAAGCCTCCTGTTAAGTCTGGAGCATGGGTGCGAATAATGGAGACGAGCCTGTAGAAACAGTGAACTTCAAACTCTTTATTTACATGGTGTGACAGCTCAAACTGGAGGGCTGCTATACCCTTCCTTATATAGGCAACTTATTAACTATTCAACCAATAGCAATCCGGGAGCGCTAGCTCCGTTAACCAATGAGAATGGCCTGTTAATGGCCAATCAGATGCTCCTGAACGGACCAATCCGATCTTGCCATTAACAGCCAATCAGAAGTGCAGGGCCAGAACTCTGCACTTGACTTCAAGCTCAAGATAACTTTATTTAACATTTATTCATTCACAACACCTCCAATGTTGGATACCCACTTCTGAAAGCAAGTTGTTCCACTGGTTCATTGTTCTTATTGTTAGGAAGTTTCTCCTTAGTTCCAAGTTGCTTCTTTCCTTTATTAGCTTCCATCCATTGTTTCATGTCCTGCCTTCAGGTGCTTTAGAAAATATGGTAGGTTGACTCCCCCTTCTTTGTGGCAGCCCCTCGAATATTGGAACACTGCTATTATGATGAAATCATATTGAAAATGTACTCTGTTCTCCCATCATTTTGCAGCCTGCCTTCCTATAGTCTGGGTTCTATCTTTCCAGGGTTGGACTCTTGCCATGGTAAGAATTTCCTTCCAAGCCACCTGGCTATCAAGTGCAAAGGCAAAAAAAAAAAAAAAAAAAACCTCTCGCAATTCAAATATTTAATCTTTGCCTCCTAATAAATTTCAAGGCAGCTCTTCTGGAATGTGAAGTCTTCATCATCATGTCTCATTTTATTTATGTGAAGCCATGGAGGTAATGTGAATGCAAAGGACTTTTGTTTTTCAAGTTTTTTCTTTCTTTCTTTAAAAAAAGAAAACGAAAACCCCAACTGTTATAAAGGATCATTTTCTGGATCTTTTTAATCTTCACTTTCCTTTACCAAGTTATCTTCAGACAGATGTTTTCACCTTGCTGGGTAAGGAATAAGGTCAGCCAGAGGCCAGGCTAATAAGGTTATCATGCATATACTGTACTGGGAAGACACTAGCAATATTTTTTCTTCTTCCCTATAAAAAGCAGGAAACCCTCCATATGGTACGGATCAGCAGAAACAATCTGTTTTTTGTTTTTTGTTTTTAATGTGAAATCATCCCATGCAATTAATTAAGATTATAGTTTGTTGAAATTCTTTTTTTTTGTCTCATTACTATTCCCAATCAAGCCTAGCCACTGGCGGGGTTGGGGAGAAGGCATACGTGTTGCGCAGGGATGGGCTGCTGTGGGTTTGCAAAGGTTCAGGAGAGCCCCGAGCTAAGATTCTGTACAGTTGGGAGAACTTCTGAACCCCCAACTCCTGGCTGGCCCCACCCACCCCTCCATGCCCTTCCCGTCCCTGGAGTCCATGTGGCCCATTTTGGATGCAGGTAAATGCACGGCACACAAAAAATGGGCCTCCCGGAAGTTCGGGAAGGCCGGAAATGGGCCTGTTTCCAGCTTCCGCAGAGCCCCCAGAGCACGGGGAGGCTGCTTTCGCTCTCCCTGAGGCTCAAGGAAAACCTCCGGAGCCCAGGGAGGGCAAAAACAATCCCCCCCCCCCATCGCTGTGGTGCAGGAAGCTGACTAGGCCACACCCAAACATGACCACACCCACCCAACAACCAGGCAGAGAACCCTTCGCTGAAATTTGGTGTTGTGTGGAAGAAAAATCTAGAGCAGGGGTGAGTAGCTATGGCCCCTTTACCACCTGGGTATTTCAACTCCCAGAATTCCTTGAGCCAGCATCTCTCAGGAATTCTGGGAGTTGAAGTCCACAGGTCATGAAGAGGGCTACAGTTACTCACCCCTGAGCTTAAGTTGAATATACCTGCTGTAATCATGCTAAAAAAACCACGATGAGAATTCTCTGTCTTGTTTTTTTTTTAAAAAAAAATCTAAAATACGGGTAGTCCTCGACTTACGACCACAATTGGGGGGGGAATCAGAATTTCTGCTGCTCGGCAAGATGGCTGTTAAATAAGTCTCACTTAGCACTCAATCTCCACAATCCCCAAATCCCAGTAACCCTGGCCCTCGTTTTGATTGGATTAGACAAAATACATTCTTATATCTGAAAAAAAAAACAAAAAACCCAATTATAAAGAACTAGCTCGATACCCGTGCTTCACTACGAAACTGTGTGGTCGGGCTTAGTTTTGGTGAGGAAAATAAGGTGGGGGGGGGATTCTGCCTCTGCCTACCAGCATCCCTCGGTATTCATCTGGCTAGTGTTCTGTCAGTGTTTGAGACAGCTGTTTGGAAACTGAAACAGTGTTTGCTGTGTGAGCAAGAAGGAGACAGCAAGGAGCCAGGGGGTGGCTTAGTTCAACTGTTCTGTACTAAAGCGGGTTGCTGCTGTGAAACTGAAACTGAAACTCCTCTGCTTGTGTTTTGCATTTGGAACAGATTTCTTTTCAGGTGGGGAGGGCGAGTAGAACTCCTTAGCATCAGAGCGTGTTAATAATAATATAGGAAATACTAATGCTCTGATGGTCATTTTGAAAAATCCTTTCTTAGGGAACACCAAGAAGCCAAGAGGAACATATGTGCCAAATTTCAAGTTTACAGGCTTTTTTTCTCGAGATTTTGTGATGATGCGTGAGGAGTATTTTGCTTTTATATATGTAGATAATAATAATAATAATGATTCACACAAAACCCAGATATTGCAGGCAAACTATAATAATTGCTTTGCATGGGAAATCCATGCCTACCCCAAGAACTTTAATTTATTTTGCTATCTGTGTATTAATTCTCTTTTATTCTTATTTCTCTGCAAACATAAGGCAGGGTACATACTGTCAGGCCACGCTCAAGATTTATTTTGTCTCTAAACTTGGCTGCGATAATGATAGAAATTTTGGCGGATGCTGTAGAAATTACAGAGGAAAAGATGATGGATGGAGTAGATGAGGTATACCGAGTTTTTACAAGATATGCGATGAGAAATAAATTACCAAGGGAAGTCCATATTAGATTTACCAAAAAATCCATCAAAACACAAATATTACAAGCTGTAAGAGAGAAGACATTGAAATACAAAGGCAAAGAGATTGTGGTTTTAAAACAAATACCCAGAAGAATGAGAGAGATGAGAAGAGAATATCGATTCCTGACCAAAATGCTATTGGAAAAGGAAGTGAATTATAGATGGCTGATTCCAGAAAGATTAATGTTTACGTGGCAAGAACAGAGACATAGAATTGATTCAATTGAGAAAGCAGAACTTTTCCACGCAGAATTTTTTGGAAGAAGAGAAGAGGAGGCAGAAAAAGAGGTCTCATTAATTGAGTTTCAAGAGGAACAATTGGAGACTGAAAAAGAAGAAGGTGCAGTAGGTGGGCAGGTGGATAGTAAAGAACAGTATGAAGTGAAATCCACGAGAGCTGTTAGACCTAAATATAAAACATAATCATGGAAGAAAAAAAAATTGATTACAATGAATATAAATGGACTTAATTCAGCTGTTAAAAGAAGGAAAACCTTTCATAAATTAGAGAAATTAAAATTTGATATAATTTGTCTACAAGAAGTACATATCAAAAAACAACATGAACTATTGTTAGTACAGCCAAAATTAGGGAAAATATTTACTTCTTTGACTCAATGTAAGAAAAGAGGAGTGGTTCTATACATTAAAGAGGCCATCCCAGCAAAATTGATCTATACGGATGAATATGGAAGAGTATTAATGGTGGAAATAATGGACAACAATATAAAAATACTCTTGATTGCAATTTATGCTCCAAATGATAAACAAGAAGAATTCTATAAAAAATTACATATGAAAATAACTGGACTGGACTATGTTAATATAATTATGATGGGAGACTTTAATGAATTGTGGACAATAAACTGGACTATATAGCAACAACAAGAAAGCAAAATAGAAAGACTCTCCCTAAATCCTTTTTTAAAATGACAGATGAATTAACTTTAAAAGATATTTGGAAAGAAAGAAATGTTAAAACTAAACAATATACTTTCTATTCAAATAGACATTTATCATGGTCCAGATTGGATATGATTTGGACCTCAACAGAATTAATATCTAATATTCAAGAAACAAATATTGAAACAAGTACATGGGCAGATCATAACCCAATGACAATTAAATGGAAGGGACAAAAAAAAAAAGATCGAGATGGACATTAAACAATACTATCTTAAAGGAAAAAGATTTTACATAATGGATGGAGAAAGAATTGGCTTTTTTCTTCAGAGAAAATAAAAAAGAAGACACTTCAACACAGAATGTTTGGGATACAATGAAGGCATATGCTAGAGGTTTGATAATAGATTACATAAGAAAAAAGAACATTAGGAAAAGGCAAGCCACTAAGGCCTTGGAAGATGAGTATAAAAGACTTGAAAAAGAATTACAGAAAATGCCACAGAAAAATGATATTAAATTGAAGTTGGATATAACTAAACATAAAATGGAATTAATAGAGAAAGAAGAATTGGCACAGAAAATTAGAAATGCTAAACAGAATTATTTTGAAGATGCAAATTATTATTATTATTATTTTTTGGTAAAAGTTTTATTGATTTTAACGACAGACAAAAAACATATAAGACATAAAACATAACAAAAAAAAATTATATCATTCTTCATAAATTTACAGTGTATTGGTTGGTTTACCACTTCCTTTTGTGCAAATTAGATGCAGAATTATTTTGAAGCCAGGTAGATGGCTAGCATATAAATTGAGAAAGGAGAAAGAATCAAGAAAAATATTGAAGTTAATAGATGATCAAGGCCAAGTTTGTTATGGTAATAAGGAGAAAAAGAAAATGATTCGAGATTTCTATGGGCAACTATATAATCAAGAGAATATTGATGAGGAAAAAGTCAAACAGTATCTACAGAATGCTAACCTACCAAAGATATCTAAAGAGTCTGAAGAAATGCTAGAAAGCAATTTAACAATGATGGAATTAACTGAAGCACTTAAGAAACAAAATAATGGGAAAGCACCAGGTCCAGATGGGCTTCTGGCAGAATTCTATAAAACATTTCAAGAATCATTGAGCATTCCATTGCTAGAAGTTATGAATGAAGCTATGTCAAAGAAGATGATACCCAAAACATGGTCAGAGGCTTATATTACACTTATTCCAAAAGAAGAGGCTGATCCACTGCAAATCAAGAACTATAGACCTATTTCTTTATTGAATGCAGACTATAAAATTTTTGCTTCAATTTTAGCAGAAAGACTTAAAAAATACTTAAATAATTTCATTCACCCAGATCAAAATGGATTTCTGCCAAAGAGACAAATCAGAGACAATATGAGAGTAATCTTGGATACTTTGGAATACTATGAGGCACATCCTGAAAAGCAAATGGCTTTGATATTCCTAGATGCTCAAAAGGTATTTGACAACGTGAACTGGAGATTTATGTTATTACTATTGGAACAGATGGGTTTTGCCAGAAAATTTATCCAAACAATAGAAGCCATATACAATAAACAGACAGCAAAGGTAATGATGGAGGGAGAACTTACAGACTTTAACAATATAAGAAAAGGCACAAGACTGTCCCCCTTTGTTATTTGTATTGACTTTGGAAGTGTTGAATAGAAATATTAGAAATGATAAAAGCATAAAAGGAATGAAAATTAAAAAGGAAGAATTCAAACTGCAAGCCTTTGCTGATGACTTAGCTTTTATTTTGGAAGACCTGTTAGAAACAGCTCCAAAATTATTGGAAAAAATAGAGATATATGGTGAGGTGGCTGGTTTGAAAATAAATAAAGACAAAACAAAGATTTTGACAAAGAACATGTTACTGAGACAAAGAGAAGAACTGGCAGACCTGTTAAAAATCCAAGTTATGAATAAGGTCAAGTATCTAGGGATACACTTGACAGCAAGATGTAGCACATTAAAAGAGAATAATTATATTAAACTTAAACAACAGATAGCTACAGACTTGAAGAAATGGGAAAACTTGCAAGTGTCATTAATAGGGAGAATTTCAACAATTAAGATGAATATTTTACCTAGAATCCTATTTCTGTTTCAAACAATACCAATTAGACTTGGAAAAGACTATTTTGAAGATTTAAATAAAATTTTGTTGAAGTTTATATGGCAAGGTAAGAAAGCGAGAATAAAGCTAAAGCTTTTGCAAGATGCTAGAATTAGAAGAGGTTTTGGCCTGCCCAATTGGGAATTGTACTATCAAGCTGCAAGTTTGATGTGGGTCAAAGAATGGATAACATTAAGAAAGCATAGATTGTTGACACTAGAGGGTCATGATTTGCTGTTGGGTTGGCATGCTTTTTTATGGTATAAAGGAACTAAAACACAGGGTTATTTTAGAAGACATTATATACGGGAGTCTTTGTGGTTAAACTGGGAGAAGATAAAAAGACAATGTTATTTGAAAATTCCAGTTTGCTTATCGACTATTGAAGCATTTTCCTATCCTATAATTTATAAGAAGGAACAAACAGTTAGATATGGGGAATTATTGGATGAAAAGGGTGAACTTAAATCGATACAAAATTTAGAGGAACAAGGTATAAGGATGAATTGGTTTTCATATGCGCAAATACATTCAAGGTATGATGAAGATTCTAAAATAGAGGGATTTTATGATAAACAGACTGATATAGATAAGATCTTGATGGGTACTGATGAGAAGGTGATTAAAAAATTATATGGTTATTTACTGGGAATTAAATTAGAGGAAGAACAAGTTAAAGAAACTATGATTGCTTGGGGGAAGAATTTTGGATATGGGATTGATTTAGAGAAATGGCAAAAATTGTGGTCTCAAAATTATAAAATGACAATGTCAACAGCATATAAAGAAAACTTATAAGATGTTTTACAGGTGGCACTTTCCCCCGACAAGAATAGCAAGAATGTTTAAGAACAAATCTGAAAAATGCTGGAAATGTCATCAGATACCTGGCTCATATTACTGTTATGGACTAAGCTAACGCGTCAGTAACAACCCTAATAGCTTTACTTTAACAGCAGGCTCATAATCCTACACTTCTCATTGGCCCGCAAACAGTGAGTCGTGATTGGTCGTTTCTGGCTGATCTGATTGGCTGACAGTGGGTCTCTCTGATTGGACGCTTGTTAGAGCAGTAAACTCAAATCATTGGTTGTTTTGACAGCAGCCAGCTCTATAAAAGAGCTGCTGCTGCCGAAGTATTTTGCTCTGTTCTGAAGTCACTGATAAAGAATTGAAGTCACAGTTCCATGTCTCATCTCCGTTCCTTGCGCCCATGCTCAGGACTTAACATTGGCGACGAGGATGGGATGCGGAGACGATAGAGCTGACTAAATACTCATCGAACAAGACAGAGCATGTGGCTGAGAGCGCACGCAACAAACGACAGAATGACCAGTGGCGCCATGCCACCCGCTCCATTTGACCCAGCAAACGAAGACTGGGACTCGTATATGGACCGCTTCCAGATGTTCCTGGAGACCAACAATCTGAAAGATGCTACGCCTGGCAAGAAACGAGCGGTGTTCCTGACCCACTGCGGCCCCGCCGTTTTTAAAATGGCTAAGGCACTTGCCAAACCGGCGGAAGTGAAGTGAAGATTGGGATAACCTCGCGCCAATCCTCCGGGCCCATTACACACTCGCAGTACCTACACTGATACAAAGACACGAGTTTTACCAGAGGGACCAATGGAAGAAGGAGAGCATTGGGGACTTTGTAGCCGACCTCCGGAACCTGGGAGGACTCTGTGGTTTTGCAAACCTCGAGGAAGCCATGAGAGACTGAATAGTTCTGGGATTAGATGACCACACAGTGCAGAGCAAGATCATGGCAAAAGCAGACATCAGCCTTGCAGATGTCATCGCCGATGCTACTGCCACAGAAGCAACCAGGAAGTCAGCCGCTCGAATGCGCCGAGCAAACGCACTGCACCGTCAACTCACTAGTGATAGTCCGCCTTCCTCTGAGAGGCACACTATTACCGCCCATTATGAAGACCTCGAGTCATCCTTAGACAGTGAGGAAGAGGAGGTCAACCGGCTCCACTCGGAACAAGATCAAAGGAACCAGAGACTTCCACGCCAATGTGCTGGTTGCGGGGCAAACCACCCACAATCAGACTGCAAATTCCTTGACACACTCTGCCATTCCTGTGGGAAAAGAGGCCACATCGCAAAGGTCTGCAGAAGCAAGCAAGAGTCCAGTCCAAGCCGGAGGGAGAATAACCTCTGCCGGGAGACAGGCAAACCACTTGGAAATCAGGACCACCTGAACCACCAATAGAACAACCACTATTACAGAAATCGAGCACCTGCCGCTTCAACGAGACGAGAAGAGGCACACCAAACTATCACTATCGGCCACACTTCATCACTAGATGCAAGAAAGATCTGCGTAAAGGTCACTATTGAGAATCGACCATGCGTGATGGAAGTTGAATCGGGGTCATCCCTATCGATGGTCTCCTGGAAAACCCTCAAACAGCTGATCCCTGCCATCTGTCGCCAGGACCTCAGCACTCAAAGAATCATCCTAAAAGAATCATCCAGGGGAACAAAATTCCGGTTGTTGGTTCCAGCCACGTCCAAGTATCCTTCAAGGATCGCACTGCGACGCTTCCCCTGACTGTCTTCGATCGTGACCGGCTCAGTTTGTTAGGGTTACAGTGGTTCGCCCCACTCGGAATTGAACTAGCTGGCATACACCAAACTGGAAGCGATGACTGGGAAGAGGCCCTCATCCAGGAATTCCAGGATGTGTTCACAGGAATGTTAGGCAAGTACAAGGGGACCCCTATATCATTTAATCTCAGTCCCGATGTGGCTCCCATTCACCTAAAGCCTCGGCGGGTGCCTTTTGCCCTCAAGCCAAAGATCGACGAGCAGCTAGACAAATTAATAGCCCAGGGTGTGTTGGAACCGATTGACCATGCCCGATGGGAAACTCCAGCAGTAACACCCATAAAGCCAGATGGCTCGGTAAGAATTTGTGGGGATTACCGGGCCACCCTAAATCACGCGCTTCAGCAGAGCGCTTACCCAGTACCGGTGGTCCAACACCTTCTTCACTCCCTGGGTGGTGGAAAAATATTTGTGAAATTGGACTTAGCTCAGGCAAACCAACAGCTACCCGTAGATGCGACGACTACAGAAGCCCAGAGAATAGTTACACATAGAGATGCCTTCAAGTGCAATAGACTCCAATTCGGAGTAAGCGTGGCGCCGGGCATTTTCCAAAGTTTGATGGAGAGACTATTACAAGGCATAAAAGGCGTCGTGCCTTATTTTGACGACATCTTAATAGCTGCCCCTACTAAAGAGTTATTAGGACAATGACTCAGAAGGGTTCTTCAAAAATTTAAAGATGCTGGCCTGAAGGTAAAAAGGGACAAGTGTCAACTTTGTACGGAGAGAGTGGAGTTCCTGGGATACCTTCTCGACAGACAGGGAATCCTCCCCACTGAAAAAAAACTAACTGCAATCAAAAACGCCCCAAGACCTAGAAATAAGACAGACCTCCAAGCCTTCCTGGGACTCATTAACTTTTATAACATCTTCTTGCCCCAGAAGGTGACCGTAGCCGAGCCCCTACATAGACTTCTCAACAAAAAGGCTTCCTGGGTCTGGGGACGGCATGAAGAATGAGCATTTCAACAAGTAAAAGACCTCTTAACTTCTGATGCTGTATTGATACAACACAATGAGACTCTACCCTTAACGGTTACCTGTGACGCCTCACCATTCGGAGTGGGAGCCATTTTAAGCCATGTCCTGCCAAACGGTAATGAGGCACCTGTTGCGTTCTTTTTGAGAACTTTGTCTAAAACTGAAAGGAACTATAGCCAACTTGATAAAGAGCTCTTGCCATTGTATCCGCAATTAAACGTTTCCATGAATATGTGTATGGGAGACCCTTTGCCATAATTACAGACCACAAGCCGCTACTTGGCATTTTAGCAGGAGACAAACCAACTCCCTACATCTTATCACCAAGAATGACACGTTGGTTGGAGTTTTTAGCCGCATACGATTACCAACTGCAACACCACCCGAGGAAAGCCATTCCCCACGCTGACGCTTTGAGCTGATGTCCACTACCAGATGTCATAGATGACCCAGCTCCAACCCTAGCCGTATTGCAAATCGAAACCCTTAAATCACCGCCGCTGACCGCTCAAGACATCGCCTCAGAAACGAAAAAGGACCCTTCTTTGGCACGAGTCCTCAGCTGGGTGGAACGGGGTTGGCTGGACAGCGCACCCAATGACACTTTCAGGCCATTCAGGAATCGACAGACAGAACTATTCTCTCAAAAGGGCTGCATCTTGTGGGGTGACAGAGTTGTCATCCCGGAGAAATTGCAACATAAAGTTTTAAAAATGTTGCACGATGGACATCCAGGCATCGTGCAGATGAAGGCATTGGCAAGGAGTTACACATGATGGCCAGGTTTAGACAAGCAGATAGAGACCTGGGTGGTGACGTGCAGCAAATGCCAGGAGACTCGCTCTGCTCCTCCAAAAATACCCCCAACTCAGTGGGAAACACCTCGAGGTCCCTGGTCCTGTATCCACATCGATTTTGCAGGACCCACAAGAGGACACACTTTCCTCCTAACTGTGGATGCCTATTCTAACTGGCTCAAGGTCCGCAAAATGAAAAGCACCACCATGGAGGCAGTCATTAAAAAACTGAATAAGCTATTCACTACCCACAGATTGCCGGATGTCCTGGTCTCCAATAATGGCCCTCAATTCACTGCCCTGGCATTCGAACAGTACCTAGCAGACCAGGGCATCCGCCATGCCTTAACATCACCAGCTCACCCTGCAGCCAACGGCAGGGCTGAGTGAATGGTTCAATTTGTAAAGAAGACCTTACACAAAGTGGAGCAGGGTGACATTGACGACAAGATAACCCGGATGCTTCTCCTCCAACATATTACTCCAAGCAGCACCACAAACAGAACCCCAGCTGAACTCCTGATGGGCCGAAAACTTCGCTCACATCTCGATTGCCTCCACCCTGCTTACACACCTGAACAACCCCTGGGATCCAGCAGCAAGTGTCAATCATTCCAGGAAGGCGACCCCATTTTTGCGAAAAGCTTCTCGGGTGACCCATTGTGGGTCCCTGCTACCATAACGCAACTTACGGGACCCCAATCCTATCATCTACAAACTGCAGATGGTAAAATGTGGAAGCGCCACATAGACCAGCTTCGATCCAGACTAGCACCTACTCCCACCTCATCCTCTGAATCTCAAACTGGGGGGGGGGAAGGGACATCGAGGGGGCCGAAAAAGAAATAACAGATGACTTAACAATCGGAACCCAGCAGTCTACACAACCAACCATGGGATACTCACCGCCAGAAGGAGAACCGAGCCGGGAAGTTGCCTCGCCGCGTGACAGCACCGCGATGGAAACAGATCCTGGGAACCCGGAAGATAGCATGGGCGAGAGCAGAGAGAACAGCCCAGAGCTATTCAACGAAACAGCGGGACCGTTTTCGCCACCCAGCTCAGCAGCCCACTGGAACCAGAGCCAGGACAGAAACTGGTGGAACAGCGCAGATCAAGCAGACAGGTGAAGCGACCTGCCTACTTATAAGAATACGTCACCCCACCCCTCAGACGGAACCTAGGGGGGAGGGGTGTTAAGGACTAAACTAATGCTTCAGTAACAACCCTAATAGCTTTACTTTAACAGCAGGCTCGTAATCCTGCACTTCTCATTGGCCCGCGAACAGCGAGTCGTGATTGGTCGTTTCTGGCTGATCTGATTGGCTGACAGCGGGTCTCTCTGATTGGACGCTTGTTAGAGCGGTAAACTCAAATCATTGGTTGTTTTGACAGCAGCCAGCTCTATAAAAGAGCTGCTGCTACCCAAGTATTTTGCTCTGTTCTGAAGTCACTAATAAAGAGTTGAAGTCACAGTTTGATGTCTCGTCTCCGTTCCTTGCACCCATGCTCAGGACTTAACAATTACCATATGTGGTGGACCTGTGAGGACGCTTAAAAATATTGGACTAAAATTCGCATGTGGTTGGAAAAAATGACAAAGAAACGTATAGATTTGAAACCGGAGTTTTTTTTATTGGGAATTTTACCAGATACATACAGTAAAGACTTGAAATATTTGATTGTAAATGTATTAACAGCGGCTAGGATTGTATTTGCTAAAAACTGGAAGAATGAGAAAATACCATCACAGGAAGAAATTATTAAGAAAATATTGGAATGTGCTGAGTAGATTGACATTTGAAATTAGAGAGCAAGAGGATAAACAATTTTATGAAATTTGGGATCTTTTTTATCAATGGCTAGATGTCAAAATACAATAATAGAATATTTAGAATGTTAGATAGCAAGGAGTATCTTTATTTTTTCTTTCGTTTTTGTTATTTGATATTATATTTATAAAGTGTTTCTAGGATAGATTTGGTATGATTATATGGTTTGTTATAGAATAAACTATTTAAAGTATTGTTATCTCATAAAGCATGAATGGTTAAAAGTATAGACAAATGTTCTTTTTAATAGCGATATTAGGATATATAAGTTTGGATTGACAATATGAGTTGTTATGTAGCATAACTGTAATTGAGACTACAAAATGAATGCACAAAATTGATGAACCAACCGACACACTGTATGTACATAAGAGAGTTGATATTTTAATGTTTTGTTTGTCTTGTTTGTTTGTAGAAAATCAATAAAATTGTTTTCAAAAAAAAAAGATTTATTTTGTCTGTACTGCAGTTTGTTTAGTAACCATTCAAGATCAAGGCATTGAACAATGTGACTTGTGACTGTTTTTTTCACACTTACGACCATTGCAGCATTTTCATGGTCATTCAGATGCTTGGCAACTGACTCATACTTATGACAGTGTCCCATTTTTGTGACCTTCTGACAAGCAAAGTCAATGGGGAAGCCAGATTCACTTAACAAATGGGTTACTAGCTTAACAACTGCAGTGAATCACTTAAAGACTGTGGCAAAGAAAGATCACAAAATGAGGCAAAATTCACTTAACTGTCTCACTTAACAACATAAGTTTTGGGCTCAATTGTGATCGTAAGTCAAGGACTATCTGTATTCTACAGCACTAGCAAAACAAATCAATCATTCAGTATTCCTCTGTGCTTTAGCGCACAACAGAAGGATTTCCCTTCCATGATAGAATAGTCCCATGAGAACCTCATGCTAAGAAAAATCTGTTCATTACCAGAATAAAAAATTGGGGAAATTAATTTTACATTATCTTATCTTGACAGCTGAAGCTTTAAACATGACTGAATGATATTCATCAGATCAAAATTACTTTAACCCAGCTGATTGCCAAAAGGCTAACTCAACAAAGATGATTGTTAGGGATTAAAAAAAGAGGGACGCTTCAAATCTCTGAGCATCTCACCAGTCAATGCAACAAGAGACAATAAGCCAGATGGAGCAAGAACAATTAATACATGATGAGAAGCTGCCTTAAACGGCGAATAAGGATGAGAGCCACAAGAATCTAATTCCAGAACAGCTGTTAATTTGTATAACAGGCTAGCTCAAGTTTCAATAAATACAGCATTTGTTAGTAGCTACTGATACTGCCTACTCACAGATTCTAAACTAACTCTTTCTCAACTTAGAGTCCTCCGGATGTATTTAATTACAATTTACCCAGACAGCCAACCTTGCTTTCATGAGATTAATCCATTTGGACAGCATCATGTTGAAGAAGTCTGTTTTAAACTATCTTGAAAACGGATCAAGACAGTGGTGGTATTCTTTCGGCTCAGCCTGGTTCTACCGAGCTGGTAGCGCCGATGAGCAGCAGAGACCAAACCGGTTCTCTCCGATGTTCTGCTGTTGAGCTCACCTGCCCTCCCAGGCTCCCATACTTACCTTTACCCTCTGCTTTTGAAGCGCAGCTGCTTTGAGCGGCACATCAGGATGCCATGCGGCAGCTGCTGAAATGACATGCAAAGTGTGCCCACCAAGCCACGCCCAATAAATTGGTAGTATGCACCACTGGATCAAGAGCTCTTTTGTTTCCCCCATGCTGGTCACATTGTCCTCCCAGTGGTAGCCTTCCTCACCAAGACACATGTAAGCCTCTGTGGTCTTTAGGCGGATCTCAACCTTCAAAATGAGGCTCCTGTTCCTTTGCAGCTTCTGCCTACCAGGTTGCAGCTTCTCCCTACGAGCTTGTGCCCACACAGGGCTCCAGCAGTTGCAATCACAGGATCTTTCTGGCAGCTGGGACCAAGGCATGTGCCCAATCACTTATGAGCCAGCAGTGTGCTGTGGCTGCCCCAAAAGCCAACACAGTCGAAGGCTGTATTGATAGAGGGATAGAATCAAGGTCACATGAAGTCAGTGGTGTGATTCAACTGGTGTAACAACCGATTCGGTGGGCGCACGCACAAAGCACTTAGAAAAGACCATTTTTAGCTATAATACTTACCTTTCACTGCAGCCCCGGTGAGTAAAACAGCTGATGCGCGGCAAACCGCATGAATTAGCTGTGCTCAAAAACAAGAAATAAAGCACAGGAAAAGGGCACAGGTGGGTGCATGGGGCCAAATAATCACTGGAACTACCGGTTCGCCTGAACCAGTCTGAACCAGTAGAATCCCATCCCTGCATGAAGTGTTATTGCTACTTTATAAGGCCTTGGTTAGACCACACTTGGATCTATTGTCTGTATTACTCACTTAACAACTGCAGTGATTCATGTAACAATGGGAGCAAGAAAGGTAATAAAATGGGGCAAAATTCATGTTTTCTTAGAGAACTGTTCACTTAGAAACTGTTTTGGGTTGGATTGTCATTGTAAGTTAAGGCCTAGCTACATCCGTCATATCATATTGAAGCTGTATTTTGTTTTTCATCAAGGTGATGAGAAATCTAGAATCCATGCATTGTTTAATATCACAACTAAGCACTTGGCTGGCTTCTTGCTTAACAATGGAAATTTTGGGCTCCATTGTTATCGTAAGTCAAGAACTACCTGTTTGACACTGAATATTAGCTGTAGTGAGTACAAGACTAAGAGGGCACCATGGCAATCTAGAATTAGCCTTTGAACTAGTAGTCCCAAAGGTGCTTTTTTTCAACAGACAATTGGACTTTCTGGTTTTTTCTTTGAAGACGTTTCGGTTCTCATCAGTGGTGGGATTCAAAAAATTTTTGCTACTGGTTCTGTGGGCGTGGCATGGCTTGGTGTGCATGGCTTGGTGAGTGTGGCAGGGGAAGGTTACTGCAAAATCTCCATTGCCTCCCCACCCCACTAACCTGCTTTCCAGCTCCGTTCTCCTGGGCAGGGCAACCAAAGAAGACCCAGCCAATCAGCTGAGACTCAGGAGGCAGAGAAGAGATGGGGATGGCAAGGCCAGTCAGAGGTGGGATTTGCTGGTTCTCCCAACTACTCAAAATTTCCACTACCGGTTCTCTAGAATTGGTCAGAACCAGCTGAATACCAACTCTGCTTCTCATCCAAGAAGCTTCTTCAGCTCTGACTGGATTGGTGAGGAAGGAGCTGAAGAAGCTTCTTGCATGAGAATCGAAACGTCTTCAAAGAAAAACCAGAAAGTCCAGTTGCCTCTTGAAAAAAAAATAAGCACCTTTGGGACAACCGTGGCCTGGATGACTGGGCATCTCTACAGACACTTTGGACTAGTAACAAATTGTTCAGAGCATAACTCTAGAGATTTCACAAGAACTGAATTAATCACAGCCTCTTTTTTTTCAATGACAAAACGCAACCTGGATTAAAGTTATTTGTAGAAAATGAGTAGGTGCATAAGGGGAAAAAAAGAGAGAGAGAGAGACATCTGGAATTCATTCGGTACCTTGCTTTAGAGACAATATTCAAACACTGCTGATGAATAACTTTCCATCAACCTGACAACATTGCAAATACTTTTCGAGAATTCAGCTGTTCCAGGAATGGAGAGATGAGAAGAACCAGATGAAGAAGCTATATATGACCCAACGTGAAGGGGGCCAGCTCTTGTTGTTTTTTAAATTGGCTTCTTGGAATAGACACAGTTGGTTTAACCCAAAAGAGAACTCTCCACCCAAGTGCATTGTCAACAACAATGTTCGTGAACCTGGTTGCTTTGTACGGCTATAATGCTAACTCACATACAGGTAGTCCTTCAGTCCAAAATTTCTGTTGGTAAATGAGACAATTGTTAAGAGAGTTTTGCCCTTTTTAGTAACCTTTCTGGCACAGTTGTTAGGTGCAGTTGTTCAGTTGGTAACATGGTTGTAAAAGTGAATCTGGGTTCCCCATTGACTTTGCTTGTCAGATAATATTTAATGTGCAAAAGAACTTTTAGCGTTTTCCTAAATGCAGTGCAAAGGGGGCAACTGGAAGACTCTTCCATTAGACAAATGTATAGGTAGTCCCCAACTTACAAGCACAGCTGAGCCCAAAATTTATGTTGCTAAGTGAGAAATTTGTTAAGTAAATTTTGCCCCACCTTTTTCTTTTTAAATAAATTTTATTCAATTTTCAAAGATTAAAAACATAAAATAAAACTTTATACGTCGTTGTATCAACATCAAGACATCTTTTACATTTCCTTACATTTCTCTATACATAATTTCTTATTCCATTATCATTACATAATTCTTTCCTTACGCTTACTACAAGTCAATACATTTCATCTTCTATTTCAATTTTCTCCATAACACATATACATATTTACATAATTTCTCATTCTTTACCTATATTGCTACGCGAGAAATTTGTTAAGTGAATTTTGCCCCTCCTTTGGACTTTTCTTGCCCCAGCTGTTAAGTGAATCTCTGCAGTCGTTAAATGAATAACATGGTTGTTAAGTGAATCTGGTTCCCCACTTAGAAGGTTGCAAAAGGGGATCACATGACCCCCGGACACTGCAACCATCATAAATGTGAATCAATTGTCAAGCAGACAAACGTAAATCATGTGACCTAAGTGTGAAAAATCGTCATAAGCAGTGGTAGGATTCAAACATCCCAGCAACCGGTTCGCTGCCTGGTTGCTAGGTGGGCGTGGCCATGGTGGGCATGGCCTACCAGGACTTCTGGGAGAGCTGTTCTTCACCTTCCCCAGAGTCCGGAGGCTTCCCTCAGGCCTCTGGGAGGGTCAAAATGGCACCCCCCAGAAAACGGAAACAGGCCCATTTACAGACTTCTGGAACTTCTGGAAAGGCTGTTTTTCGCCCTCCCAGAGGCTCCGCAGAGATCCTGCACTTACTTGCATCCAAAACGGGCTACGTGGAGATTCTTGGGAAGGGAGGGGCAGGGTGGGCGAGGCCAGCCGGTCAGTTCAACTACCAGTTCTGCGAACCGGATGTAAATTTAAGTTCTGGTTTTCCTGAAACCGGCCCAAACTGGCTGAATCCCACCCCTGGTCGTAAGTCACTTTTTTCAGTGCAACTTTGAATGGTCACTAAGTGAACTGTTGTAAGTCGAGATCTACCTGTATAAGTCTTAAAAGGAATTTATCCAGAGCACAGACTGATTCTGTTATTCAAACTGTTCTAACGCAGAATCTGCACCAGAAACAGAAAAGAAAGGGAAAACGGGATTCTGACAATATCTTCATCAGATCTCTTCATCCTGTCTGCAAAAAAACCCTTCCTCCTTCTTTTTCTTTTTCTCCTCCTCTTCCTCCTCTCCTTCTTCTTCCTCCTCTTCCTCCTCCTGCTCTTCCTCTCCTCTGTCTTCCTTTTTCCCTTCCTCTTCCTCCTCCTGTTTTCTTTTTCCTGAAATTTGAACCCTTCACCTGATATTACAAACATGGACAATTAGGATCCGCTCACCCGCAACTCTTTTCTTTTCTTCCCTATACATGTTCCAATTTTTTAATTTTTAAAAATTATTAAACTTATACATGGTCCACCTCGCCTACAGGAGACTCTTAATTACTTGGCAGGTTCTTGCCAAACCCCAGCCTGCCATTGCATCTACCTGCAGCAAACTCTCGATTCACCGGAGACCAGAACTCAGATCAATTTCTGAGTTTAACTTAAGCTGAGCTGGTCGAGTTTGGCCCATAAAAACAACTCAAGGGCACCAATCCACTCCTTTTAGCTACAAGTTAAAACTCTGCATATTTTACAAGGATCAAGGGTTCCAACTCAGGCACCCAAACTTTTGGAGAGTTGATGCCCCCCCAAATCTGCCCTCTGATATTTTCCAGCATCCCTTCTTTTTTAAAATGTTTCATAGAATCTTTTTTTAAAAAAATTCTTTATCTATTTTCTCTTCGTATACAATAAGCGTTTAGTACGCTTATTGTATACAAGCGTTTTGTGAACAGTGAGCTGTCTTTGTCCATTTGTTTACATGAAAATATTAAACTCCTAATTTCTATCTCCATTATCCAAAACCATTGATAAAACAAGTTCAAAAATATTCTGTGTCTTCTTTTTCTTTTATTTACAATGTTCATCTGTCCATTTCTGCACAATCTAATATTCTTTTAAAAAATTCTTTTTTTTCTTCTGTGGATGTTTTCTCATTTTCCCAGTGTTATGCAATACCACTATTGCTGCTGTCCAAACATGTAATATTAACTATGCATTCCCTTCTACGACCAGTTTGGTGATTGCACATGCACCAAAGGCATGCACACCAGTGGTGGGACTCAAAAATTTTGTACTACCGGTTCTGTGGGCATGGCTTGGTGGGCATGGCAGGGGAAGATTACTGCAAAATCTCCATTCCCATCCCACCCCACTAACCTGCTTTCCAGCTCCATTCTCCTGTGCAGGGCAAACAAAGAAGACCCATCCGATCAGCTGGGACTCAATGGGAGGCAGAGAATAGATGGAGATGATGGGGCCTGTCAAGAGGTGGGATTTGCTGGTTCTCTGAACTACTCAAAATTTCCGCTACCGGTTCTCTAGAACTGGACAGAACTGGCTGAATACTACTTCTGCCGCACACCTAATGTATGCACGCAGCTTCCCACACCCCAGCTGAGCCCTGCAGCTGAGAGGATAAAGAAGGGGTGAGTGGGAGGGCCGATCCTGTGCTTTTCTCTTCTTTATCCTCTCAATTGATCATTGGAAGCTTTTTTCCCTCCTCTCACTGATCATCAGAGGCCTTTTTTTTTTTTACTACCGAGTTGGTCGAACCGGTCTGAACCGGTAGCATACCACCACTGACTCCCTTGATCATATTTCTTGGATGGATATGCCTAACAAAAATAATTTAATAATTTTAATAATAATTTAATAGAATCTTAAAGATGGGAACTGTATGTGAAATCTGGTCATTTTGCTATTGAATATCAACCACAGCATCACACAGAATTTGGGGGGAGTGGGGCAACAGGGGCGACAGATACCCAATGAGATCCCAGAACTGCTGCCTGTAATATAAAGGTTGCCCACCCTTAACCCTTATCCCATTTCTGCCATTAGAACCGGAGTTTAGATCTGTTTCTGTTTGTCATCTCTGAAAACCCACCCACAGGATGTCCCCTCAGGATGCACCTGTGTCTTGGCCACCTGTACTCACATCGACTGAGCCAATGATTACTGTGTTAACTTTGCAAACTGTTTGTTTGCTGCAGGGCTGCTCTTGCAGCCTAGCTTTCAGTCCAGCATCCTGTATCACACTTCAATCTATTTATTTTGACAGCCATGCCAGTGGCTGTATTCCTAACCTCTGGAACGCCCTTGCCACCCCAAAAAAAGCTCCCCTCCCCAGGTTAAAAAAATACATGAGGGATAAATTTAGTTACAAACAAGTCCCGGGGATGGAAAAATGAGCAAATAGAAGATTGCACTCCTCATTTTGAGAGCTGGGCAGGTTCTTGTATTACCCGTCGCCCAACAAAACAGCAAGCAGGACGTGAATAACTTGTAATAGAAAGGAAGGGAAAGTTCAGATGGAAGAGGTCTTTTATACCTGTTCCTTCCAGGGTGTGTGTGTGGGGGGGGGATATTTCCCCCAAGCATTCAAAGCACTGGACGTTACAAAGAAATACACATCAAATCTGCTTCTGCCAGTTGGTAAACCAGACACAATGAATTGACACAGCTGCTTTGGGCCATACAAGAAATTTATAAAAATACATGGGGTTTATGGACCTTCCTCCTCCTCCTCCCTCCCGCCTCCTTCCTCCTCCTCCTCCCTCCTTCTCCTCCTCCATTCTTCCTCCTCCTTCTTCCCTCCTCCTCCCTCCTCCTCCCTCCTCCTTCCTTCCTCCTTCTCCCTCCTCCTCCTCCTTCCTCCTTCCTCCTTCCTTCCTCCTCCTCCCTCCTCCTCCCCCCCTTCTTCTCCTCCTTCCTCTTTCCTCCCCCTCCTCCTCCTTCCTCCTTCTCCTTCCTGCTCCTCCCTCCCTCCTCCTTCCTTCCTCCTCCTCCCTCCTTCTCCATTCAGTTGCAAAAGGAACCACTTCGGTGGACAAATAGCAGACAGGTTTTCTGGATGACTGCCCTTGTATTGAGGTCCCTTATATTTCTGCTCCTAAACAGCTTAATAAGGCCAGGTGTGGAAAGCAACCATCCCCTTCCCCTTTAACACTTCACTTAACAGGGAACTTTGACCCCACCAAAGCCAATCAAGGTATGACATTAAGGCTCTCAACAACAAAGCTGTTCACGGAAATATTCACTGCAAAATTTGCATCAGCAAAGCTAATTTCTCACACCTGGATAATGAGCTGTGATGTTTCTCAAAATAATTAGGAGCCCAAAGAAAAAGGGACCCCACCTCGTGCCTGCCACCCCCACACTTCCTTTCTTTCTTTTTTTTAAAGAAAATTTTATTAATTTTCTACAAACAAACAAGACAAACAAAACATTAAAACATTCCACTCTCGTATGTACATCCAGTGTGTCAGTTGGTTCATCATTTTTGTGCATTCACTCTGTAGTCCCAGTTACAATTATGTTACATAACAACTCATATTATCAATCCAAACTTATATATCCTATAATCACTAAAATAAAAAAAAAAAAAAAATTTGACTATATTTTTAATCATTCATGCTTTATGAGCTAACAATACTTTAAGCAGATTATTCAACAAATCATATAATCATACCAAATCAATCCTTAAAAAACCCTTTATAAATATAATATCAAGTAACAAAATAATAGCAAAATAGCAGGATAAAGATATTTCTTACTATCTAAAATATTCTATTATCGTGTTTTATCATCTAGCCATTGATAAAAAAGATCCCAAATTTCACAAAATTGTTTATCCTCTTGCTCTCTAATTTCAAATGTCAATCTGCTCATCTCAGCACATTCCAATATTTTCTTAATAATTTCTTCCTGTAATGGTATTTTCTCATTCTTCCAATTTTTAGCAAATACAATCCTGGCCGCTGTTACTACATTTACAATCAGATATTTCAAATCTTTACTATATTTATCAGGTAAAATTCCCAATAAGAAGATCTCTGGTTTCAAGTCTATATGTTTCTTTGTCATTTTTTCTAGCCACATGCGAATTATAGTCCAATATGTCATCAGATACCCGGCTCGTATTACCATATGTGGTGGACTTGTGAGGATGCCCCACACTTCCTTTCTTGATGCTAAGGGAGGAGTGCTCCAAGACAAAACAGTTATCCCACCCAGGACAAGGGCATATCAGAATCAGAATAGAGCTGGAAGGGTCCTTGTAGTCCAATCCCTGCTCAAGCAGGAGGCCCTACACCATTTCAGACAGGTAGCAGTCCAGTCTCTTCTTAAAAACTTCCAGTGATGAAGCACCCACAACTTCTGAAGGCAAACTGTTCCACTGGTTCAAGTTTTAGAATAACAGAGTTGGAAAGGACATTGTAGGTCATCTAGTCCAACCCCTCCACCAAGCGGGAGACCCTAGACGATTTCTGACAGATAACAGTCCAATCTCTTCTTGAAAGCTTCCACGGATGAAGCTCCCACAACTTCCAAAGGTCAGCTATTCTACTGGTTAATTGTTCTCATTGTCAGAAAATTTCTTCTCATTTCTAGGTTGGATCTCTCCTTGATCAGTTTCCATCCATTCCATCCTTCAGGTGCTTTGGAAAACAATGTGGCCCCTTCCTCTCTGTGGCAGCCCCTCAAATATTGGAAGACTGCTATCATGTCACTCTTAATCTTTCTTTTCTCTAGACTAGCCAACCCCAAATCCTGCAACCCGAATTTTAGTCTCCAGTCGTTTAATTGTCTTAGTTGCTCTTCTCTGCAGTTTTGCCAAAGTCTCAACATCTTTTTTATAATGTAGTGACCAAAACTTGATGCACTATTCCAGGTGTGGTCTTACCAAGACTTTATAAAGCGGTGAATCACATGAAGTATTAATAAAATCACGTGAACTATCAATACTTCATATGATTTTAATTCTATTGCCTCTTTTCCAAAGAAGAGAGCTAAAGGACCTCCAGGATAGTTGACTGCACAAGTAATCCTTGACTTACAACTATTCATTTAGTGACCATTCCAATATAATGGCACTGAAAAAAGTCACATGAACAATTTTCACACTTATGACTGTAGCAGCACCCCCATAATCATGTGATTAAAATTCAGATGCCAGGCAACTGGTTCATGTTTATGATGGTTTCAGTGTCCTGGGGTCACATGATCCCATTTTGTGACCTTCTGACAAGCAAAGTCAATAGGGAAGCCAGATTCACTAAACAACCATGGTAAGAAAGGTGTTGTGGCCTGTCAGCTGCCGGCCCCTTTGGCCTCTCAGAGGAGGAGGAGGAGGAGGTGTGGGAGTCAGGTTCAGTATCAGGGCAACCTGAGAGCTCCAAGGGGAAAGAGGAAATGTAACTGGCAGAGAGAGAGAGAGAGTCAGAGACAGAGAGAGACAGAGGCGGAGCCAGGTCCGTCTATCAGCCCTCAGATAGAGAGTCAACAGCCCCCAGGTGTGGAGGTAGCTGATGAAGAAAAAAAGGAACAGCTGGGTCCAGTGCCTGATGCACAGATACATAGAAGGCAGAAGAGAGAAGAGCAGTGGAAATCAATGGGCTGATCCTGGGGAAAGAAAAGTCATCACTGCTACCAAGGCCTCACCCTAGCTCTGGAGATAAAAGGCAGAGAGTGGAGATGCATAGATGTGGCAGACCATCTTCTGGCTGGAAGGACTTGTTAGCCTGTGGGAGAAACCACCAGCATTCCTAATAAAAGAATATTTTGAGTTCACATCAGAGGGTTTGTCGTGTTTGGGGAGCTGGGTCAGAAGAAAAGATCATAAACTGGGCAAAATTCACTTAATAACTGTCTTGCTTAGCAACAGAAATCTTAGGCTTAATTGTGGGCGTAAGTCAAGGACTACCCGTATATTGTTTCTCCTCAGCAAAAAAGCAGGAACAGTTTTTTGTTTTTTTTTACTGAATTGCTCAGAAAGAAATTGCTGTATTGTTTTAGCTCTTCTGGGACAGAATTGGTAAACCATTCGAAAACTATTTTTTTAAAAAAGAAAAACAACAGAAAAATCCACCAAAAAATACCAACAGCAGTTCAGCAGATCTGTTGTCAAATAGATATAAATTCAGATGTAGATACAATTTGATTGTTTCTTGTCATATTTGGTAAACAATCCTTGCATATGCATTTTGTAAAAGAAACTTTTGTAATCACATCTCTTTGGGATAATGGGGAAGGGGGAGGGAAGAGAAGCAAGCAACACAAAACAACCAATCTTAAAATAATAATAATAACAACAACAACAACAATGATCGACAACAACAACAACAATAATAATAATATAAAAAACCAGGCACGTATACAGAACATCCTATGCACTTAGCAAATAAAATAAGTCCTGCCATGTTTATAAAAGACATTTTGTATTTCCCATCAGAGGTTTCTAGACAGAGCGCTCCAATGAGCAGCAGCTTCCAGGAAACTGATTCATATCTGATGTTGAGCAAAGGACCCCGAAACTTAGTGTTATGGATTGAACCATCGCAGCGATACAACCAGCTTCATCTTACAGCAGGCTTGTAATCCTGCAAGTCTTATTGGCCCGTGAATAGCAAGTCGTGATTGGTCAGGCTTGGCCAGTCTGATTGGCTGTTAATGGAAGCCCCTGATTGGACGCTTGTGAAAGCGATAGACTCAGTTCATTGGTTGTTCAAGCTCTATAAAAGAACTACTGCTACCCATGGTTTTTGGCTCCAGTCTTTCTTGGTTAATAAAGAGTTGAAGTCACAGTCCGATGTCTCGTCTCCATTCTTACGCCCATGCCCAGGACTTAACACTGGCGACGAGGATGGGATGTGGAGACAATAGAGCTGACTAGGACATCTCAGACAAAGAAAGAGCACGTGGCAAAAGAGTGCACAAAACCGATGGCAAGATGTCTAGCGGCGCCATACCACCCGCTCCATTCGACCCAGCAACCCAAGACTGGAACTCATATATAGACCATTTCCAGATGTTCCTGGAAACCAACAATTTAAAAGATGCCATGGCTAGCAAGAAACGAGCGGTATTCCTGACTCATTGCGGCCCCGCCGTTTTCAAGATGGCTAAAGCACTAGCAAAACCGGCAGAAGTGAAGACCATGGATTGGGACACCCTCGCTCCAATCCTCAGGGCCCATTACGCACCCGCTGTACCTACACTGATACGAATACATGAATTTTACCAGAGGGACCAACGGAAGGACGAGAGCATTGGTAATTTCGTAGCTGATCTCCGGAACCTAGGAGGCCTTTGTGGTTTTGCAAACTTAGAGGAAGCCCTAAGAGACCGAATAATTCTGGGATTAAATGCACCACACGTGCAGAGTAAGCTGATGGCGAAAGGTGACATCAGCCTTGCAGATGCCATCGCTGAAGCTACTGCAGCAGAAGCAACCAGGAAGTCAGATGCTCAAATGCACTGAGCAAATGCACTGTTTCGCGAACTCGCCGATGAGCTACCACTGGCCACTGAGAAGCACACTACCGCTACCCACCACGAAGACCTTGAGTCATCCTCAGATAGTGATGAAGAGGAGGTAAACCGGCTCCGCTCAGAACGAGAACAAAGGAAGCAGCGACGTCCGCGCCAATGTGTGGGTTGCGGGGCAAACCACCCGCGATCGGACTGCAAATTCCTCGACGCACTCTGCCGTAACTGCGGAAAGAAAGGCCACATTGCGAAGGTCTGCAGAAGCAGACAAGAATCCAGTCCCAGCCAAAAGGAAAACAACCTCTGTCGAGAGATAAGCAAACCTCCTGAAAACTGGGACCATCTGAACCACCAATGGAACAACCACTACGACTACAGAAACCAAGTACCTGCCTTTTCAATGAGACGAGAAGAGGCCCACCAAACCATTATCATCGGCCACGCTTTGTCGCTCGATGCAAAGAAAATACGAGTGAAGGTCACTATTGAGAATCGACCTTGTGTGATGGAAGTCAATTCGGGATCGTCCCTGTCGATGGTATCATGGAAAACTCTCAAGCAACTGATACCTGCCATCTCCTGCCAGGATCTCAGCACACAGTGAATAATCTTGAAAGACTATCAGGGAAACAAACAAACTCCCCATATATTATCACCAAGAATGACACGTTGGTCAGAGTTTTTAGCTGCCTATGATTACCGTTTGCAACATCGCCTGGGGAAAACCATTCCCCACGCTGACGCTTTGAGCCGCTCGCCACTACTAGACATTATAGAGTTCCCTGCTCCAACCGTTACTGTACTACAGATAGAAACCCTCAAATCACCGCCATTAACTGCTCGAGACAAAAAAAGACCCTGTTTTGGCACGAGTCCTCAGTTGGGTAGAACATGGTTGGCTGATAAGTGAAACTGATGACACATTCAAGCCATTTAAAAATCGTCAAACTGAACTGTTCTCCCAGAAAGGTTGCATAGTATGGGGAGACAGAGTCATAGTTCCAGAAAAGCTACAATATAGGGTATTGAAAATGCTGCACGAGGGACATCCAGGCATCGTGCGGATGAAGGCATTGGCCAGGAGTTATGCATGGTGGCCTGGTTTAGATAGACAAATAGAAACATGCAGTAAATGCCAGGAGATTCGCCCTGCTCCTCCAAAGACTCCCCCAACTAAGTGGGAAACGCCTCGAGGTCCGTGGTCCCGTATCCACATCGATTTTGCGGGACCCACAAGAGGACACACTTTCCTCTTAACGGTGGATGCCTATTCAAACTGGCTTGAAGTCCAAAAAATGGAAAGCACCACCACAGACGCAGTCACTAAGAAATTGAATAAACTATTCACTACCCACAGACTTCCTGATGTCCTCGTCTCAGATAATGGCCCCCAATTCACTGCTCTGCCATTCGAACAATACCTGGCTGATTGGGGCATCCGCCATGCTTTAACATCGCCAGCTCACCCTGCAGCCAATGGTAGGGCTGAGCGAATGGTTCAATTTGTAAAACAGACCCTGCATAAAATGGACCACGGCGACATTGACGACAAAATAAACCGAATGCTTTTTATTCAACATATAACCCCAAACAGCACCATGAACAAAACCCCAGCAGAACTCCTGATGGGCCGGAAACTTCGCTCGCATCTTGATCGCCTCCACCCAAACTACACGCCAGAACAGCCCCCGGGATCCAGCAGTAAGTGTCGGGCATTCCAGGAAGGTGACCTTGTGTTTGCGAAAAACTTCTCGGGCAACCCATTGTGGGTCCCCGCTACCATAACGCAACTTACGGGACCCTGATCATATCGTCTACTAACGGCAGATGGAAAGATGTGGAAATGCCACATAGACCAACTCCGTTCCCGATTAGCACCGGAACCTCCAGCTGGGGGGGGGGGGAAAGGAACATGGAGGAGGACGAAGAAGAAGAATTCGAAACCCAACAGCCCAGGGGATACTCACCATCTGAGGGAGAACCGGATCAGGGAGTGGCCTCACCACGTGACAACACCGCGATGGAGGCGGATCCAGGGAACCCGGAAGACAGCGCTGACCAGGGCAACCGGAACTATAGTCTTCACTATCCAGCCCAGCGAACAGCCCGCCAGAACCAGAACCAGAACAAAACCCGGTGGAACAGCGCAGGTCGAGCAGACAGGTGAAGCAGCTGGCCTATCTGTGTGAATACATCACCCCACCCCTCAGATGGAACCAAGGGCGGAGGGGTGTTATGGATTGAACCATCGCAGCGATACAACCAGCTTCATCTTACAACAGGCTTGTAATCCTGCAAGTTTTATTGGCCTGTGAATAGCAAGTCGCGATTGGTCAGTCTTGGCCAGTCTGATTGGCTGTTAATGGAAGCCCCTGATTGGACGCTTGTGAAAGCGATAGACTCAGTTCATTGGTTGTTTAACGGCAGCAAGCTCTATAAAAGAGCTACTGCTACCCATGGTTTTTGGCTCCAGTCTTTCTTGGTTAATAAAGAGTTGAAGTCACAGTCCGATGTCTCGTCTCCATTCTTACGCCCATGCCCAGGACTTAACACTGGCGACAAGGATGGGATGTGGAGACGATAGAGCTGACTAGGACATCTCAGACAAAGAAAGAGCACGTGGCGAAAGAGCGCACAGAACAGATGGCAAGATGTCTAGCAGCGCCATACCAACCACTCCATTCGACCCAGCAACCGAAGACTGGGACTCGTATATAGACCGTTTCCATTCTTACGCCCATGCCCAGGACTTAACATTTAGCATGCCAGGTTTGCTCCAGAATGAAAGTTGCAGGGCCAGATTTCTTCCCAGGGCTGAAAGCTGCAAGTGAGGCACTGTGGATGGCCATGGGCCGCCAAGGCCTCCATGTAAACACAGATGTTGTAGAAGGAAAGTGACTGAGGCTACTTTATTCAGCAGCTGAAGAACTGCTGGCAGTCAACAACCCTGAATTTGAATATGGTTGTCACCACTGCTGTGGCTCAAAGGAAGACAGGACGGGAATCTTGTATTTTCAAAAAAACACTTTGACAGAAGAGTCAACCTATTCTCCAAAGCACCTGAGGGCAGGACAAGAAGCAATGGGTGGAAACTAATCAAGGAGAGAAGCAACTTTGAACTAAGGAAAAATTTCCTGACAGTTAGAACAATTAATCAGTGGAACAATTTGCCTCCAGAAGTTGTGAATGCTCCATTGCTGGAGGTTTTTAAGAATATTGGATAACCATTTGTCTGAAGTGGTGTAGGGTTTCCTGCCTAAGCAGAGGGTTGGACTAGAAGACCTCCAAGGTTCCTTCCAACACTGTTATTCTATTCTATTCTATTCTATTCTATTCTATTCTATTCTATTCTATTCTATTCCATTCCACTCCACTCCATTCCATTCTATTCTATTTTTATTGGACTGGGTAAGCAGGGGAATTAATATGTAAAATCTTATAATAAATACCAGAAGAAGAGGCACACCAAGGATGAAGTGAAAACATCTGTACCATCCTTGGATGCCATTGAAAGTGATAGTAGAACATCCTTGGCTCCAGAGGTGGGTTTCTTCCAGTTCTGTCCACCTCTGTAGAACTGGTAGCTCTGAAGAGCAGCAGATATAGAACCGGTTCTATGTCTGCTGATGTTTTTGCCCACCCACCCACCTGGGCTCTTACCTGATCTTTATTTCCTGATTATTCAACTTCAGCTGCCTAATGAGGCACAGCTGCAGTTAAAAAAACAAGAAAAGAGGGCTGTTTCAAAGGCTGCTTCTCGGCAGGCTGCGTGCTAATGATGATTAACAGGCGTGTGGCTCACAGTGGGCAGGGAAGCTTGCAAATCCCGAACCGGTAGTTAACCCGGTCATATCCCACCCCTGCTTGGGTCTATCCACTACAATGATACCCCCAAATTTTAAAGTCTCTTTCAAAAAATAATATTGGGCAATGAAAAAAAAAATGCAAACCAGGGGTATTCTCAATCACTAATACATAAAGGGTGTGATGCTCAATGACTAAAGACACCAAGCTTGTCAGCTGAAAAGCTGGCAACCCGGGTTCGAGACCCAAGCTCCTTTCTCTTGCAAAGCTCTTGCAAAGCTAGCAGTTCCAAAGCATGCAGTTGCGAATAGATAAATGGGCACCACTTTTGGTGGGAAGGTTCCATGCACGCAGGCATAGAGCAGGGGTGTCAAACTCAAGGCCCACAGGCTGGATCCGGCCCACAGAGTGCTTAGATCTGGCCTGTGTGGCTACCCTGGAAACAGCGAAGGACTGGCCCGCGGTGCCTCTGCCAAAGAAAATGGAGCTCGCAAGGCCTTCTGAGTTCCATTTTCACTGGCAAAGGGTTGCAGCAGAAAGCCACAGCCAAAACCGTAGTTTGGGAGGGCCACACGTGGCCCGCCCAAGCTCTGTTTTCACTGGCAGAGGGTTGCAGGGAGCCGTTACAGCCAAAAACAGAACTTGGGAGCCCATTTTCCCTGGCGGAGTGCTGGAGCCACCACAAGTGTCCCCGAAAACGAGTGACATTGAGCTGGCCATGCCCACCGTGGTCACACCCACCCCGGCCGCTCGAGGTCAAACACAACCCTGATGTGGCCCTCAATGAAACTGAGTTTGACACCCCTGGCATATAATCATGCTGGCCACATGAGCACGGAAGCATCTTTTTGGACCACGCTGGCTCTTTCTCTCGGCTAAGAATCCGAGACGAGCACCTCCCTCTAGAGTCAGACATGATTGAACAGGGGAAACTTTTACCCTTTTTCTTTAACACAAACACATTTGTAAGTACCTGCTAAAGAAAAAAAAGGAGCTCAAACTCTGTTGGATCTAGAGAAAAACAAGCCAAAGTGAAGCTTTCGCCAAGCCAAAAGTAGGAAGAATAAGTTCTTTTATCAGCGGTTCACAGATGACCAGAATTGGCTCACTGTCCAAGGCGGTTGGTTAATTTAAAACACACATTCTCTCTCTCTCTCTCTCTCTCTCTCTCTCTCTCTCTCTCTCTCTCTCTCTCTCTCTCTCACACACATACACACACACACACACACACACACATACAGTTTTCAGGTCATTCACACACACACACACACACACACAGAGAGAGAGAAAGAGAGTTTTCAGGTCATTTCTGAGAAGTTTAATGTACATGAAAGTGAGCGATTAATAACCCTGGCAGGTGATCGGGGATCTAGCAGGCAGGTGTCAAGAAACATTCTCCATGCATAAAAAGGTTGCCAATTCCTTCTTTTGAGGAATGCTCTGGAGGACTCTATATTTCAGATTCCCCCGGACCTGTCTTTCTCTTTGGAAAAGAAGTTTATGATATGAAATGTTGTGCCTTGGCTTCTGCCTGTAGTTCCTAAAGCTTATGGCCCATCAACTCTCTCTGCTATTTCTGTATTTGATGGGGACTCAGCCTTTATTATCCTTAGCTTTAGGCACCAAAAGCAGAATCCATCAGCTGCCTCTTTGGGGAAGCTTATAATGGGGAAATGGGAGAGAAAGGGGGAAAGGAGAGAGCTTTTATTATTATTTTTTAAGACACCACTGTGGTACAAATTTATCAATGCGCAAGTTTTAAAAATAAAGTCAATTATCCAGCTGCCAAGTACGCTGGAAGGAGGGAAACCACTAAACCAACAGCATTAGATGAGTCAGAGTGTCTTTTCCTGACACTTTCTAACATTTAAGGCAATAAAAACGGACAGAAATTACACTGCGTACATGTTTCCGAAAGTTAAAGTTCTGCCACATTTTGGAAATACTGTCTCATGGAAAACATTGGGGTCATAAAAAGGAATTCTTGAACTTGGGTAAGAGAAGCCAGGTTGAGAATCGGTTATTCCAGTGGTGGGAATCAAGATTTTTTACTACCGGTTCTGTGAGTGTGGCTTGGTGGGCCTGGAGTGGCTTGGTGGGCATGGCATGGTGGGCATGGCAGGGGAAGGATACTGCAAAATCTCCCTTCCCTCTCCACCCCACTAACCTACTTTCCAGCTCCGTTCTCCTGTGCAGGCCAACCAAAGAAGACCCAGCCAATCAGCTGGGACTCGGGAGGCAGAGAAGAGATGGGGGCGGGGCCAGTCAGAGGTGGTATTTGCTAGTTCACTGAACTACGCAAAATGTCTGCTACCGGTTCTCCAGAATCTGTCAGAACTGGCTGAATACCACCTCTGGGTTACTCAGTGGAACGTCCAAGACAAATCCTGTAAGAGGAGCCCATTTATTCCAGAAAAAGGACAACTGTGAATTCAGTGGCCATTTTCAAAATCTGGGGCAGGTGCGTTAAGAAATATGTGACAAAACATCTTCAAACATCTTAAGGGCACTTTTAACTGGTCAGTTGTCCGTTGTTTCACTGTTGCAATAATACAAATCCAGTTCATACAGGTAGTCCTCGATTTACGACCACAGTTGCCCCCAAAATTAATGTTGCTAAGCAAGACAGTTGTTAAGTGAGTTTTGCCGCATCTTACAACCTTTCTTGCCACAGTTGTTAAGTGAATCGCTGCAGTTGTTAAGTTAGTAACACAGCTGTGAAGTAAATCTGGGTTCCCCCATCAAATTTGCTTGTCAGAAGGTCGCAAATGGGGATCACGTGACCCCAGGACACTGCAAAGCGTCATAAATATGAGTCAGTCGCCAAGCATCTGAATTTTGATCACGTGACCATGGGGATGCTGCCATAGGTAGTAAGCATGAAAAATCATAAGTCACTTTCTGGGGTACCTTTGTAATTTCAAACCATCACTAAACAAACTGTTATAATTTGAGGACTACCTATATTATTTGTGTGGAGAAGAGCAACAAAGATTATTAGAGGTCAGGAAGCTAAGCCATATAATGAATGGTTAAGGGTACTAGTTAGGTCTAGTCCAGGAGTGTCAAACTCGATTTCATTGAGGGTGGCACCAGGGTTGTGTTGATCTTGAGGAGGGGGTGTCAGGCATGGCCAGGGTGGGCGTAGCCAGCTTGACTTCACTTGTGTCAGGGGCACCTGTGGTGGCCTAAGCACTCTGCCAGAGAAAATGGACTCCCGAGCTCCGTTTTTGGCTGCAACAGCCTCCTGCAATCCTCTGCCAGCAAAAATGGAGCTTGGGAGAGCCACCTGCAGTCCTTGCGAGCTCCATTTCAGTTGCGATGGCCTCCTGCAACCCTCTGCCAGTGAAAATGGAGTTCAGGAGGGCCGTACACAGACCTCCTATGCTCCGTTTTCACTGGCAGAGGCACCGCGGGCCGGTTCTTCACTGTTTGCACAGTGGCACCGCAGGCCAGATCCAAGCACCCCGTGGGCCAGATCTGGCCCGCAGGCCTTGAGTTTGACACCCCTGTTCTTTAGACTAATGAAGAGAAGGATTGGGGTGATATATGATAGCTGCCTTCCAATACTTGAAGGGCCACCACAGAGAAGACAGGATTAGCATATTCTCCAAGGGGCCTCAGGACAAGCAATGGGTGGAAGCGGATTAATTATTTCCAACCTGGAAATTAGAATAAATTTCTGACAGTGAAAACAATTAATGAATGCAGCAGTTTGCCTCTCAAAGTTCAAGGAATCCATCACTGGAGGTTTTCAATGTATTTGTTGGGGTCAGGCAACATATTTCCAATTTGAACTGTTCAAATTCCAAAATGTTCTGCTCCAAGCGCACAACTCTCATTCTTAAGAAGACAACAGCTCTTTCAAGCACAACGTGGGAATTTTTGAGCACCTGGGGAGTATTGAGAGCTCTGTTTTGGTTGGAAAATACTTTGTGCCAAACTTGAAACCCCTTCAAACTCTGGTCTCTGCATGACGAATGAGAAGAACCAGAGATCAATATCGAATGGGAAATCAGTCTAGCATGAGAAATGCACACAGCCCAGTAAAAGAAGTTAAGGTTTGTTCATTAAGAGTCGTTTCCTCCTGAAAAATACCTCTAGATAGCTTTGCTGCACCGTTACTTTTGCTCCATTTGAGGGACTGAAAAGGCGCTTTCAGATCAAACAGGAGTTAGGCATTGATTGCCGCGGTTTGCCCAAGAATTCCTGCAAGACATATCCTTTAAGGGAAAGGATGGGAACATTTTTCTACAAAACCACTACTGTTTAGATACTTAGGAAGAACCATATGTTTGCTTCAGAAGGAGAGGAATGTTGAGGAAGGGTTCAATCCCGCAAATATGCATGGAGCAGCTGATGAATACCCATAAACCATAAAAGCTCAGTATGTAAGAAGAGGAAACAGATATGGACATAGACCCATACTGATAGAGACAAACAACAGATATCTTGTTAAAAGGAAGATACAGATCATTCCTCCAAAACACATGTGGCTGCCAAAAACAGCAAAGATCATAATTATGGAGGAATCTCACTGTTTATTGATTCCATGCTGAAGAATATATATACAACTTCTGCCTCCCTCCCTCCAACGAGGCTTGTCTTTGAAATCATGAAGGCATCATCTGGCATCAATGTGCTAATCAATCTGCTGAAGTACAGCAAATCTGCATGTTCGAACCGTATTTTAATACTTTGATGTAGGGTTACATAATTCATACAAACAGCCTTATCGTTCAGTTTGGCACCATATATCCGAGACCCACCCTATTCATTTCCTGCTTACCCATAGAATCCCTACTGATCATCTTTCCGATTACTATAAAGCAGGGGTCTCCAACCTTGGCTCCTGGAAGCCTGGCGGACTTCAACTCCCAGAGTTCCACAGCCAGCAAAGCTGGCTGTGGAATTCTGGGAGTTGAAGTCCGCCAGGCTTCCAGGGGCCAAGGTTGGAGACCCCTGCAGTATAAAGTATTCAAAACCGGAGCGTTGGTTCCACCTCTGAAGCTAAATCGTGAGGGACCACTTTCAGAATTCCTTTTGCAACTTAAGGATATGCACTCCACAAACACATGGCCCAACACAGGTAGATGAAACCCATCAGAAGCTAAAGCAGTCCATTTGCATTTGAAGGACAAAGGCTACCTTTTTTTGAAGACGTCAAAGTCCACATTTTGGATAGAGAGGGACCATTGGTTTGAAAGAGGGGTAAAAGAATCCACCTGTGTTAGAATTGAACCCCCTTCCCTCAAATAGAGGGGGAGGAATAAGACACCACTTACCATGCTTCCCCCAAAAATAAGATCAGGTCTTAATGTTACTTTTTGCTCCAAAAGATGCATTGGGGCTGATTTTCCAGTTAGGTCTTATTTTCAGGGAAATATGGTGCTAAATGTGTCCGTCTGGCTGATGAACTTAACTGGGGCTTATTGGGGGGGGACGGGGGGGGGGCGGTAGGGCTTATATTAGAAGCAACTGGGGAAAAAATCGTGCTATGGCTTATTTTCTGGTTAGGTCTTATTTTCAGGGAAACACGGTATCTCCAGTCTACAAGGCAGCCCTTTCAGCAGTTCCAAGAAGATTTTATAACCAATTGCACCCTCATTGGGGTGACCCTGAGAGCAGAGGTAAATCCCCAAGTGGCCTCAAGAGCTCTCAGAGGAAGCGCTCACCATCGCATGATTGCAAAGAAATACAAGCCTTCCATCCCCTTGCCATCGAAACTGATGAAGCTTCTCGGGTGAGAAGCAAAATATTTTCTTCATCCTCCTCAAAGAAACAGAATGGAATGGAATGGAATGGAATGGAATAGAATAGAATAGAATAGAATAGAATAGAATAGAATAGAAAATGTGAAATGGAATGGAATGGAATGGAATGGAATAGAATAGAATAGAAAATGTGGAATGGAATAGAATAGAATAGAATAGAATAGAATAGAATAGAATAGAATAGAAAATGTGGAATGGAATAGAATAGAATAGAATAGAATAGAATAGAATAGAATAGAATAGAAAATGTGGAATGGAATAGAATAGAATAGAATAGAATAGAATAGAATAGAATAGAATAGAATAGAATAGAATAGAATAGAAAACGTGGAATGGAATGGAATAGAATAGAACAGAACAGAACAGAATAGAATAAAAAATGTGGAATGGAATGGAATAGAATAGAACAGAATAGAATAGAAAACGTGGAATGGAATGGAATGGAATGGAATAGAATAGAATAGAATAGAACAGAACAGAACAGAACAGAATAGAAAACGTGGAATGGAATGGAATGGAATAGAACAGAACAGAATAGAATAGAAAACGTGGAATGGAATGGAATGGAATGGAATAGAATAGAATAGAAAACGTGGAATGGAATGGAATGGAATAGAATAGAATAGAATAGAACAGAACAGAACAGAACAGAACAGAACAGAACAGAATAGAAAACGTGGAATGGAATGGAATGGAATAGAACAGAACAGAACAGAACAGAACAGAATAGAATAGAAAACGTGGAATGGAATGGAATGGAATGGAATGGAATAGAATAGAACAGAATAGATTAGAAAATGTGGAATGGAATGGAATGGAATGGAATGGAATAGAATAGAATAGAATAGAAAATGTGGAATGGAATAGAATAGAATAGAATAGAATAGAATAGAATAGAATAGAATAGAATAGAATAGAAAATGTGGAATGGAATAGAATAGAATAGAATAGAATAGAATAGAATAGAATAGAATAGAATAGAATAGAAAACGTGGAATGGAATGGAATAGAATAGAACAGAACAGAACAGAATAGAATAGAAAATGTGGAATGGAATGGAATAGAATAGAACAGAACAGAACAGAATAGAATAAGAAATGTGGAATGGAATGGAATAGAATAGAACAGAATAGAATAGAAAACGTGGAATGGAATGGAATGGAATGGAATGGAATAGAATAGAATAGAATAGAACAGAACAGAACAGAACAGAATAGAAAACGTGGAATGGAATGGAATGGAATAGAACAGAACAGAACAGAATAGAATAGAAAACGTGGAATGGAATGGAATGGAATAGAATAGAACAGAACAGAACAGAATAGAATAAAAAATGTGGAATGGAATGGAATAGAATAGAACAGAATAGAATAGAAAACGTGGAATGGAATGGAATGGAATGGAATAGAATAGAATAGAATAGAACAGAACAGAACAGAACAGAACAGAATAGAAAACGTGGAATGGAATGGAATGGAATAGAACAGAACAGAACAGAACAGAACAGAATAGAATAGAAAACGTGGAATGGAATGGAATGGAATGGAATGGAATGGAATGGAATAGAATAGAACAGAATAGATTAGAAAATGTGGAATGGAATGGAATGGAATGGAATAGAATAGAATAGAATAGAATAGAATAGAAAATGTGGAATGGAATAGAATAGAATAGAATAGAATAGAATAGAATAGAATAGAATAGAATAGAATAGAAAATGTGGAATGGAATGGAATGGAATAGAATAGAATAGAATAGAATAGAATAGAATAGAATAGAATAGAAAACGTGGAATGGAATGGAATAGAATAGAACAGAACAGAACAGAATAGAATAGAAAATGTGGAATGGAATGGAATAGAATAGAACAGAACAGAATAGAATAAAAAATGTGGAATGGAATGGAATAGAATAGAACAGAATAGAATAGAAAACGTGGAATGGAATGGAATGGAATAGAATAGAATAGAACAGAACAGAACAGAATAGAAAACGTGGAATGGAATGGAATGGAATAGAATAGAATAGAATAGAACAGAACAGAACAGAACAGAACAGAACAGAACAGAATAGAAAACGTGGAATGGAATGGAATGGAATAGAACAGAACAGAACAGAATAGAATAGAAAACGTGGAATGGAATGGAATGGAATGGAATGGAATAGAATAGAACAGAACAGAACAGAACAGAATAGAATAAAAATGTGGAATGGAATGGAATAGAATAGAACAGAATAGAATAGAAAACGTGGAATGGAATGGAATAGAATAGAATAGAATAGAACAGAACAGAACAGAACAGAATGGAAAACGTGGAATGGAATGGAATGGAATAGAACAGAACAGAATAGAATAGAAAACGTGGAATGGAATGGAATAGAATAGAACAGAACAGAATAGAATAGAATAGAAAACGTGGAATGGAATGGAATGGAATAGAACAGAACAGAACAGAATAGAATAGAAAACGTGGAATGGAATGGAATGGAATGGAATAGAATAGAACAGAACAGAACAGAACAGAATAGAATAAAAATGTGGAATGGAATGGAATAGAATAGAACAGAATAGAATAGAAAACGTGGAATGGAATGGAATAGAATAGAATAGAATAGAACAGAACAGAACAGAACAGAATAGAAAACGTGGAATGGAATGGAATGGAATAGAACAGAACAGAATAGAATAGAAAACGTGGAATGGAATGGAATAGAATAGAACAGAACAGAATAGAATAGAAAACGTGGAATGGAATGGAATGGAATAGAATAGAATAGAATAGAACAGAATAGAAAACGTGGAATGGAATGGAATAGAATAGAATAGAATAGAACAGAATAGAATAGAAAACGTGGAATGGAATGGAATGGAATGGAATGGTATAGAATAGAATAGAATAGAATAGAAAATGTGGAATAGAATGGAATGGAATGGAATGGAATAGAATAGTATAGAACAGAATAGAATAGAATAGAAAATGTGGAATGGAATAGAATAGAATAGAATAGAATAGAATAGAATAGAATAGAATAGAATAGAATAGAATAGAATAGAATAGAATAGAAAACGTGGAATGGAATGGAATAGAACAGAACAGAACAGAACAGAACAGAATAGAAAACGTGGAATGGAATAGAATAGAATAGAATAGAATTCTTTATTGGCCAAGTGTAATTGGACAAACAAAGAATTTGTCTCTGGTGCATAAGCTCTCAGTGTACATAGAAACAACAAAGTGAGGATAAATCATAAGATACCAAAAGGAGAAGGTAATAGGAAAGATGAGAAGGATAATAGTAATACATTCCTACCGCATGGGTAAATATCCTTGGGAATAACACTTAGCAGAGTGATGGCACAAGGGAAAAAGCTGCCCTTGTGTCTAGTTGGTTTGGCACGCAATGCCCTATAGCACCATCTTGAGGGGAGCAGTTGAAACCATTTATGTCCAGGATGTGAGGCGTCTGAAGATATTTTCTCAGCTCTCTTTCTGACTCATGTGGTATACAATAGAAGGTGAGTTGGGTTGCAATTGTTTGTTTCTGCAGTCCTAACTGTCCATTGAAGTCTGTGTCTGTCCTTGTGATAACCAGCACCTTGAATTGAACCTGGAAGCAAACCAGCAACCAGTGCAGTTTGTCCAACAGCGGTTTTACATGGACCAGCCTAGGAACTGTCTGCACAGTTATGTTCTGTGCCAGATGTAGCTTCCAAATACCCTTCAAAGGTAGCCAGGTGCAGTGCATAGCAGTAGTCCAAACGCAAGATGAGCATAGGGACTCAAAATCCAGGAAGGGATATAACACAAGTGCAGTGTCAAGGTTCTGGTGATTGCCCTAATTAAATCATGAGCCTTGAGTCAAGCTTCAAAAGAATCTGAAAGATTTATTAGGAGCAACATGTTGGCATTAACCTAAATGAAGCCAATTCTGGCATACGTAATTTATAGTCACCTGTGACCCCGTTTCCCCCCCTCCCCACTGGGTGTGTCATAAATCAGATTCTCCAATGAAGAACGCTGGGTGTCATCAATCACGTTCTCCAATGAAGGATTTTCGCAGGCAAAAGATCCAGTAGCCTAGCTACAATCTTTGTAAGATAAGCATGAAATGTACTTCTGGTTTTAAACTGCCATACTGCTCCTTCTGATTTCCCCCCACCCTTCTTTATGGCAACTCGAAAACAGGCACAGGAATGTTTTACGAGTTGCCATGTAGCAGAACACAAAGCTGTGCAAGGCTTTCCAAAGCCACAACTGCCACCTGCTCTTTGAGCAGGAGTCATGAGTCTAAGAGAACCAGCAAGTTACACACAGGATCTGTCTGGGGCAGTATAATCCCATCCAGAATTAAAGACGTTAAACTCCCAGGTCTCCAAGCCTGCTGCATCCGTATTCACTCATTCTTACTAGGGTACTAAATTTGAATGTCATGTGACACAAAGGTGTAGCAACACATGCTCTTTAGACAAAAACATGATTGCCAATGAAATATAATGGATAATTTTCTCAGGACTCAAAATGAAGCCTTGAAAGTGTAAGACATATGCCGGTACGTCAAAAAATGCTTTTTTATGTTCCACCAGGCTAATGTTTTATTGCATCAAGGAGTCTGCTTTGCAAACAGTCAGTCATCGCCATAAATCTGCACACACAACCTGTCATTTCAATCTGGTATCTTGCAAATCATCCCTCATCTGAGTAGCAAGCTGTCAGTCTGAAATTAATTTCCCTGATCAGCTCAAGAAATGATCCGCTATTGGGACTCCCGGCATTAAATTCATATGTTTTATAAAACTGCAGGAACTTTGGAAAATGATTTCTCCCGATACAACTTTAAAGAAGCTTCACAGAGCTTTCCTAACACAGGCAGACCTCGACATGATGACAGTTGACCCCAACATTCCTATTACTAAGCGAGACAGTTGTTAAGTGAGCCTTGCCCCATCTTACAACCTTCCTTGCCACAGAGTTAAGTGAATCACTGCATTTGTTAAGTGAGTAACGTGGTTTTTAAATGAATCTGGCTTCCCCATTGACTTTGCTTGTTAGAAGGTTGCAAAAGGTCATATCAGAGGTGGAATTCAGTAGGTTCGGACCAGTTCTGGAGAACCGATACCAGAAATTTTGAGTAATTCGAGGAACCAGCAAATCCCACCTCTGACTGGCCCCACCCCAATCTATTCTCTGCCTCCTGAGTCCGAGCTGGGTCTTCTTTGGTTGCCCTGCGCAGGAGAACGGAGCTGGAAAGCAGGTTAGTGGGGTGGGGAGGGAATGGGGATTTTGCAGTATCCTTCCCCTGCCATGCCCACCAAGCCACGCCCACAGAACTGGTAGTAAAAAAAAAATTTGAATCCGACCACTGGCTCACATGACCCCATCATAAATATAAACCAGTTGCCAAGCATCTGAATTTGGATCATGTGATGTAAGAATACTGCAACGGTTGTAAGTGTGGGAAAACGGTCACAATGTTACATAAACATTTTTATTGAATTATAGAGTATTGTAAAATACAAAAGTAAATAGAGGAGCAGTGGAGCGGAGGGAAATGGGGAAGAGAAGTGGGGAAAGATAAGGAAAAAGAAAGAAAAGAAGCATTGACTTCCAATTCTCTCTGTTACAGTAAAATAAAGCATTAAGATTAATGGTCATAATGTCAACTGCCAGGAAATTCATAAGATCCAGGCTGTTCAAATGAATATTAAAGATTTATTGCAAGCTTAAGCTCTCTACAAGAATCTGAACTACTAACAGTTAAGGCAATTTAGCGGTTGATAAAGAATTCAAGGTGGGCTGGATTTGTGGGTGCTCAAGGACTCAGGACTGATAATGCATCTGACCCCTCCCTCGGGCTCTGCCTAGGCATCTCCTACACATAAGTGACTTTCTTCAGTGCTGTTGTAAGTTTAAGCGGTCATGAAATGAACTATTGTAAGTTGAGGACTACCTGAATCAAGACATACAATAAGAGAAGGACCACAGGACCACAGACGTCTGCAAAGCCCCAGCCCAAACATGTCCCTCCATTTGAGTGTAAGATGTTCATAAATGGATCATCTGCAAATGTCCCCACCAAGCCTTTCCAGTTAAGGCACCTCATATATACATATATATCATACATATATACATATACATATATATCAGCTGTCAAATGTTTTTTATAATTTTCCCACACATTTAGAGACTAGCCAAAAGTCTACTACAGGAGTATTGGAGCTACAACTCTCTGAATTAAAAACAAAAAATACTTCATTTGTGCAAGGTTCACTCCGAAAGAATCTGTAAAGGTTCACACTGGGGGATGTTGTACAACTAGAACCAGGGGTGGGCTGCTACTGGTTCATCCTGGTTCGGGCAAACCCACAGCTAATTTTATGGCTGCTTTATAGCCGGTTCAGTGAACTGGCAAATCCTACTCGTGGCTGGCCCCGCCCCGCCCACCCCATCCCATTCTTCCCAGGAGTCCCCACGCAGTCCGCTTTGGATCCCAGGTAAGTACAAGGTCCACACAGAGGCTCGGGGAGGGTGAAAAACAGGCCTCTTAGAGCAGGGGTGGGATTCAAATTTTTTAACAACCAGTTTTGTGAGCGTGGCTTAGGTGGTAGGCATGGCTTGGTGGTCATGTGACTGGGTGGACGTGGCTTGGTGGTCATGTTATTGGCTGGATATGGCCAACGCAATATCACTCACATCGAGGAACGCATCTCCTCGCCTGGCCTCTCGTTACTGTGGGGATGCTGCAACAGTCATAAGTGTGAAAAAGGGTCATAAGTCACTTTTTTCAGTGCCATTGTAACTTTGAATGGTCACTCCACACAAGCAAAGTACCAGCAAAGGAGGGGAAAAAAACTCCAGAGAAGTTCCTGAGACAGGAAGTCTAGTCCTGCCAAGAATGTAATAAGGGTTAACAGAGAGGCAGTTTCTGTAAGCAACACCAGAATGTTTCCTTCCTGCCTTCCTTATAGGATTAGCCCAGTAATTTATTCTAACAACCAGTTCTCTGAACTGCTTAGAATGTTAATCACCAGTTCTAGCGAATAGGTGCGAATTGATAGAATCCCACCCCTGTCTTAGAGTCTCCAGAAGGCTGGAAACAGGCCTCCAGAGAGTTTCCGGAGCCCAGTGAGGCTGTTTTTTCCCTCCTAGAGGCTCAAGGAAAGCCTCCAGAGCCTGGGGAGGATGAAAAACAGGCCTCCCTGAAGGCTGGAAACAGGGCCATTTCTGGCCTCCAGAGGGCTTCCGGAGCCTGGGGAGGCTATTTTCGCCCTCCCAGAGGCTTGAAGAAAGCCTCCGGAGCCTGGGGAGGGCAAACACCCCCCCTTCACCATGGTGCAGGAGGCCGACTAGGCCACGCCCACCATGGCCACGCCCACCCAGCAACCAGACAGAGAACTGGTTGCTAAAATTTTTGAAGCCCACCCCTGACTAGAACCTTTGTATTATTAGGACTTGATGTGCTGCATTTCTTGCTTCTGCTGCTTCACTAGAATATCTATAAAGGGAAAAATTCCCTCAGATTGCACACTGGAAAAACTACAAGTGTTTACTTGTTTACCGAGTGTTTGAAGTTACAACAGCATGAAAAAAGTGACCCACTGCAACCATTTTTGACACTTATGATCATTGCAGTATCCCCCACGGGGACGTGATCAAAACCCACATGCTTGGCAACCGCTTCATACTTATGACCATTGCTGTGCGTCCCAGGGTTACGTGATGCCCTTTGGTGACCTTCTGGTCAAGCAAAATCAATGGGGAAGCCAGATTCACCTTAACGGCCGTGTTACTAAGACAACAACGGCAGAGATTCTCTTAACGCCTGTGGCAAAGAAAGGTCATAAAGCAGAACAAAACTCACTTCACCACCGTCTCGCTTAGTAATGGCAATTTTGGACTCAGTTGTGATCATAAGTCGAGGACTACCTGTAATTAGAAGTATGCAAAGTCCCTCATTCATTCCCCTTGCAGCTAAAAGCCGACATGTTGCAATTATAGAACTGGTTGCTATGATTCTGCCCAGTTCAGAGAACTGGCAAATCGTGCTCCTGGCTTGTCCCTCCGCTCTCCTCCCCTCCCTTCCCCGCCCATTCACTCCTTACCTGGCATGCGTGCCATCAAACTTGCCTGGAAAAATATAGCTATTTTTCCCTCCCTCCCCCCCCCCCCACAACCATCAACTGTTCTGCTGTGCCCGGAGATTTAGATTAGCTAGAAACCAGGAAATTGTTGTATTTCTTGCTTTCTAGCTAATCTAAAAGCAGAGCTGAACCTTCCTTAGGACTGAAGCTTCTATTTTTCAGTGCAGACTCAGGTAGCAGATCGCAAAATGGTAGATCTCTGAGTGAATCTGTGATTCTGTGAGCAACTCAATCTGCCTGTCTCCTTTGCCCGCTTTTGGGTAAAAGTTGCTCTCTTTTTTATGAAAAATGCAATATTTACATAAATATTTATAATATTTACATACAAGCCACGACCACCCAGTCACATGACCACCAAGTCACACCCACAAATTAGGCCATGCCCACAGAACCACTTGTTAAGAAATTTGAATCCTACCCCTGATTCCATATAAATATTATCTATACATTCTATTTCTATTTTTTTTGCACCTATATAGTACATTTTCTTTTCTTATTTCTTTCCTTTATCCAGTCATACCATTTTCCCCCTATTGCATAGAATTCAGAAATTTCTTTTCCCTTTAATTCTATAGTCATCCTATCCATTTCCGCACTTAATTTTTTTTTTATAACTAGGTCTTTGGATGGTATGTGTTCTTTCTTCCAACATTGCGCAAAGGCTATTCTGGATGCTGTTGTTATATGTAGCATTAAATACTTTGCCCGTTTGTTATATTTACCTTTAATTACCCCTAGGAGGAATAATTCTGGGGAAAATTCTATCTATTACAGACCCCTCACATCCCAGACATAAACTGTTTCAACTCCTTTCCTCAAAACAATGCTATAGAGCACTGCACACCAGAACAACTAGACACAAGGACAGTTTTTTCACAAATGCCATCACTCTGCTAAACAAATAATTCCCTCAACACTGTTCAACTATTTACAAAGTCTGTACTACTATTACTGTTAATCTTCTCATCACTACTTATCACCCATCCCCTCCCACATTTGATTGTAGGACTGTAACTTTGTCGCTTGTATTCTTATGATTTATATGGACTGTTTCCTAGTATGATTTGATTGCTGATTGTACCCTTTGACTATCATTAAGTGTTGTACGTTATGATTCTTGATTCTTAACGAATGTATCTTTTCTTTTATGTACACTGAGAGCATTTGCATCAAGACAAATTCCTTGTGTGTCCAATCACATTTGGCCAATAAAGTATTCTATTCTATTCTTATTCTATTCTATTCTATTCTGATTTCCAATTAAATCCTGTATCCATTTTTGTATTTTCTTCCAGTATTTTTTCGCTTCGGGGCATAACCACCATGTGTGATAGTAGATATCTTGTTTTTGTCTGCATTTCCAACATTTTGGATCTCAATTAAGGTAAATCTTAGCCAATCTTGTGGGCGTCACGTGCCAGCAGTAAAACATTTTATGCTGAGTTTCTTTATTGGCCACCGATTTTGTTATCTTATAATTTATATTCCATATTTTTTCCCACTCCTCTAACTCAATGTTATGCCCAAAACTTTTGGCCCATGCTATCTTTTTTCTTTCTTTGTTTGTTTTAATCCTATGGCTTATCATGACATGCCGTGGCTTGTAAAAAAAATAAACTTTAAAGGATGCAATATGCAAATGAAAACTTATTTCATAAAGGGCTGAAGGCAGAAAAGTTGGAAAGGATGCAGTGCCTTCCTAACAGTCAGTTGGGAAACGAAGCCTAGTTTTGTGTTTGTTTAGACTTGGTGAGCGATTCGAACCGGTGACTTTTCAAAACAAAACCAAACCAAACCAAAAAATAAATAAATAGAAGAGTTTCCAAAAGGATTTGCATCTCACTTCCTTGGCAGCTCCTGGAATCCACTGATAAACATCCTTGATATTTTCTTTCTTTCTTTTTTTTTTTCTTTTTGAACACCTGCACCACTGGAGATGCAGTTCAACTGTTTTTGGAGAATTGTTTATATGCCATTTCACTTGATTTCCCCTAAGGAGGAAATTAATTTTACAACCATGTCAGTAGGGCAGGGGTAGAGAGGGAGTGTGGCTCTCTGCGTGCTTTTTTTTCTCTCCACTGGCATGTTCCCTACCTTTGAAATCCTTGGAGGGGGGTTGGGAGGGGGCAGGTGCATAAACAGAGCAGCTTTTAATCAATTGCAAGCTTGCTCACAGCATCCCTCCAATTGGAAGTGCACCTGAGGTATTAAAATCCTAGGGGAAAACAACTCACTGAATTTGCAAAGAGAGGCTGCATAGGTTAGTCAGCAGGCAGCCCTTAACCAAAAGCCATTTGCAAAGGGCGTTGCTAAGAGTGCAATGAATGCTTTCCAGAAAATGCAGAGTTCAGTCTAGTCCAGTGATGGCTAACCTCTTCCTCATTGCATGCGTGCCTGTACCCATAATGCAATAATGCATGCGCCCTCCACACCCCGTGCCTCTCTGCATGTGCACACGGCTCCCTGCAGGCATGCATGTTTCCTATGCATGTGTCTCCCCCTGTGCATGCACGGCAGATGCCCAATAATCAGCTGACTGGCAGGGGGCATGCACGCATGCACAATGGTTCTGTTCCGGGAAACCTCTTGCCTGCCAGCAAAAATGGCTCTGCTTGCCACTTCCAGCATGTGTGCCATAGGTTTGCCATCATGGGTCTACCCCCCACAATGCAAGACAATACAGGTAGTCCTCGACTTACAACAGTTCATTTAGTGACCGTTTGAAGTTACAAAGGCACTGGGGGGGGGAAGTGATCAATGACCGTTTTTTCTTTCTGCAGCATTGCCCATGGTCACGTGATCAAAATTCGGATGCGTGGCAACTGGTCTCATATTTATGATGGTTGCAGTGTCCCCCAGGGTTACGTGATCAACTTTTGTGACCTTTTCACAACCGAGTCCATGTGGAAAGGGCCAGAGTCACTTAACGAACGTGTTACTAACTTTACAACTGCAGTGTTTCACTTAGTAACTGTAGAGGCCTGTAAAATGGGAACAAGAAGATCTGCTTGTAAGTTTCGACGTGGTTTCACTATTCACTCAAGTCCCGATAAAAGAAACTCTTGAAATCATCAAAAATAAATACCAACCAGCTAAACACCTCATGGAACTAATAGAACACTGCTTAACCAACACATATTTCATATACAAAGGACAGATACAAACAAATTGAAGGAGCCCCTATGGGATCACCACTGTCACCTGTCATTGCAAACCTGTTCATGGAAGAATTCGAATCCAGAACCCTGGCTAATGCCACCCACAAACCCAAACTATGGTAAAGATACATCGATGACACATTTGTGATTTGGCCCCATGGAAAAGGAAACCTAAACAATTTCCAAACACACCTAAACAGCACACACCCCAAAATCAAGTTCACCATGGAAACGGAAACAAACCAACAACTATCATTCCTAGATGTACTAATCTACAAAAAAAAAAAAAAAAAACAGATGGCACACTAGGACACCATATACCAGAAGAAAACACACACCAACCACTACCTCAATGCCCAATCCCACCATCACCCAGCACAGATAAACTCTGTGGCCAAAACACTTATCGCCAGAACCAAACACCTGGCAGACAAGACACACATAAAGACTGAACTATGCACCCTGACTAAAACACTGACAGCCAACGGCTTCCACAAAAGCAAAATCACTGGCTTGATCCACAAAAACACACTGAGACATAATAGAGACCCAGAAGAGGAACAGACCTATGGAAAGCTGTCCTGCCCTACATAAGAGGTACTATAGACAAAATCAGTAAGATACTACACAGGCATCACATCAAGACTGTCTTCAAAACAGACAGAAAAATAGCAGCCATCCTTAGAAACCCCAAAGATAAAATTGACCTGGAAAACCAAGGCATATATGAAGTCCCCTGTGCATCATGCCCAGCCACATACATTGGACAGACCAATAGAAGAATAAGTACCCGCCTGGATGAACACAAAAATGCAGTCAAAAAGCTGGAACACACTTCCTCACTAGTCCAACACATGGAAGCCACAGGTCATAGCATCAACTTCAATGGCACCAAAACCGTAGCCACTATTGAAAACCCTAGCCACTATTGAAAACCCTAGCCACAGAATTATCAGAGAAGCCATAGAGATTGAAAAAAGATCTGAAAGCATGAATAGAAGAAATGATTCCACCAGACTGTCAATCATTTGGAAGCCTGCACTCACAAACAAAAAAATCTCCACACCACAAGCCAGGCAAACACCTGGCCACAAACAGATCCCCCCTGATACCTCCAGCTCAAACACACCCCAACCAGGCACCCAGATGAAACCCCTAACTAATGATAGCCGTCCATTTACTCGGAGCCAAGCTGCACTAAAAGCCTCCAATACAGGAACACAATGTTGCCAGCCAATCAAGACACAAAAAAAGCCACAAACAGACAGCAACACCAACCAAGCAGAACACAGCAAACTCCAAAACCAATAAACACAGACCAAGACTCCCAACCAATCAGGAGGAAGAAAAAACCATTCTGGCACAGCAGTAGGCTAGCCCCAAATTTAAAACAGAAACGGCTGTGAAAATCTAACTCACAGACGAACACAATACAGAAGCCTGATGATGGCAGATGAGATTCTGCCGAAACGATGCTACAACTTTAAAAGCACAACTATAATGATGTGGGAAAATACCTGAACAAAGCTGAATGCCATACATACATACATACAAATAATTCTTCAGGCTGATGCTTTGTTTCACAGCACCTTCTCTTTCCAGGATTTTTTTTTTAAAACAAATATTTATTGTTTTAAGAAAACTAGTAGGTATTAAAACAGGTATCAGGGGACATCCAAGCCACCACGGATTCAGCTTGGAGATTAAAAGGTACCAAACCAGCTTCAACACCTTTGAGACAAAATGACCTGTTCTGGGAGAAGTGAAGGACTTCATTATTATCATTATTTTCTCCTCCCTTTTGGTAAAACAAGGCTCTCACAGTAATGCAGAACCAGGTGGGCATGGCTGCAATAACCTGAGGCGTTTTCATGTTTTGGTTTGCCTGGATTGCCACAGGTGCTCTTTTGGAGTAGACAGCTCTGCCATTAAGCACACCTGCTTTGGAGAGAATCTGGAACGCACTTCCAGTAACTCATTTGGAAATTGGACAGATGGGTGAGACATGTGTAAGGTCATTGTTCTGGATGGCAAACTGAACGCTTGCCTTAGCTTCATCTCGTATTATAAACCTTGGCACTCCTCTTTGCTTCTCTTATTTATTTAACTGCAGGTTTCAGCACCAGCTCTGCTAACTGTTAAAAACAAGGAAAGGATTATGTTGTGCACCAATATGGGTAGTCCTCAAATTACAACCACAATTGGGGCCAGAATTCTTGGAGTCTTAGTGGACAATCAATTAAATATGAGCCAGCAGTGTGCAGCGGCAGTCAAAAAAGCCAATGCAATCCTAAACTGCATTAACGGAGGGATACAATCACGATCAAGGGAGGTACTAATACCACTCTGTAAAGCCTTAGTGAGACCACACCTAGAGTACTGCATCCAGGTTTGGTCACCACACTATAAAAAAAGATGTTGAGACTCTAGAAAGAGTGCAGAGAAGAGCAACCAGGATGATGAGGGGACTGGAGGCTAAAACATATGAAGAACGGTTGCAGGAACTGGGCTTGGCTAGTCTAGTGAAGAGAAGGACCAGGGGAGACATGATAGCAGTGGTCCAATATCTCAGGGACTACCAGAGAGAGGAAGAAGTCAAGCTATTTTCCAAAGCACCTGAAGGTCAGACAAGGATTAATGGATGGAAACTGAACAAGCAGAGATTCAACCTGGAAATAAGGAGAAATTTTCTGACACTGGGAACAATCAATCCATGGAACAAAAGTTGTGGGAGCTTCATCACTGGGGGCTTTCAAGAAGAGATTGGACTGCCATCTGTCAGAAATGGTATGGGGGCTCCTGCCTGGGTGAGGGGGTTGGACTAGATGACCTACAAGGTCCCTTCCAACTCTGTTAACCTGTTAAATTTCCATTGTTAAGCAAGGTGGTTGATAAGGGAATGGCACCTGATTTTAAAAACATTTTTTTTTTGGCCATGGTTGTTAAATGAATCACAGCTTAACAACCATGGCCATTCTGAAGATCTGTGGACATCAACTCCCAGAATCCCTCAGCCAGCCATTCTGAGAGATTTCCCCATGCTGACTGGGGAATTCTGGGAGTTGAAGTCCACAAATCTTAAAGTTGTCAGGTCCTCCTGCCTTATAACAACAAACTAGTGTACCAGTAATCCCTATGGTGTCTGTTTCCTGGCCTTACCTACTGTTGTGAATGTATAAAGTTTTAATAAAGTGTGAGCTTGGAGTAAAGTGCAGGGTTCTGGCCCTGCACTTCTGATTGGTTGTTAAACAGCCGGATCGGATTGGCCCGCTCCGGGGAATCCGATTGGCCCTTAACAGAGAGTTCCTATTGGTTATGAGAGCTAGTGCTCCTCGTTGGTTATTGGTTAATAGTTACTGGGGTTTGCCTATATAAGGCGGGTTAAAACTACTATAGAGGCCAGAAGTCACTATGTAAATAAAGAGCTGAAGTTCACCGTTCAGAGGCTTGTCTCCATTCTTTCTCGCCCATGCTCCAAACATAACACCTACCACAGAGGACTGGCAATGGGAGGTCAAAGAAAGCTAGTAAACACTTTGCTAATTAAATAAATGGTTTGATAAAGAGAAATCCCCACTGAGGTTTCAGCAATAAGACCTATGCTTCTGTGTTAGACAGGAGTGGGCTTCAAAAATTTCAGCAACTGTTTCTCTGCTCAGTTGCTGGGTGGGCGTGGCCATGGTGGGTGTGGCCTAGTCAGCCTCCTGCACCATGGTGGGGGGGGTGTTTTTGCCCTCCCCGGGCTCCGGAGGCTTTCCTTGAGCCTCCAGGAGGGCAAAATTGGGCTTGACTCTGGCCTTCTGGAATTTCTAGGAGGCCCATTTTTTGCCTTCTCCTAGCCTCCACGTGGGCTCTGTACTTACCTGGCACCCAAAAAGAGGACTCCTGGGAAGGGAGGGGCCGGGTTGACTGGGCCAGCCAGGGGTGGGATTTACCAGTTTGCTGAACCGGTAATTAAAAATGATAAAATTAGCTACCGGTTCACGTGAACCGGGGCGAACCGGTAGCAACCCAGCCCTGGTGTTAGAGATCTAAAAAATAATGTCTGATGTTTAAGCCTGCTCTGAATTTCAATTTAAGATCATGGTTTTCTCTGCCACAGCAGCGCCTGGTGAAATATCTTGAAAAGGAAAATAATTTAATAATTTAATAGTAGGGTAATTCTGCCTGCAGCCAGGAATTCAATCCTGACCGGCTCAAGGTTGACTCAGCCTTCCCTCCTTCTGAGGTGGATAAAATGAGGACCCAGATTGTTGGGGACAAGAGGCCGACTCTGTAAACTGTTTAGAGAGGGCGGTAAAGCACTGTGAAGTGGTAGATAAGTCTAAGTGCTATTGCTATTTCTATTTTCCTTCCTTCCTTTCTCCCTCCCTCCCTCCCTCCCTTCCTTCCATGGTGCACAGTGGTTAGAATGCAGTATTAAAGGTAGTTCAATCCTGACCGGCTCAAGATTGACTCAGCCTTCCATCTTTCCAAGGATGGTAAAATGAAGATCCCGATTGTTGGGGCTGACTCTATAAACTTAGAGAGGGCAGTAAAGCCCTCTCTGAGCGCTATATAAACTCTAGGTGCTATTGCTATCTGTCTATACTAAATTTTGTTTTATCTCAAAAGAAACATGCATTTTCTATTTCATCCTTCATTCTACAGTATATTGCTGATTAGATTCAACTGCCATCTGTCTAGATTTTTCAACTTTGTCTTCTCCCAAACACTCAGAGAATGTTGCTTCATTTTCAGTATTTTTATATACAATTACAGGAAAACCTTTGATTTCTAAGTTGTGGAATAACTTGTTGGAAAGCTATTACATCAATGTACACAGGCCTATGCACTGCTCCCACTGCTATTGTTCTTTGCATTTCCAAAAGCAATATATGTATGTATGTATGTATGTATGTATGTATGTATGTATGTATGTATGTATGTGTATGTATATAGATAGATAGATAGATAGATAGATAGATAGATAGATAGATAGATAGATAGATAGATAGATAGATATGTTTATGTATATGTATATGTATATGTGTGGATACACACACACACACACACTGCTCAAAAAAATAAAGAGAAACACTTAAACAACACAATGTAACTCCAAGTTAATCACACTTCTGTGAAATCAAACTGTCCACTTAGGTAGCAACACTGATTGACAATCAATTTCACATGCTGTTGTGCAAATGGAATAGACAACAGGTGGAAAGCATAGGTAGTTAGCAAGACATCCCCAAGGAAGGAGTGGTTCTGCAGGTGGTGACCACAGACCACTTCTCAGTTCCTATGCTTTCTGGTTGATGGTTTGGTCACTTTTGAATGCTGGTGGTGCTTTTACTCCTGTGGTAGCTTGAGATGGAGTCTACAACCCACTCAAGTGGCTCAAGTAGTGCAGCTCATCCAGGATGGCACATCAATGCGAGCTGTGGCAAGAAAGTTTGCTGTGTCTGTCAGCGTATTGTCCAGAGCATGGAGGCGCTACCAGGAGACAGGCCAATACATCAGGAGACATGGAGGAGGTCGTAGGAGGGCAACAATCCAGCATCAGGACCACTACCTCCACCTTTGTGCAAGGAGGGACAGGAGGAGCACTGCCAGAGCCCTGAAAAATGACCTCCAGTGGGCCACAAATGTGCATACGGCTGCTCAAATGGTCAGAAACAGACTCCATGAGGGTGGTATGAGGGCCTGACATCCACAGGTGGGGGTTGAGCTTACAGCCCAACACTGTGCAGGACATTTGCATTTGCCAGAAAACACCAAGATTGGCAAATTCGCCACTGGCGTCCTGTGCTCTTCACAGATGAAAGCAGGTTCACAGTGAGGACATGTGACAGACGTGACAGGGTCTGGAGACGCCATGGAGAACGTTCTGCTGCCTGCAACATCCTCCAACATGACCAGTTTGGCAGTGGGTCAGTAATGGTGTGGGGTGGCATTTCTTTAGGGGGCCGCACAGCCTTCCATGTGCCCGCCAGAGGTAGCCTGACTGCCATTAGGTACCAAGATGAGATCCTCAGACCCCTTGTGTTCCCTTTGTTCTTTTGAGCAGTGTACACACACACACACACACATGTATTTGCAAGACCTATTGAGATAAATTCTTTTATTCCCAAGGCATTTTCCACCAAACCATTCAGAACTATAAAGCTGAAGCAGAGACAGAGAGAGAATATTTATTTTTAGCACTGAGAAAGTTGGTTATCGCTGCTGCTTTCCAGGTGCAAAAACATTTGCATTATTGTAACCAGTTCACTTGTGCTGATTGAAAAGCTACACAAACACACCTGGGGCTTTCAAAAAAATGGACCTAATCATATATTAAGGTAAACGTGTTAAGGACAAGAACATTTTGAGTCATCGAAAAGGGTTCATAGCTCTCAGTGTGTTATTTAAAGTAAATGGACTTTTCTATTTGTTGGATGTATAGTGTGGGTGGGTTAATGTGTGTGAGAATGCTACCAATTGAAGATTACCCTCAACCATACGACTTAAATAGCAAACAAAAAATTAAGTTTACTCTCCTCTATTTCTTGACATGGACTTAAGACATATTCCCTTCCTCTGATCACTTTCAGAAAGCTACAGATGAATCGTCAGGAACCAATAAAAAAGCAAACATTTGAAGATTTCTTTTTCCTTAGTTTTTTTCCTTCCCCCCAAATCAAGTTGTTTTATCTAAGTTCCCCATATCAAGACTTCTCTACACATCTTTAAGAAAAACAACATCCCATTTACTGCTACTAAAAGGTTTAGTGGTTAAGGCAGCAGGCTAGAAATGAGGAAACCATGAGTTCTAGTCCCACCTTAGCCATGAACATCAGCTGGGGGATTATGGACCAATCACCAAGAGACAATGAACTGGTAGCGGAAATTTTGAGTAGTTCAGAAAACCGGCAAATATCACCTCTGACTGGAGATTTTACAGTATTCTTCCCCTGCCACGCGCATCAAGCCACACTCACAGAACCGGTAGTAAAAAAGAATTGAATCCCACCACTGAACCAAACACTTTGTAAAGAACAGCAGTTACAGAAGTGATTCATAAATATGCCTATCTATCTATCTATCTTTCTATCTATCTATCTATCATCTACCTACCTACCTATACCTATACCTCTGCATATATCTATCTATCTATCTATCTATCTATCTATCTATCTATCTTTCTATCTATCTATCTATCTATCTATCTATCTATCTATCTATCTATCTATCATCTATCTACCTATACCTATACATCTGCATCCATCCATCTATCTATCTATCTATCTATCTATCTATCTATCTATCTATCTATCTATCTATCATCTACCTACCTACCTATACCTATACCTGTACTTCTGCATCTATCTATCTGTCTGTCTGTCTGTCTGTCTGTCTGTCTATCTATCTATCTATCTATCTATCTATCTATCTATCTATCTATCTATCTATCTATCTATCTATCATCTATCTACCTATACCTATACCTGTGCATCCATCTATCTCTCTCTCTCTCTCTCTCTCTCTATCTATCTATCTATCTATCATCTATCTACCTATACCTATACCTGTGCATCTATCTATCTATCTATCTATCTATCTATCTATCTATCTATCTATCTATCTATCTATCATCTGTCTACCTATACCTATACCTCTGCATCTATCTATCTATCTATCTATCTATCTATCTATCTATCTATCTATCTATCTATCTATCTATCTATCTATCATCTACCTACCTACCTATACCTGTACTTCTGCATCTATCTATCTATCTATCTATCTATCTATCTATCTATCTATCTGTCTGTCTGTCTGTCTGTCTGTCTGTCTGTCTCTCCCTGTCTCTCTCATGCACACGCACTCACACACAAACACACACGCAAGATGCATGGCTGGCTCCCCCTGCCCCAGGACTCATAAATCAACTCTCTTATGTCAACATCCTTGCATTTTTCTACAAGCCTGACGAACACCTGGATATTCGTGATGCAGTTTGCTGAAACCCTGGCGCTGGGCGTCCTTGCCAAGGACTCTGCCTGGGAAGGCTTGTTGCAAAGGCAAAAGAGAGGGGTGACTTTTTTTTTTTTTTCCTGATTCAGCCGGTGATTGATCCCATGCCAGCCAACTGCCCAGGAGAGGCTTCTTTCAAAACTTCTGCTAAGTCTTTCCTTTTGGGTGACCAGCTGGGGAAGCAAACATATGAAGCACAACAGCTGTTGGTTTCACAGTAGGGCACTGGGCTCTTGGCTTGGGGACATTTCCCCCTCTGCTAAAAAGTCTGCCTTGACTCACTCACACACAGGGACTTGCCTGGATAAATCCATGTAGATTTATTGGCCTTTTTCTTTTAGAAGTGGATTGCCCTGGCCTCCTCCGTAGGGCTGAGAGAGGGTCCAAAGCCACTCAATTGGTTTCACGCCTAAGGCAGGACTGGAACTCATGGCCAATTGGTTTCTAGCAGAGGTGGTCTTCAGCAGGTTCTGAGCAGTTCTGGAGAACCAGTAGCAGAAATTTTGAGTAGTTTGGAGAACCAGCCAATCCCACCTCTGACTGTCCCCGCCAACCCCATCTCTTCTCTGCCTCCCGAGTCCCATCTGATTGGCTGGGTCTCCTTTTGTTGCCCTGCACAGGAGAACGGAGCTGGAAAGCAGGTTAGTGGGATGGGGAGGGAAGGGAGATTTTGCAGCATCCTTCCCCCAGGAGTGGGGACAGAATGGGGATTTTACAGTCTCGTTCCCCTGCCGTGCCCACCAAGCCACACACCCCAAGCCACCCCATACCCACCAAGCCATGCCCACAGAACTGGTAGCACAAAAATTTTGAATCCCAACACTCGTTTCTAGCCTTAAACCAATCCAAACAGTGGGGATCAAATCCACGCATCTTAAAGGTTGAGAAACACTGATATAGGACTGTGCATTTCATTTTATTAATATCCCTCCTTTATTATTGATAACCAATTTCATGGCAGCAAACATAAACCATACTTCTTCCTCTTCCTCTTTTTCCCAAAACAACCCCGTGAGGTGGGTTGGGGTGAGAGAACGTGACCGGCCGAAAGTCACCAGCTGGTCATAAGTTGATGATTATCTTATTCCGATAGCCCTTAGACTTATATACCGCTTCACGGTACTTTACAGCCCACACTGAGCGGTTTACAAAGTCAGCCTCTTGCCCCCAACAATCTGGATCTTCATTTTACCCACCTCAGAAGGATGGAAGGCCAAGTCAACCTTGAGCCTGGTGAGATTCGAACTGCCAAATTGCAGGCAGCTGGCAGTCAGCAGAAGCAGCCTGCAGTACTGCACTCTAACCACTGCACCACAGTGGCCTATGGGAAAAATTTGTTTGGTGCTCAGGGTTTGTGGTACTCCTCGTGCCTCCTGGAACCAATAAAGGATGAGTGCCAAGATGTAGCAAGGGGGCAAATTGTCTTCTATGAAACGCTTTACCAATTCTACACAACAACCTCTTAACTTTCAGTCCCGCATTCTTGATGCAAGAAATTAGGAAGTGAATTCAAATGGCTAATCCAGGATTAGAAGATATGGAAACCAGCAATGGCCAAGGGAATGCATGTTCATCTCTTAAAAGCAAGTTTAACACCAAAATAGGAAAACAAAAAATCCACAAACTGTGAGCTCAAATGAAAGAATATTCCTTGACAGTTGAGAATTTGCAACTTTCCCTCTCATTATCTTCCAAAAAAGCATATGAAAGGCAGAGGTCATTGGTCGATTATGCAAAGCTGGGAATAAAGAAAAAGTGAACCCTGTTTTGCTCCAACTTGTTTCGCTTTAAATTTGACAGCAAATGGGATGCCATATGTCGGACAGCTGTCTAAGCAAAGTAAGACTTTCAAAAAGAAAAAGAAAAAATAAGAGGAATACAAATTCCCCAACGCAGAACCCAGGAATCTGGATTTGCAAGATGGGTGGTTAGCAGGAAAAAAGCAGTAATGTATCAAAAATCCATTCAGGGCAGAAGTGGTATTCAGCAGGTTCTGACCAGTTCTGGAGAACCGATAGCGGAAATTTTGAGTAGTTCAGAGAACCAGCAAATACCACTTCTGACTGGCTCCTCCCCCATCTATTCTCCGCCTCTCATTGAGTCCCAGCTGATTGGTTGGGTCTTCCTTGGTTGCCCTGCGCAGGAGAACGGAGCTGGAAAGCAGGTTAGTGGGGTGGGGAGGGAATGGGGATTTTGCAGTATCCTTCCCCTGCCACGCCCACCAAGCCACATCCACCAAGCCACACCCACAGAACTGGCAGGAAAAAAAATTGAATCCCACCACTGATTCAGGGGTCTATGGCTGATTCTAACTAAGCTACAAGTCGCCCTTGAATTAACAACCGTTCAAGGCTACAACACAGTGGTGGCATTCAATTTTTTTTACTACCTGTTCTGTGGGCGTGGCTTGGTGGGCGTAGCAGGGGAAAGATACCATAAAATCTCCAGTCAGAGGTAGGATTTACCAGTTTTCTGAACTACTCAAAATTTCCACTACCGGTTCTCCAGAACTGGTCAGAACCTGCTGAATACCACCTCCGCTACAACAGTATTGGAAAACGTGATTTATAACTCATCCTTGCACTTACAACCATTGCAGCTTCCTTGAGGTCCTGTGATCTTGGTAACTGGTATGTGTTTAGACTGGTTGCAAGATCATGGAGGATCACATGATTGCCATTGGTGGCTGTCCCAACCGGCTTCTGACCAGCAAAGATTAGATTACATTAACAGAGTTGGAAGGGACCTTGTAGGTCATCCCAAGCAGGAGACTCTACACCATTTCTGACAGATGGCAGTCCAGTCTCTTGTTGAAATCCTCCAGTGATGAAGCTCCCACAACCTCTGAAGGCAACTTCTGTGTCATGGGTTGATTGTTCTCACTATGAGAAAATTTCTCCTTATTTCCAGGTTGAATTTCTCTTTGTTCAGTTTCCATCCATTACTCCTTGTCTGGCCTTCAGGTGCTTTGAAAAATAGCTTGACCCCTTCCTCCTCTCTGTGGCATCCCCTCAAATATTAGAAGGCTGCTATCATGTCTCCCCTGGTCCTTCTCTCCACTATCCATGCCCAGTTCCTGTAACTGTTCTTCATATGTTTTAGTCTCCAGTCTCTTAATCATCCTGGTTGCTCTTCTCTGCACTCTTTCTAGAGTCTTTTTCTAGAGTAAAGTAGATCAGGGAAGCTGGAGTCCTTTAATGATCCCAGCAAATAACACTGTAAAATCAGAGGTGCTTCACTACCCCTCAGAGTCACTGTGACAAAATGGGCTGCCAATAAATTTGATATCAATAAAATAAATTACCATGCTGCATCACGATGGAAGTTCCAACCGCAATTGTGTTTGTAAATCAAGGACTGCCTGTATAATGTTGCTTCCTGCAAAGGTTTCATCATCTTGGCCTGACTTTTATCCCTTATGGGAGGAGCAATCACCTCCCAGTCTTACTCCGGTGTCACCCCTTCTATTTCAGCTGCTCTCGCCTTCTAGCAGCTCTACGCACACGCGCACTGGGAACAGGCTCCCCTGGATCCTCCACCTTGCTGCTGCCAGACTCCAAAGGCTCCGAAGGCAGCACCCCACTCCCAGATGGTCCTGGCCCCATCTCTGTATCGGACGCAGGACGCTCATCCGAGTCCTCTCCAGACTCCCTGACTGGTCCCCGATTTTCACCACTGTCTGATTCTGCTGCTGTCTGCATCAGCTGCCGGCGAACCACAACTACAGAAGGCGGCGAGCACAGCACAAAACATCGTGAGGTGTCCCCTGACACCAACAGATGACATTGCTGGGGCCTGTTACCTTAGAAGAGTGAGGAAAATCCTCAAGGACAACTCACACCCTGGTCACCACTTCTTGATACTCCTATCATCAGGTAGGAGATATAGAAGCATAGCCAGCCACACCAACAGGCTTAAGAACAGTTTTTATCCATGGCCTATCAGACTCCTGAATGAAAAATAACTTTACAACAGCATAGTGACTTGTGGGACGACAGTGCAATCAGTGTTACTTAGTAGGATTCACTGGGTTAGGGATTTTCTGTCTTTTGCTGTGAGTTGTATTGTGTTGAGTGCGTGTGCACGAAGGGAGGTTCAGCCAATCTAATTGTACACATGTTGCACTCTGACAATAAAGGTTTGAATTTGGAAAGAGGCAAGCCACACACTGTGTCACTTCAGGGGGAAGGATGTTGCCCTGGGTATCCAGCAGAGAAATATGGTCAGATTCCTGGCCTGCAGCTGGAAGGCCAAAAAAAGGAAAGACCCCCCCCAACACCCTCCATGCAGACATGTTCACAGGTAGTCTTCCTCATGGAGAGCAGTTTCCTTTTATGGAATCCTTCAGCTTGTTGATAGACCTTCAGAAATGGAAATAATTTCTAGCTGTGCTAGAAATCCTCTAGCTAAATACATGTATTAGGAGTTACAAATATACATTTACTAGCTCTTTACCTATGCTTCTCTACGAAACTATGTGGTCGGGCTTAGTTTTGGGGGAGGAAAATAAGGGGAAAATTTTTTGCCTCTGCCTACCAGCATCCATCAGTATTCATCTGGCTAGCATCCTGTCAGTGTGTGAGAGAGTTCAGGGCTGTTTGGAAACTGAAACAGTATTTGCTGTGTGAGCAAGAAGGAGACAGCAAGGAGCCTGGGTGTGGCTTAGCTCCACTGTTTGGTGCTGTGAAACTGAAACTGAAACTCCTCTCCTCTGCTTATGTTTTGCATTTGGAACAAAAAAATTTTCAGGTGGGGACGGGGGGGGGAGAACTCTTTAGCATCAGAGCGTGTTAATAATCATATACAAAATTCTAATGCTCTGGTGGTCATTTCGAAAAATCCTTTCTTAGTGAGCACCTAGACACCAAGAGGAACATATGAGCCAAATTTCAAGTTTGCAAGTTTTGCAGTTCTGGAGATTTTGTGATGATGCGTGAGTGGTCTTTCATTTATATAGAGAGAGATTTAAAGATTTTATATACTGTATAAAGATGGCTTTTCCCAACCAGGTGCTCCTTCAATGAACCGATCTTCCATTCCCATCATTTCCATGACTGGAGAATTCACTTCAACCCAGCAAGAAAACCATGGCTGGGGAAAAGGTCTTCAACTTCTTCTAGAAGACCTCATGATGCCCACCCGCTCTTCAGTTTTGGACAGCTATGCTTTAACCCAGGGGTCTTCTAAACTTGGCAACTTTTAAGACTTATGCCTATGGAGATTCTCAGTCCAAAAGGTGCTTTTTCAAAAGGCCAACTGGACTTTTGTTTTTCCGTGAAGAACCAAAGACACTTCCTTTAATGAGAAGCAAAACGTTTTCAAGGAAAAGCTGCCTTTTGAAAAAGCACCTTTGGTTTAAAGACTTGTGGGCTTCAACTCCCAGAATTCCCCTGGAATGAGGAATTCTGGGAGTTGAAGTCCACAAGCCTTAAAGCTGCCGAGTTTGGAGACCCCTGCTTTAACTGATAGATTCATTCATCCTCCGTTACCCTTCTTCCCATTTTCTGGGATGGTCCATTAGGACCGAGTGGTCACTTACTTCTGCTGTTGTCTCTCTGAGATCCTGGAGGCTTCAGCAGCTAATTTCCTGGCGATGAAATCTTCCCTTTTCAGGACTTCTCCACTTCCTCGAAAACCCAGTTCTACCAGTTGGCGGGCCATTTCTTCATTCTGGAGAAGCAAATGGGAATTCAGGCACGCCAGAAGCGGTGGGATGCAGCCAGTGTAACAACCGGTTTGGTGAATGTGCGCTTTGCTAGCACGCACATGAACAGCTTTTTGGGAAAAAACTTACCTGCTATGTTACTACTGAGGAGTAACACAGCGGAGGAGTGGCATTGCACTCTGCCATGCTAATCAGCTGAGAGAATATAGGTAAGTAAAGTGCAGTGGGTGGGTGGATGGTCATTAAGCAAAATATTGTAAGTCGAGGACTACCTGTATTAATAGGGACTGTAATAGGCATGTTTGTTTCCTTCTGCTACATCATAAAGGATGATGTGTACATCAGAGAACAATACCACTATTATGAGCCATGGTAGCGCAGTGGTTAGAATGCAAGACTGCAGGTTACTTCTACTGACTGCCGACTGCCAGTAGTTTGATCCTGACCAGCTTAAGGTTGACTCAGCCTTCCATCCTTCTGAGCAGTGATGGGATTCAATTTTTTTTACCATCGGTTCTTGGTAAGCGTCCTTTGCGCACACGCAGAGGGCTTACTACTGACCTTCTCCTGCAATCCTGCACTCTCTGTGTGTGTTCAACAGCTGACGCATGGCAATCCACTGTGCCACACGAAGCAGCTCAGCTTCAAAACCAGGAAATAAAGGTTAGTATAGAGCCAGGGTGGGCAGGAGGGCCCAGTAGCTGATCGTCGGAGCAAACCAGTTTGCTCACAGATATCCACGGAGAACAACTAGACACAAGAACAGTTTTCCCCCCAAATGCCATCACTCTGCTAAACAAATAATTCCCTCAACACCGTTCAACTATTTACAAAGTGTACACTACTATTACTGTTAATCTTCTCACCACTCCTTCTCACCGATCCCCTCCCACTTGTGATTGTAGGACTGTAACTTTGTTGCTTTGATTGTTGGTATGATTTGATTGTTGATTGTACCCTATGACTATCATTAAGGGTTATACGTTATGATTCTTGATTCTTAACGAATGTACCTGAGAGTATACTGAGTATACTGAGAGTATTTACACCAAGATAAATTCCTTGTGTGTCCAACCACATATGGCCAATAAAGAATTCTATTCTATTCTATTCTATTCTATCGAACCAGGCCGAACCGGTAAATCCCACCCCTGCTTCTGAGGTAGATAACAGGAGGACCCAGATCGTTGGGGGAAATAGGCTGATTCTGTAAGACCAATTAGAGAGGGCTGGAAAGCACTGTGAAGTGGTATATAAGTCTAAGTGCTATTGCTATTGGTATGATGAACGACAACAACAGAGAAAAATAAACAGAAACAAAAGAGAAATGGGGAATCTAAGACAGAAGCTTAGAAGAAGCTGTTGCACACATCAGCAAAGGAATAGGGCTCCCAGGTCCATTGCATCTAATACCCATTTCTGCCAATCCAAAAAAAAAGGTAGACTTGATGGGGAAACGCTTACACAACTGAGTTAAAGATGCCACAGCTCTCTCTATGTCAGCCTGGAAAGAATTAGCAGCATCATTTTAAACAAAAGTGAAATAATATTTCCACCTAGTGGCAAACCTGAGGAACCACAGTCCAATTTCATGAACATCCATTAGATTAGGAAGTTCTGGAAAAGGTTGAGGAAATAAAAAATCTTTTGGAAGACATACTGCAACTTCTGAAGGACATTATAGGAAATAGTGCCCCCCCCCTTTCTCAAAGGAATTCAGTAAGGCCAAGCTGGTTATTGCAGGAAAAAAACTGCAAGCCACCATCAGAGTTTGAATCTCATCATCTCTCAGAGATGCTTTAGAGATGCTGTTGCACTGAGGGCGGGGGTTGAGCTAGATGACTTTTAAGGTCTCTTTGAAATGTATTCGGTTTCCTTAATCCCCTAGAATTAAATACATGCAGCTTCAACTCCGACAATCACCAAGGGAGACATAGTTAGGAAAAAGAAAGCCTACACATCCTGTCTACTTTTTTTAGCATATTTCTCAGGATCGTAAATAAAACAAGCAAGCCATTATGGGTATTCCTCAACTTATGACCATAATTGAGCCCCATATTTCCATTACTAAGCCAGATGTTGTTAAGTGAGTTTTGCCCCATTCTGCAACCTTTCTTGCCACCATTGTTCAATGAATCACTGCAGATGTTAAGTTAGTAACATAGTTGCTTTGACCATTTAACTTCCTTAGTAAATAACAGACTAGCAGAGTTGGAAGGGACCTTGGAGGTCTTCTAGTCCATCCCCCTGCTGAAGCAGGAGACCCCTATACCAGTGGTGGCTAACCTTTTGGGGCTCTTGTGCCGAAAATTGTGTGCATGCTTGCAGGTAGTCCTCGACTAACAATAGTTCGTTTAATCAATGTTCACAGTTATAATGGCACTGAAAAAGTGACTTATGGCCATTTTTCACACTTATTGCAGCATCTCCATGGCAACATGATCAAAATTCAGGCGCTTGGCAACTGATTCATATTTATGATGGTTACAGAATCCCGGAACCTTCTGACAAACAAAGTCAATGGGGAAATCCAGAAGCACTTAACAACCGTGTTACTAGCTGAACAACCACAGTGGTGCACTTCACCACTGTGGCAAGACAGGTTGTAAAATGGGGCAAAACTCACTTCACAAATGTTCCACTTAACAGCAGAAATTGTAGGTCAGGGGAACTACCTTTACAACAAATTGTGTAATTTGCCACAGGCATGCTGCAGGCCTCCAAGGCATGTGTGTGTTTGTGGTTTGTGTGTGTGTGAGAGAGAGAGAGAGAGAGAGAGAGAGAGAGAAAGAAACCACAAGTCTAGGTTCTATTTTTAGGACAAACTCGATGGCAGCTTGTCAAGGATATTGCCAAAATAGAGAGGTTGGTCATATTCAAGCATATTTAAGCTGCGAAAGGTAAGATGTTTTCCCAGATCAATTTTTAGAACGATGTATCCATTTGGGCAACATGCTAAACTAGGTTAGTCCCAAAGGTGCTTTTTTTTTTTCGGGAGGCAACTAGACTTTCTTGTTTTTTCTTTTGAAGATGTTTCCCTTCTCATCCAAGAAGCTTCTTCAGCTCGGACTGGATTAGTAGGGAATGGAAGGATTGATATTCCTTGCAGACAGCTGGACATTTGCATCCTTTTAGAGGGTCGCTGAGGCCACTTGGAGGTTTATCTGTGTCCTCAGGGTCACCTGAGTAGTGCAAATAGTTCCTGTAGTTTGCAATTTTTTCCTTTACAAATCCCTTCCTATTCACACACCATTCCAAGGGCGTTCATCCCAAATTGTACAGCTCAAAGTCTGTAGAGATGCTCAATCATCCAGGTCAGGGTTGTCCCAAAGGTGCTTTTTTAGGAGGCTACTGGACTTTCCGTTTTTTTCTTTGAAGACATTTTGATTCTCATCCAAGAAGCTTCTTCAGCTCTGACTGGATTAGTAATGAAATGGATTAATAATGGAAGGATTGATATTCCTTGCAGACAGCTGGTCATTTGCATCCTTTCAGAGGGTCACTGAAGCGCCTGAAGAGGTTTATCTGTATCCTCAGGGTCACCTGAGTAATGCAAACAGTTCCTGTAGTCTGCAATTGTTTTCCTTTGGAAACCCCACACCATTCCCTATTCCATTCCAAGGGCGCTCATCCCAAATTGCATAGCTAAAAGGCTGTACAGATTTTTCAGTCCTCCAGGTCATGGTTGCTTTTTTTTTTTTTTTGCAGGAGGCAGCTTCACTTTCTTTTTTTCTCTGAAGACTAAAAGGATGCAAATGACCAGCTGTCTGCAAGGAATATCAATCCTTCCATTTCTCACTATCCTGTCAGAGCTGAAGAAGATTCTGGATGAGAAGCGAAACGTCTTCAAAAGGAAAAAAAAAAAAAGGTCCAGTAAGTTGCCTCTTGAAAAAAAAAAGCACCTTTGGGGCGGAGCTGGCGTCGTGACGATACGGCATGTGATCCCGGAGGTCTAAGATCGCTGCCGATATCTTTGCTCCTGGATGGCCCAAGTGGATCTAAACCATCCTGAAGAGACGGTGAATGTAAAGAGCTCATCCTGTCGATCCCAGGGATATCGCAAAGTCCCTGGTAGATCCAGGAGAAGCTCTTTTTGCCAGCGGCAAAGAGGCAGCCATTAAAGCTGCTGAAGTGGGGACAGCTCCAAAAGGAAAGAGAACGAAACAGAAAATGTGCCGGTTTGGTGAGAACTTTTCTTTATTTAAAGAGTTGAGAGGACACCTTAAGGGAAAGAAAGAATCTGCAAAAAATTTTTGACAGAAGTGAATAAGTGGCGATTTTAAACAGAAATGTCAAAGTAATATTCTTATTTTTTTTTTTCTCATTGCTGGATTTTCTCCACATGATCTTATATTTTGAAACTGGACTGTTTTTTTTTTTTTTCTCTTCTTTTTATCTCTTCTTTTCTCCTTTTTGATTTTATAATATTCTAAGCTAGAGACTCCCTTTTAGTTATTTTTTTAAAATATCTTTTCCTTTTTTAAATTAATTCTTATTATATTTTGCTTGGAAAAGGAGGGGGAAAGTGAAAATTAAAGAAACTTTGTAACACTGCCAACTAGAGGCTTGGAAATATTCTATTTCTCTTTTGACCAGACAAAGCTGAGAAAGAACTGAGACTTTGTTTCAAGGACATAGCCTGTTTGATAAGATAGAGGGAAGAGCATGGGAGAGATTTATTGCAGGTGTTCTTCTGGGTTTCTATCAACAGCTGGACTCTGGTGTTGAAGCTTAGGAAATGAAAAGGTAATAAGTTTTTGGAGAAGAAAGTTATAACAAGAGCCTTGGATAATTAAACAAAGTGCAGTGTGCTCTTTTTATTCTTTCTAAGCTGTGCTCCCCCTCCTCATCAGTTTACTTTTTTTCATAACAGCTATTTGGATTTTTGGCTCTCTGGAACTTGTCTCTGTTTTTTGTTTTTCTTGTCTTTGGAAGTTAAATTTCTATGTCTGCTTTTTATTTTAAAGGAAAAGCTTTAGTATTAACGTTTCCCTTCCTTTTCTTTTTAAGGGAGTAGCCTTTTTTTTTCTCTTCTCTCTCCCTTCCTGGTATTTTTGTCTTTCCATCCACCTTCCATATTGGTTTTTCTTTTCTTTTTTTTGTTTATTTTTATACATCCTTTAATATTTGAGAGCTCTTAATTGGATTAAGGTGTTAAAGAACCTGAAGATTTTTTTTTCTTTTTTTAGCTTTTTTCTTCACTTTTTTTGCCTTTTTTAGGATTTTATAACTTTTTCTTTTTTGTGTGTGTTTATGGTGTGTTTATGATCTTTTCCTTCATTTTTGAATTTTTACTGCCATCTAACTAACCGATTGGATTAAGGTATACAAGAACCTGAAGAAATTTTCTCTTCTTTTTTATTATTATTACTATTTGGCTTCTTTTTTCCTACTATTTTTATTTGGAACTGCAATTGGTTATTCCACAATTGGATTAAGGTTTAGAAGAACCTGAAGATTTTGAATTGCTCAAAATGAGTAGGAAATTTACAGCTCCTGGTTCTTCAACTTCTACTTCTTCCTCTCCACCATCTGGAGGACAAAGTTCAATACAGACAATGTTAAGGCAAGAAAAAGTGACCCTGCAGATGATTATGCAAGGAATTCAAAATATTCAAATAAGATCAGAGAATATTGAAAAGAGAATAGAGAACATTGAACAAAGAACAGGGAAAACTGATGAAAAAGTGGAGAACATCCAACAAATGATGATGAAGTATGATGAGGGACTCCAAAAAATTGAAGAAGATAAACAAAGAGACAAGAAGATTGGAGACATTGATAACAGATTAACTGTGGTTGAACAAGATAAAAGTGGTATGCTAAGATGGGAGATGGACAGATCAGAATTTTATCTTAGATTCCAAAACATAGAGGAAGAAAAAGGACAAAATCTAGCTGAGATAATGATAGAAATATTGTCTGAAGCTTTTGAAATAACTGAAGAGAAGATGATGGATGGAATAGATGAGGTTTATTGAGTCTTCACAAGATATGCGATGAGAAATAGCTTACCAAGAGAAGTTCACATCAGATTTACAAAGAAAGCCATTAAAACACAAATACTGCAAGTGGCAAGAGAGAAAACATTGAAATGCAAAGATAAGGAGATTGTGGTCTTGAAACAAGTACCCAGAAGAGTGAGAGAGATTAGAAAAGAATACCGATTTTTGACCAAATTACTACTTTAAAAAGAGGGGAATTATAGATGGCTGATTCCAGAAGGTTTAATGTTCACATGGCAAGATCAAAGGTATAGAATTGACTCAATTGAAAAAGCTAAATCATTTTACATAGAATTTTTCAGAGGGGAGGAAGAGGCAGAAAAAGAAATTTCACTAATTGAATTCCAAGAGGACTCCCAAACGATGACTGAAAAAGAAGAAGGTGCAGTAGGTGGAAAGGAGGAAGCCAAAGAACAACGTGAACCAAGATCCACAAGAGCTGTCAAACCTAACTACAAAATATAACCATGGAAGAGAAAAAACTGATTACAATTAATATAAATGGACTTAGCTGTTAAAAGAAGGAAAACCTTTCATAAATTAGAGAAATTAAAATTTGATATAATCTGCCTACAAGAAGTATATATTAAAAAACAACACGAACAATTATTGATACAACCAAAATTAGGGAAAATATTCACTTCCTTGACACAATGTAAGAAAAGAGGTGTGGTTTTATATATTAAAGAGACCATTCCAGCGAAATTTATTTATACTGATGACGATGGAAGAATACTAATGGTGGAAATAATAGACAATAATACAAAAACACTCCTGATTGCAATTTATGCCCTGAATGACAATCAAGAAGAATTCTATAAAAAATTACACATGAAAATAATTGAAGTGGACTATGTTAATATAGTTATGATGGGAGATTTTAATGGGATTGTAGACAATAAACTGGACTGTACAGCACAGAAACAATAAAACAAAACAGAAAGACTCTCCCTAAATCTTTTTTTAAAATGGCAGATGAAATAAACTTAAAAGATACATGGAGAGAGAAAAAATGCTAAAACTAAACAATACACCTTCTACTCAAATAGACACTTATCATGGTCCAGAATAGATATAATATGGATGTCAACAGAATTGTTAACTAATATTTAAGAAATAAATATTGAAACAAGTACTTGGGCAGATCACAATACAATGACAATTAAATGGAAAGGACAAAGAAGATCTCGATGGACGTTAAATAACACTATTTTAAAGGAAAAAGACTTCACACAGTGGATGGAGAAAGAATTGGCTTTTTTCTTTAGAGAAAACAAAAAGGAGATACATCAATCCAGAATGTATGGGATACAATGAAGGCATATGCCAGAGGCTTGATGATAGACTATACAAGGAAAAGAAATACCATGAAAAGATTAGCCTCCAAGACATTAGAAGATGAGTATAAAGGACTTGAAAAAGAGCTACAGAAAATGCCACAGAAAAAGAACATTAAGTTAAAAATGGATATAACCAAACATAAAATGGGTTTAATAGAAAAAGAAGAATTAGCATAAAAAATTAGAGGTGTTAAACAAAACTACTTTGAAGAGGCAAATAAACCAGGTAGATGGTTAGCATTTAAATTGAGAAAGGAAAAAGAATCAAGGAAAATATTGCAATGAATAGATGACCAAGGCCAAGTTTGCTATGGTAGTAAAGAGAAGAAGGAAATCATTTGAGACTTCTATGGGAAATTATATATGCAAGAGAATACTGATGAGGAAACAATTAAACAGTATTTACAGAATGCTAATTTACCCCAAATACCTAAAGAGACTGAAACAATGTTAGAAAGCAATATAACGATGATGAAGTTAACTGAAGCACTAAAGAAGCAAAATAATGGAAAGGCACCAGGCCCAGATGGACTTCTGGCAGAATTTTACAAAACATTACAAGAATCATTGAACTTTCCATTGCTAGAAGTTATGAATGAAGTTATGTTAAAGAAGAGGATACCTAAATCATGGTCTGAAGCTTATATCACACTTATTCCAAAATCCATTACAAATCAAGAACTATAGACCTATTTCTCTATTAAACTCAGATTATAAAATCTTTGCTTCAATATTGGCAGAAAGGCTTAAAAAATACTTAAATAATTTTATCCATCCTGATCAAAATGGATTTCTGCCAAAGAGACAAATTAAAGACAATAGGAGAGTAATCTTGGACACTTTGGAATATTACGAGGCACATCCTGAAAAACAAATGGCTCTGATATTTCTAGATGCACAGAAGGCATTTCACAATGTGAATTGGCGATTCATGTTGTTACTGCTGGAACAGATGGGCTTTGCTAGAAAATTTACTCAAGCAATAGAAGCTATATATCATAAACAGACGGCAAAAGTAATGATAGAGGGAGAACTGACAGATTCTATCTATATAAGAAAAGAAACAAGACAAGGGTGCCCACTATCACCTCTGTTGTTTGTGTTAACTTTGGAAGTGCTAAATAGAAATATTAGAGATGAAAAGAATATAAAAGGGATGAAAATTAAAAAGGAAAAATTTAAGTTGCAAGTATTTGCAGATGATCTGGTTTTTATCTTAGAAGACCCACTTGAAACAGCATCAAAATTGATAGAAAAGATAGAGACATATGGAAAGGTGGCTGCTTTGAAAATAAATAAAGATAAGACAAAGATCTTGACAAAGAATATGCTATCAAGACAAAAAGAAGAACTGGCAGACCTATTGAAAATTCAGGTCACGAATAAGATCAAGTATTTGCGGATATATTTGACAGCAAGATGCAGTACACTAAAAGAGAATAATTATATCAAACTTAAACAGCAGATAGCACTAGATTTGGAGAAATGGGAAAATTTACAATTGTCATTAATAGGGAGAATATCAACAATCAAGATGAATATATTACCCAGAATTTTATATTTGTTTCAAACAATTCCAATTAGGCTTGGGAAAGACTACTTTGAAGATTTAAATAAAATTGTGTTGAAATATATATGGCAAGGTAAGAAAGCGAGAATAAAGTTAAAACTTTTGCAAGATGCTAGAATAAGAGGAGGATTTGGTTTGCCTAATTGGGAGTTGTATTACCAAGCTACAAACTTGATGTGGGTTAAGGAATGGATAACACTAAGAAATACTAGATTGTTGACATTAGAAGGACATGATTTGTTGTTGGGGTGGCATGCTTTTTTATGGTATAAAGGAACTAAAACACAGGGGTATTTTAGAAGACATTATATATGTGAGTCTCTGTGGTTAAACTGGGAGAAGATTAAAAGGCAATGTTATTTGAAAATTCCAGTCTGGCTATCAACTATTGAAGCATTTTCTTATCCTATAATATACAAAAAGGAACCAACAGTTAGATATGGTGAAATATTGAATGAAAAAGGTGAAGTTAAATCTATACTAAAACTAGAGGAACAAGTTATAAAGATGAATTGGTTTTCATATGCACAAATACATTCAAGGTATGATAAAGATTCTAAAACAGAAGGTTTCTATGACAAACTAACTGACTTAGATAAGATTTTGATAGGTACTAATGAAAAAGTGATTAAAAAATTATATGGATATTGATTAGAAATTAAACTAGAAGAAGAACAAGTTAAAGAAACTATGATTAGATAGATCTGGGATGATAATATGAATTGACATAAAACAAATTAAGTAAAATATGATCATTTTGTAAAACATGAATGAATAAAAGTATGATTAATAATGATATTAATGTATTTAATATTTGATTGAAAATACAAGATTATATACAATGTAATTATAATTGAAGACTATGAAATAGAAGCACAAAACAATTTGTAAACCAACTGGCACACTGTATGTACATATATGGAAGATGACTTGATGTTTTTATGTTTTGTTTGTTTATGTTTGTTTCAAAAACCAAAAAAACTTTAAAAAGAAAAAAGAAAGAAAGAAAAAAAAGCACCCTTGGGGGACAACTATGGCCTGGAGGACTGAGAATGTCCACAAACTGGGTTAGTGTGGGTTTGTGGTGGTGTTACTTTTGTGTAAAACCGTCCCACTTGATTAGCTGATGATTCAATTAACTGTGCAAACTCAAAACAAAGCATTCACTTGTCAGCCCTTGCCGAGTGGGACAAACCCACTTGAACCCTAACAGAGACTCTCCTGTCCGGGTCTGAGGTTGCAATGCGGGCACGGAAAGAGCCTGCACTCAGCCCATGCTCAGAGGCGCTTTGGGTGCAAGCAAGGAAGGCTCACCTCCAGGTAAAAGAGGTCCTGCGTGGTGATCTGAGAATTCAGATACTCCTCGTAAGTGCTAAACTGAGTGACGATGTGATCCAAGACAGCGCCGGTATCGTCGCTCTCCGCGCCCGCCATCCCCAAGCTCGAGCGAAGCCGGCTGACCGCAACCCTAGCAACCGCCCGCCGCGTCCCTAGCAACCGCCCGCCGCTTTACCTGCTGTCATTCCCACCCCGTCAACACCGCCCCCTCCCTTGGCACAGCCAATCGCTCGAAAGCATCATGAACTGACCCCACCCACCATCAGCCCAGCTGGCCAATCGCACGGAGAACACATGCGTTCTTAACTTTGAAACAAACACACGCACACACACACACACACACACACACATCATCGAAACGCGAATCTCCGCGACCCGAGAAAATGGATCTGCGAAGAGGCAGTGACTCCCTTGCAGAGTCTCGTCGGAATCTGTAACAGCTCCTACCAAGAATTGGGTCTCTGCGCAGAATATTAGATTAGATTACAGATTAATAGAGTTGGAAAGGACCTTATAGGTCATCTAGTCCAACCCCGCCCAAGCAGGAGGCCCTACACCATTTCTGACAGATGGGAGTCCAATCTCTTCTTGAAAGCCTCCAGCGATGAAGCTCCCACAACTTCCGAGGGCAACTTCTGTTCCATGGGTTTGATTGTTCTCACTGTCAGAAAGTTTCTTCTTATTTCAAGGTTGAATCTGGGCAGGGGGGGGGAGGGGGTTGGACTAGATGACCTATAAGGTCCCTTCCAACTCTGATTATCTGTTCTCATCCAAGGCCCTGCTGCTGGCGAACCACAACAACACCAATTCAAAGTTGGAAAAGCATCCCCCCCAAAAAGAGTTATGACACTTGCAGCATCCCCATGGTCAAAATGCAGATGCTTGGCACCTGCCTCATATTTATGACGGTCATAGTATTGGGGGTTATGTGATCATCTTTTGCAACCTCCTGACAAGCAAAGGCAACAGGGGAAGCCCGATTCACCTTCACAACCATGTTACTAACTTAATAACTCCTAGTAGTTTTATTTTTATTTTTATTTTTTTTATTTGTCAATTGCTTACAAGATAATAGGTATAAGTAAAAACATAGTTATGAATACATGGATACATATAAGAAAAATAAAAAATATATAAAAGAAACAATAGAACAGGGATGGTAGGCATGTTGGTGCGCTCATGCACGCCCCCTACAGACCTCTCAGGAAAGAGGTCAGGTCAATAGTAGACAGTCTAAGGTTAACATGTTTGGGTAAGAAACCACAGAGTCAGGTAGAGTATTCCAGACATTGACCACTCTGTTGCTGAAGTCGTGTTTCCTGCAATCAAGTTTGGTGCAGTTAACCTTGAGTTTGTATCTATTGTGTGCTCTTGTGTTGTTATGGTTGAAGCTGAAGTATTCATTGACAGGTAGGACATTGCAATGTATGATTTTATATACCATACTTAGATCAGACCGAAGATGGCGTAATTCAAGGTTTTCTAGGTCTAGAATTTCAAGTCTGGTGGCATAAGGTATTCTACAATGAGTAGAGGAGTGCAGAACTCGTCTTGTCAAATATTTCTGGACTTTCTCAACTATGCTAATATCAGATATGTAATGTGGGTTCCAGACTGATGAGCTGTATTCGAGTATTGGTCTAGCAGAGGTTTTGTATGTTCTAGTTAGTAGTGTAATATTACCAGAAAAAAAGTAAGATTAGGTGAACAACTCTTAACGCCTTTTTGGATATGTAGTTACAATGGGCTCTAGCACTTAGATCATTAGAGATGATTACTCCAAGATCCTTGACAGAATTTGGATCATCAGCAATTAGTCAGCTTGTATTTTATTTTCTGATTTATTTTTTTTTGCCAATATGTAAGACAGAGCATTTATTTGTTGAGATTTGAAGTTGCCATTTGTTTGATCATTCTGATACATAGTCAAGGTCTTTTTGAAGGGTAATAGTATTGTCTGTGGTGTTGAATAGCTTTACATCATCAGCGAAGAGAATGCAGTTGCTCTTGATATGATCACAGAGGTCATTTATGTGAAGTATGAAAAGAGTTGGTCCTAGAACACTGCCTTGGGGGACATCACTGTTGACAGGTAAAGAATTTGATAGGATGCTCCCAATTTTGACCATTTGTTGTCTGTTTGACAGAAATGCTTCTATCCGGTAATGCAGGTGTCCAGAGATACTGTAAGATTTTAGTTTTAGGAGTAGTTTGTTGTGTACCACTGAATCAAAAGCTTTACTGAAGTCTATGTAGATTGCGGAGGATTTCCGGTCTGCAGCGCTTAGGAGCAGGCAGGAATCTGCGACTGTGCGCAGTTTCTGCCTGTGTTCACTGCCCGAGTGCCCCGAGCCATTTGGCTTTGGGGCTAAGCCACCTCCGTAGAAGGTGGCGAAGACAGGGGGGGTCTGGCAGGGTTGAGAGATATCGCACCTCTCTTCCCTAGCTAGCTAAACCCCCTTTTCCAAAGGCAGCTGAGCGGCGGTCAGCAATGGCCGCCACATAGAAGAGCTCAGCCGGAAAAAGAAAGTGCAGGAGGAGCTGTGAAGAAATAAAAGTGATCTTTGCTGACCGGGAGAAAGTAACAGTGAAAGTACCCTGGAACTTAAAATTTATTAAAGATACATCGTTTCCAGAGAGTGTTAAGTGGCGAATGGAAATTAAAGGAAAAGCTTTTTTTCTTTTCAGTCTCCTTCCGAACATGACAAGCGATAGAACTTTAAGAGAAATCGGAAAACCCACATTGCAGGGCTGCCAACCTTGAGTGATAGTTCGGAGTGAGACACTGCGAGGGAGTGGAGCGACCGAGGGGGGGGGATGGTGTGGAAGGGGGGTGTCCCCCCTTCCACGGTAGGGAGCTTTGACAATTTTACATTTTAAATGGTGCAATCTGATGCATACTTTAGTCATGATTTGGGCATATACATACATACATACATGCAAGCAGCACCAATGTACTTGAACCGGATTTGTAAGATATTAATAATGCAGTTCACTGACCATGAATAATTGAAGTTCCTGACTTGTAACTGCAGTATTCTACCTCAACTGACTTTATTAGCTTAGTGATGTACTATAGACCACTATAGGATGAATTCAATGTGCAACAAAAAGACAAAAACCCGAAACAACTACAGAGATAATGCAAATACATCAATGGGTATTCTTCTTTCTGTATCAAATACCATACTACATGCCAATATCAAATGCTATAGTCTCAGTCTTTAATTATATACTAACTTGTTGACTGAAATAGGGGTTCATAATTTCAGACATGTATAAACTAAACATTTAATCAAATAATGAGTGCTTCATATAAATATACATATTGTTAACTGTAAAACTCATCTACTGTATTCTGAAGCTTGAGCACAGTGAGGAAACAGTATATTATTTATTGGGTAAGTTTAGATTCTGAACTTAATGGTCTTACTGCTCTTTGGATGGTAAATTGTGTTAAGATTAGAATATGTTCTAGTTGAGTCACGGCTATCCCAATTTGGGGCTGAGAAGCCTACTGGCATCAAAAAAAGTCCTTATTGAGTCCTTATCTAAGGGTTTGAAAATATGATAATAATGTAGTACAGTCCTGTCGATCTGGTGCATGGAGACCTAGGATTTAAACTCAAAGGAGAAAGAGGAAAAAGTGATTCCTTCATCCACTGCCAGAGATGTAATCCTGTCAGTCCTCCAACCTTTCTATTAAGTATTTTGCAAAAAAGCTGCCCAGCCCCTTTATAGATCAGCCTGGCGCGCTTCTCGCCTTGCTGGTTTGGGAAGACTCTTTTGGATCAGCTAAAAGAGAGCATAAGGCGTGTAAAGGGGTGGTAATAATAATTATAATAATAATAAAATTTAAAATAATAATAATTTTATTCAGAGTTGTGTTGGATCTCTTTTTTGGGGGGGGGGGGTTGTCCCATTCTTTCTTGGTGTTCTTTCTGTCCTTTTTGCTTTTTTAAATGGTCTTTCTCCCCTGGGTCAGAAATCCAGCCAGAGAAAATAAAGAAACATCACCAAAGATTTAAACACCAAAGGGTTAAATGGAAGCCACTCCGTTGGCTTTGCTTACCATTGTTATTACTGGCCGAGGCTGTAAAGAGGCTTTGCCAGCCCCCTCGTGTCCTTCTTTGGAAAGCCTAGGGCAGCTGGCTTGTCCCAGAGGACATTGCAGAGAGGGAGAGGGCGGGGCAAAGTGGCTGCGAGCGCCCCGGGCGGCGAAGAAGCCTCCTGCTCTTCGCTTTCCTGAAGCGATAATGATCAGCATCGTGACAGTTACGGGACGCCGGCAGAAGGATTAAGGCGGGAAAAGAGGCGCGGTGGGGTGGCTGGGCAGGGCGGGGTGGCTGGGCAGGGCGGGGCGGCGCTGGGAGCTCATCCTTCTCCTAAGCTAAGGGGAATATTCGGAATATAATCAGAGAATGTAGGGATATTTTTGTACATTCCATTATTTTGGGGGTTTAGTGTGAGATTTTGTTTATCAGAGTGAGACAGTCAAAATTGGTTGAATTGCGTGAGTCTCACGCTGATTGCGTGAGAGTTGGCAGCCCTGACATTGGAGGTATGGATTTCTGAACATTTAAAGGAAAATCTTTTTGCTGTAAGTGGGAAGGGAGAGGGGAAAAAATTGGAGCAGAATTTGAAAAGGAGGAGATTGCCTAGAATTCTAAAGAGCTACTGAATATTAATAAGACTTCTAAAAGATATATCTTAATTGGAACTTTGTGATCAAACAGCAACCCCAGAGAGAGAAATGGAAGAAAGAAAAAAGTATTAAAAGAAATAGCTTATTTGGATTGTTTGGTGACTTTGGAACTTTTGGGAATTATTTTTGATTAAAAGCACTCGGGTGGTTGTTTTGGAAAAAAAAATTTCTCTTTACAATGGCATCGGTTGTGGATGGACTAAAAATTGAATACCAAAAATATAAAAAAGAAGAACAAGATGGAAAGATACTTTGGGCACTCTTTTTCAATTTCTAGAAATGGCGGTATGTACTTATGAAAAATTGACTGCGCAGCAAGACAACTGGGACAAAGAAGAAGCCATCTTTGATGAACAAATGATTCCATTTGGGGAGGAGGAGAAAGAGGAAAAGAAAAAGGGGATTTTAAGGCTTGAAAAAACAACCAAAAAAGAGAAAAATGAGTTGAAAGGTGGATACAAGGTTAGAAAACAACAGAAAGGGGGAAAGCAGAAGAAGAAAAGGGAGGAGGAGAGACAAAGGGGTAAAAAGGGCAAAGAGAAGAATAAGCAAGGGAGAAAGGAAGGGATGAGAAGCCTTAATGGTGGGAAGCAAGATTTAAAGAAACAAAATTCATTTAGAGACAATGGGTAAATTTAATTGAAAAAGGGATTCTGTAAGGTACATAAGATTGTGTTTTTATATGTGTATTTAGAATAAAATGCTTAAGATATAAATGAGTATTAATATGTATGATTAGTTTTTTAATGGCATTGATAGTGGTCTTATATACCTATAAATTTGTTTCTCTGTTGTTGTTGTTGTTGTTTTTTTCTTATAAAATACATTGTGTAATTTTCGAATGTACTAAACAGAATCCCAGTATAAGTTAAGTGATATACTAAGTATTATTAAGTTAGGAGAAAGAGTTCAAGGCATCATAGTCCAATCAGTGTACAGGAGAAGTTTGTTCAAAGATAAAAGATGAATGGATAGCTAGGAATAGAACAGACAAAGAATAATAAGTATTATGATTTGAACTGAGATGAGATAAATAAAATAAAACTAAGAAAGATAAAAGAGAGAAGAAGCTATATAGAAAACTGAAAATGGTAATAAGATATGGAATGGTATATGAAATGAATATGATTTTTGAATTTGTGTCTGTACGAAGAGTTTTAACCCGGGATCAAGTAACTTTCAGAAAAGATGTTTTATGTTTTTATGTTCTATGTTTTGTTTGTTTGTGTATTGTTCTTGAAAAGTAATAAAATTTTAATTAGCAAGAAATATAATTTGAATAATAGAATGAAAAGGAGAAATAAATAGAAGTTGGGATAAGATACGAACAGATAACATAAATATATATATTATAATTTGGAATTATTCTGTATGTTCTATTGGTTTTTTCAGAAAAGATTTTTTATGTTATTATGCCTTGTTTGTTTGTGTATTGTTTTGTAAAAACTAATAAAATTTGTTTTTTTTAAAAAAAGAAGTCTATGTAGATTGCGTCTATTGCTTTGCCCTGATCGAGTTGTGTAGTCCATATGTTTTTGCAGTGTAAGAGTTGCAGATTACATGATAGTTTTTTCCTAAAACCAAATTGTTTATTAGAGAGTAGATTGTTTGTTTCTAAATGGAGGATGATGGATTGGTTAATAATTGATTCCATAGCTTTACAGGTGATGCAGCATAAAGAGATTGGTCTGTAATTTACAACTAGGCTGGAATCTCCCTTTTTGAAGATGGGGATGACCATGGCTTGTGACCATAGGTTAGGCAAGGAGCTGGTCCTGAAAGATTTTTCAAAGATTATGCTTAGAGGTTCGGCTATGGCAGTGGGTAGCTTTTTTAAGAAGTAGGCACATATTCCATCCGGTCCAACAGATAGAGATGGTTTTAGATTGCACAGTGCTTTTTAAACAATGTCTTCTTTAAAATTGATATGTATTAGATCATTGTAGTTGTCTGTGGTTCGACGAGGAAATATGGGCATGATCCATTGCTGTTTAAAAATACTGAGCCAAAGAATGTGTTAAAGAGGTTGGCTTTAATAGTGTCATTGTTGCAGTCTTTACCATTAGGTCCTTTCAGAGGTGGGATGGACCTTGAGTCTTTTAGTTTGTTGTTTACAAAATTGTAGAAAGCGCGGGTGGAATGGGTGCATAGGTTTTCTTGTTTAATGTGATAATTGGTGCATTCAGTTTTTATCTGGTGGCATACATTTTTGTATTGGCTTTTGAAGTTGGCAACATGACCAGATTTGTTTTTCCGCAATAACTGCAGTGACTCAGTCAACAACAGTGGCAAGAAAGGTCATAAAATGGGGCAAAACTCACTTAACAGTCTTGTTTAACGATGGAAATTTTGGCTTCGGTTGTGTTCATAAGTCATACACAATACCTGTATTTCATATGAGATTATTAGTGTTACATTATTCTCCTGCCATACATGCATGCCAACCAGTGGTGGGATTCAAAAAAAAATTTACTATCGGTTCTCTGGGCATGGCTTGGTGGGCTTGGCTTGGGTTGGGTTGGTGGGCATGGCAGGGGAAGGATACTTCAAAATCTCCATTCCCTATGATGACCCAGAGTGTAACACAAACATAACAAAATCCAAACAAATTACAATGAAGGAAATTTCCACAATGGACCAGGATAAGTAATTACCAACTTCAAGGAGATAACAAGGCACAGTCTGTTGGAAGGATGCCAACTAAGATAACTTCAGCCCAAAATAAAACACGCTTTGCTTCTGGCAACACTGTGTTTTAACCACCTCTCTTATATACTATTCTCCCCAGCTGCAACCAATGAGGAGGATCATGGCCGCCTCCTCTCTCGCAAGCCAAGTTGTTGCCTCCTCCGTTCCTCCCTGTGAGTCCTAGGATGCAGAGGGGATGGGCCTGGTTCTTCCTCTGACTGCCCAGCCGGTCTCTGCCCTTCCCCAGCCTCCTCCACAACAGCTGGAGCCATACCTCCATTCCCTGTCAGCTGTTCCTCCTCTCCCTCAGAGTCCGATTCTACTAAGGGTATAACATTCCCTCCCTACCCCTCTAACCTGATTTCCAGCTCCATTCTCCTATACAGGGCAACCAAAGAAGACCCAGCCAATCAGCTAGGACTCAGGAAGCAGAGAATAGATGGAGGCAGGGCCAGTCAAAGGTGGTATTTGCTGGTTCTCTTCAACTACTCAAAATTTCCACTGCCGGTTCTCCAGAACTGGTCAGAACCTGCTGAATACCACTTCCCGGTGCCAACTCAAGAAGGCGAGCACCTAATTTCCTAACAACATCCCTCTGAGGTAGCTAAGACTGAAAAAGAGTGACTGGTCCAAATCTCCCCCTTCCCCCACCCCATGGCTTTGTTTATATTTAATTGTATTTCTTGGCAACTGGTATATATATATATATATATGCAATTAATGACCATGTGGTTCAGTTAACAACTGCAGGGATTTGCTTAGAACTGTGACAAAAAAGAAGCTTATAAAATTGATTGAGACTTACTTAGCAACTGCTTCATTTAGCAGCAGAAATTCTGGTTGGGTGTAAGTTGAGAACTAACTGTATGAACTGAATCTGCCACGATAGAAACCTATATTTGCTGAAACTGCACTGAGGCTTTTGGCTGTTTATTTACCAAAGTTATTTTTAACTCTCATCTCAAATCATGATTCCTAATGCAAGGCACAATTAAAATTGATTGTTGATTGCTTGCAGTCAAGTGTAATTGAACCTTCTTGTAATTTTCCACTAAGCAATTTCAATCCGGTTCATCTGTTTGATAGCTGTTGTGTTACAGCATTTATCGAAGTACGTAATGTTAATTTATCAAGAGAAAATGCACTCGCCATAAAAAATCACAATACCATTTTCCAGGGTAGAAAATGTAAACAGTAATCAGACAGACACATCAAAGTGAGTGTTGCTGGGATTCATTAAATATATATTTGCAGTGTAGAAAGTCAGCACTAACACCCCCCCCACCGAAAAATGAAATATTTGGGGACATATTAAAAAGGCAGAATATTATATTTCCCTAAATGAGAAATGGAGAAACATGTTTTTAGAGGCAGGAAGCAGCTCCAGTCTCCCTGCCCGCAAGCAGAAACTGAGGAGGCAGCTGTTAGAAATGCAGCTTTGGTAATCCATTCAAGATAGAATGTTTGGAAACTCCCTGCAGCAAAGTCTGAACGAAGGCAGAATGGTAGGATTAGCCCCTCACCCAAGATCCAATACAGGACAAAGCCATTAAGCCACAATAGAAACTGCCCAACATCCTTTCAGAATACAAGCCCCTTCATTGCACCATCCTAGAGCACTCCAAATTTTATCTGCAAGCTCAGATAAACAATAAACCAGGGGCAAACCAGGTTAGCTCAGGCAAGCACTTAAGATTTGCATTTTCTCTTGCCTATAGAGCCAGCTACGACCTCTACATGACCCCATGAGAATCTGACAACAGCCAATAGAATATTAAAGGACATGTTCTTGCATAGGAACAGGAAGCTCAAATACAAAGCCCAAAGAAGGTATAAAAACCCACCCACTTTCAGCTCCATTTTTGTTAGCTGTGCAGAACTACAAACCACAAACCCATGTGGTTCTGCTTCATCAGTAAACCATCTTTCCATCAGCCTCTATGTCTCTCTCCCAGCTTGGAACTGAACCAGATGGATATTTCTTCTCACAGCAGGTTCACAGTGTGAGCTGGGATCATCCTTTTGAGTTTTTAATCAAGATTTGCAAACCTAAAGATAGCAACACAACCTAAGTCTGCCAAAAACAGAGTTTCTCAACTTTGTCAAATTTAAAACGTGTGGACTTCAACTGTTAGAATTCCCCCAGTGCCTGCCTGGGGAATTCTGGGAATTGAAGTCCATGCATCTTAAAGTTGCCAAGATTGGGGGAGGGGCAAACTCTGGGTTAAGAAATCCAATTTATTCCTTACTTAATTTAAATCACATTGCAGTGAGATTCAAGGATGCCAGTTCAGACCAAATAGAATCACTTGAAAACAAATCAGCATGTTTTGCTGCTGTCTAACCTGCTGTTTTCAAAAGACAGGCAGCCATGTCTAGTGGTTAGAGTGTTTTTTTTCTCAACCCAGGCATCTTAAAGATGCACAGAGTTCAAATCACAGAAACTCCCAGCTAAGCATGCTGGCTGGGGAATTCTGGGAGTTGAAGTCCACACTTCTTAAAGTTGCCAAGGCTGAGAAACACTCAGGGTCAGGCCAAAAGGGCCAAATCCTGTTTTGCTCATGTCCCACCAAACCTGGACATTTCATGGATTGAGTTGTCACACTGCAGGAAAAAAATGCACCATAGTTTGGGTGTGGTATACAACATTGTGTGACGCTAGTACCTGTGCCTTAATGCCTTAATGCATAGTGCCTGTGTTATCATATTGTGGAAACTCAGATGTTGGTGATCTATATGGTTGAGTGGGGAAGCTGTGGTTTGGAAGTGCAGCTTATGAAGGGTTTATCTGGCTGACTTTGAGCTGTAACTAGCTGCTACCTCTCTCCTTATTTATTTATTTATTATTTAATCATGAGGTTTATATTGCCACCTAGTCACACATGGCGACTCAAGGAGGCTTGCAAGAATATAAAAACATCATATAAAAACAATCAAACTAATAATAAAAGAGAGAATCATATAATAACAAAATAATACAATATAATAATAATAAAAAAAAAACGCCATCCAACACATCATGAGCCATTTAATGGGCTCCATCCCACTCCAGGTTCCCCAGGCCCTCTGGCAGAACAACATCTTCAGGGCCTTTCAAAAGAGTGTCAGACTGGAGGCTGTTAAGTACTGATCATGGGTCGGAATAAATGGAGACAGCCTCTGAACGGTGAACTTTCAGCTCTTTATTTGCATAGTGACTTCTCAAAACAACAACAGTGAACTCTGCCTTATATAGGCAACCCTTGTAAGATTTGTCCAATAATGAGCTCTGAATGTTAGCTCTTTTAACCAATAAGGATTCTCCATTAAGAGCCAATCGGATTCCTCAGAACTAACCAATCCGATCTGGCCGCCTAACAGCCAATCAGAAGTGCAGGGCCAGAACCCTGCACTTTATCTCAAGCTCATACTTTATTAACTATGGTACATACACAACACCCCTTCCCCCTGGCTTCTTAATTACGGTGTCGTTATATAGTCGCTTAGATAGGATGGTTGTCTTTTAAGTCTTTCGGATTTTCGTTGGATTGGTTGGTTGCAATCCTGTTGAGGTAGATTGTTGTTTGGCAGTGGTTCTGCTTCTTGCTCAGCTGCAATTCTTTGCGGTGCAAACGTTTCTCCTTCCTGCTCCATTTCCTGAGTATCACTTAGTTCATCGTTCCCTTCGAACAGGTTCCCTGGAACTTCATCTTCTTCCGTACCCCCCCCTCGGTTTGGTCGTGGGGGAGTTGTTGACTGGCCGTTGCGAATCGTGACCGCAATTAGTCGATATGCCGTTTCCACAATTTATTGTCAAGGCATTGCACCACGTAGGATTTGGGGCTGGTCACACGTACTACTGTCGCCTCTATCCATATCGGGTCGCCCGATAAGTTTTGTGCATAAACAAGGTCTCCTACCTGGAAGGTGCGACAGCGGCCGGTGGATCCTATTGGCTTTTCCGGTTCGTAAGCAGGGTGCAACTGGTCGAGGTGGGAGCGGAGTCTTCATCCCATCAGTAGTTCGGTGGGAGTTCTGCCGGTGACACTATGTGGAGTTATGTGTTGCAAAAAGAGAATTTGGTTGACCTTGTCATCGATATTGTCATAGTCCATTTTTTGCAAAGTCTTTTTAACAAATTGGACCATGCGTTCAGCTCGGCCATTGGTCGCAGGGTGCGCAGGTGAGGTGAGAGCATGGCGGATGCCGCGGTCAGCGAGTTACTGCTCGAACATTAGTGCAGTAAACTGTGGCCCGTTACCTGATACCAGGACATCTGGCAATCCGTGGGTTGCAAAGAGTCTGTTTAGAATCTTGATCACCGCCTCGGAGGTCGTAGTCATCATACGATGAATTTCTAACCAATTGGAGTATGCGTCGACTGTAAGCAGGAAGGTATAGCCCTTGGTTGGCCCCGCGAAATCCAGGTGGATTCTGGACCAGGGTCCACAGGACGTCTCCCATTCGGTAGGCATGGCTTTTGGTGGAGCGTTGCTGACTTGTTGGCAATTGGGACACGCTTTAACCCACTGCTCGATTGGCCGGTCCATGCCCGGCCACCATGCGTAGCTTCGTGCGAGCACCTTCATTCGCACGATGCCGGGGTGACCCTCATGCAGAATTCGCAGCAGCATCTTCCGGAGTCGCTCTGGGACAACGACTCTATCGCCCCAGATGACACAGCCCTTTTGGGGAAAAAAGTTCAGTCTGTCTTGCTTTAAACGGCGCGAAGTCATCTGGTACTTGGTCCAATGGCCATCCACGTTCTACCCAGCCTAGGACTCTGGCTAGGGTGTGGTCTCGTTTGGTTTCTCTCGCGATGTCTCGGGCGGTCATAGGTGGCGAGTTGAGTGTTTCAATCTGCAACGTGGTTGCCGTTGGTGCCAGATCGTCGAGAGTCTCTGGAAGCGGTGCTCGGCTTAATGCGTCGGTGTGGGGAATGCCTTTCCCCGGGCGATATTGCAGCCGATATTTATAAGCGGCTAGGAATTCTGACCATCGGGTCATTCTAGGGTATAATATGTAGGGGGTTGGCTTGTCCCCGGCTATTATCCCTAGCAACGGTTTGTGGTCAGTAAATGTCCTTCCATACACATATTCATGAAATATTTTTACAGCCGAGACAATTGTGAGGGCTTCTTTATCAATTTGTCCATAGTTCCGCTCTGCTTGTGAAAGAGTCTTCGAAAAGTATGCAACAGGGGCTTCATTCCCATTAGGCAGTACATGGCTCAAAATGGCGCCCACCCCGAAAGGCGATGCATCGCAGGTTATAACTAACGGCAAAGTCTCGTTATACTGCATAAGTACAGAGTCAGATGTGAGCAGTTTTTTTAACATTCCGAAACGCTTGCTCTTCCCGGTAACCCCATACCCACAATGCTTTCTTATCTAATAATCGGTGTAACGGTTCAGCGACAGTTGCCTTGTGCGGTAAAAATACATTATAGAAATTAATGAGGCCTAAGAACTCCTGGAGGTAGGCCTTGTTGCGTGGCCTGGGAGCGTTTTTTATCACCTTTAATTTACTCTCAGTAGGATGAATGCCCTGGCTATCAATCCGGTACCCTAGAAACTCAACACTGTCAGTATACAATTGACATTTATTTTTTTTCACCTTAAGTCCTGCCTCTTGGAATTTTTTTAGAACGCCTTTCAAACGGTCCTGTAAGATTTTTTGGGTAGGGGCTGCAATTAATACGTCATCAAAATAAGGGACCACGCCCTTGATTCCTTGTAATAACCTTTCCATAAGGCTCTGGAAGATCCCCGGGGCTACACTAACTCCGAATTGCAATCGGGTACATTTAAAGGCACCCCTGTGCGTTACAATAGTTTGGGCTCGAGCCGTTTTTTCATCCACTGGTAATTGTTGATAAGCTTGAGCTAAATCCAATTTAGCGAAAACCTTCCCGCCCCCCAAGGAATGGAGGAGGTGCTGCACCACCGGAACTGGATATGCATTCTGCTGTAAGGCGTGGTTCAAAGTGGCCCGGTAGTCCCCACAAATTCGGATTGACCCATCTGGCTTAATGGGTGTTACAATAGGGGTTTCCCATGGAGAGTGATCGATGGGCTCTAACACCCCCTGAGCTATCAGTTTGTCGAGTTGTTCGTCGATTTTTGCTTTAAGAGCGAACGGAACTCGACGGGGCTTCAAGTGAATGGGAGCTACTTTTGGATCTAGACTGAATAAGATCGGGGTCCCCTTATACTCGCCTAAGCTGTCCGCGAAGACATCACTGAACTCGGAGATAAGGTCTTCCTCCCACTCACAACCACTGACTCAGTTCACGGCGGCCACTTCAATGCTGAGTGGCGTGAACCATTGGAGGCTAGCAGGCTAGGCCTATCTCTATCGATGACCATTAGAGGTAAGTACGCTGTATGCTTCTTGAAGGAGACTTGGACTCGGCAGGACCCGACCACAGGGATTCGATTCCCTTGGTAGTCCTTGAGGATGAGGCGCTGAAATTGGAGGTCTTGACGTAGAATTGTGGGGATGAGTTGCTTGAGTGTCCTCCAGGACACCATCGAGAGGGACGATCTAGAGTCGACCTCCATGTGGCATGGCTGGTTCTCGATGGCTACCGTGACTCAGATTTTCTTAGTGTCCAAGGCTGAGGCATGACCAATAGTGATAGCATGGTGAGCCTCTTCTCTCTGCACGGCTGGATTTCTGTAGGAGTGGTTTACTGGCATTTGCCTTACAGGACGGCTTCCTGTCGATTGGTGATAGTTAGCCCCTTTTGAGGCCTGGCTGAGTCCTGGCAAGCTGTGGCAGACCCGCCCGATGTGGCCTCATTTTCCGCACTCATGGCAGAGTGCATCGCGGAATTTGCATTCGGACCTGGCATGGTTGGCTCCACAGCCAGCACAAGGGCGTAAGGGCTTCTGACGAGGGTCCCGGTCGGACCACAGTCGATGGACCCCTTCTTCATCTCTGTCTGATGACGAAGAGAGGTCCTCGTGATGCGTTGTTAATAGCTGCCCTTCTGTGCTAGGTGAGATTTCGCTGGCTGGTGGTGGTACCGGGGTGCGGCTTCGCCATAGTTGTGCAGCTGACTTTTTGGTTGCCTCTGCAGCCGTGGCTTTGGCGATGGCGTCAGCAAGGCTGATGTCGCCTTTCGCCATCAGCTTGCTTTGCACGCCTAGTGCATCTAATCCCAGAACTATTCGATCTCTTAGTGCCTCTTCTAAATCGGCAAACCCGCAGAGGTCCCCTAAATTTTGGAGGTCTGCCACGAAATCGGCCACGCTCTCCCCTTTTCGTTGGTTTTTCTGATAAAACTCGTGGCGTCTTATGAGTGTAGGCACGGTTGGTGCGTAATGGCCTCTCAGGATGGGTTCGAGGTCGTCCCAGCTCATGGCTTTCACTTCTCGAGGTTTGGTGAGTGCTTTAGCCATCTTAAATACGGCTGGGCCGCAATGCGTCAGGAACAATGCCCTTTTCTTTGCTGGTGTGGCGTCCTTCAAGTCATTCGTCTCGAGAAATATTTGGAAGCGATCCATGTAGGATTCCCAATCCTCTTGGTTTGGATCGAGCGGAGTGGGTAGTACGATGCCTCCGAACATGGTTCCGTTGTTGGCATCGTCTGTCATGTGCTCGGTGTTGCTTCCTGGCTTCTTCGGTTCAGACGTCTCCAGATCCCACCTTCGTCGCCAGTGTTAAGTACTGATCATGGGTTGGAATAAATGGAGACAGCCTCTGAACGGTGAACTTTCAGCTCTTTATTTGCATGGTGACTTCTCCAAAACAACAACAGTGAACTCTGCCTTATATCGGCAACTCTTGTAAGATTTGTCCAATAACGAGCTCTGAATGTTAGCTCTTTTAACCAATAAGGATTCTCCATTAAGGGCCAATCAGATTCCTCAGAACTAACCAATCCGATCTGGCCGCCTAACAGCCAATCAGAAGTGCAGGGCCAGAACCCTGCACTTTACCTCAAGCTCATACTTTATTAACTATGGTACATACACAACAGAGGCCATTCTAATCTCTGGGGGAATGATGTTCCAGAGGGAGGGAGCCACCACAGGGAAGGCCCTTCTTCTAGACCCCACCAGGCATATCTCCTTCAGGGATGGGACCCACAACATTCCCTGCCTCCCCGCCTCTGGTGGGCCAGGTAGATGTGACTGGCAAGAGATGGTCCCTCAGGTAACCTGGTCCCAAGCCATGAATTAACTGACTAAATAAAATGGGGAGATATTTGTGTTCTCTTTTTCCTGATGGTAATGTATAGCTGTGAGAGTTGGACCATAAGGAAAGCTGAGTGCCAAAGAATTAATGTTTTTGACTTGTGGAGTTGGGGAACACTCTTTGAGAGTCCCTTGGACTGCAAGAACAAATCAATCAACCCTAAAGGAAGTTGTTGTAGCCCGCGAGCAGCTAGCGGAGCTGGCAGCAGAGTCAGACAGTGAAGAGGTTGGGGAGGAACCTGGGCCAGTCCTGGAGGCTGAGGAAGGCTCGGACGAGGGCTCTGCGCCAGAGGCAGAGATGGGGCCAGGACAGTCTGGCAGTTATCAGCTGCCTTCGGAGTCGGACAGCAGTGAGGTGGGGGAGCAGCTGGAGCCGGTTCCTACCCTGTGCATGTGCAGAGCTGCCAAAAGAAAAGAACAATTATGAACTAAGGGTTGATATGGGAGTAAGGCCACAGGTGGACAGTGAATGGCCTCTCCCATAAGGATTAAAAGAGGAGCAAAAGGGGAGGGGGCTTTTGCAGGAAACAGTTTGTTTGTTTGTTCGTTCGTTCCATCATTGTGAAGATCTGTGCATCCTAGAAACTCTGTGTTAAGCCCTTCCTTGTCAGCACTGTGTTCGGAAATATTTACTAAGCAGCTTTCCAAGGTAGATAAGGTTTGAGATCCAAATTATACCCTTGAAAGATTGTTTGCCAGGACATTGGCTGAATGTGAATGCAAGAAATTCACATTTGTTTAATTGGTTTAATAGAAGGGTGTTTGGTTGGGACAAAGAATCTGCTTAGTGCTTTTTGGGGAAGCCTAGGACAGAACAGTTGGCTAGGAAGGTCTCAAATGCCAAGCATATGACCCCACAACGCTGCAACAATCATAATTACATGCAGGTTACCAAGCAACTGAATTTGGCTCACGTGACCATGTGGGGATGCCGCAATGGTTGTAAGTGTGGCCAGTTGTTAAGTCACTTTTTTTTTTTCAGTGTCAGTGCAACACTGAACAATTGCTAAAGGAATGGTTGTAAGTCACATGCTACCTGTAATAGAAATTTGCAATAGGGCTAATTTTGTTGCACAGAGACAAAACTCTTTGGGGACTTTAACCGAACGTGCCCAACACTCAGATATAATTGCTAAACAACCTACTTTTTGAATCCCCAGAAGCTCTGCTGAGCATTTCCCATTTGCTTTCCCACAAGACCCTCCAATGGCATAATTGCCAGGCAGCTCCATCCCAGCTGATTGGCAGAAAGAAATGGTCTTTTCTGGCTCTCGGTGAATCTGGAAAGCCCAGTGAGAATCACCTGATGTGGCTTCACCTCTTCTCACTTGCTCTTCCTTACTGATTAGTGGGCACAATGAGCCAGTGTCTTTCTGATATTGTTTTAAAACAAAAGAACCTGGTAGCTAAACACTTCTAATTAGTCCTTGCCCCAGGCATGCCACCTTCAAAGAAAAGGGAGAGAAATTGCAAATCCTTCTTTTGAAGGGATAGGTTGAGTGTTTACATCCCTGCCTGTTGCAGAAAGAAATAGGTCACACACATGTGCACACAAAATAGGGCGAGAAAAAGAAAGGGTGGGGGTAAAGAACCAATAAAGGACACGGGAGCCTAGGCAGAATGCAGGTGGAACTGTGAAATGACAGCCATATTGCTAGAAATGACGGTCTCCTAGCTTTAACTCCTCTGGGGCTTCCTTTTGAGGCCACCTGCTTAGGTAAGCCTGGAGTGCCCTATTGGCCATATGCACACTTTGAAAATCTCAATATTCCCCCCCCCCTGCAGCTGTGATCTCACAAGGAATCAGACAATTGCTGTATATATATTTTTGCTTCTGAGATTTCCAAAATATTCAATGACGACAGAATTAAGAACGGCACGCAAGTATTTTTCAAATTTCAGTAGAAGGGCTTGCCTACAGAGGTTGTAGGTGCTCCATCACTGGAGGTTTTTGTTTGAGCAGGGGGGGGGGGCTGGACTGGAAGACCTCTGGTGTCCCTTCCAGTTCAGTTATTCTGTTCTTAAAACATTTACAAAGGCAAACAGCCTCAAATAAAGTTCAGGTAAAACCAGCATCGGGGAAAACCAGTATCACAAGGAATTAAAAAAAACACTGAGAGGATTTAGTCTCTTGTAGGCCCTCAGTTTTGCTGCATGGGATAGAATACAGGTAGGCCTCAACTTCTAACCTGTCACCCAGCAACTGTTCCAGGCTACGACCAATCCCCCAAAAGGGATTTACAGTCTATATCTGAAGTTCTGTGAGTCCCCTGCCCCCACAGTCTCAGGTCCACATTTCAGGGCACTTGGTAATATGGGTGTGGAGGCACACACATGTGCAGGACACATGTGAAGGGCACACACGCATGTTGCATTTTGAGGATGCATGCACATGCCTGAGCTTTGGGCAATTTGGTGCTGAAAAGGTTCACCATCACTGGTGTAGGGTCTGCTTGGGCAGAGGGTTGGACTAGATGACCTATGAGATCCCTTCCAACTCTGTTAATCTACATCTAAAAGTGCCATTGCTATGTATGCTAACTGCTCCTTTGAGTGACCTGACACCTAACATCAAAAACGTCATCAGAAAAGCACAACAAAGAATATTCTTTCTGCGCCAATTCAGGAAGCTCAAACTGCCCAGGGAGCTGCTGATCCAGTTCTACAGAGGAATCATTGAGTCTATCATCTGCACCTCTATAACTGTCTGGTTTGGTTCTGCAACCCAACAGGACAGAGACAGAGGATAACTAGGACTGCAGAAAAAACAATGGCTACCAACCTGTGTTCCATCAAGGACCTGTATCCTGCACGAGTCAAAAAGAGGGCTGTGAAATATTTACAGACCCCTCACATCCCACACATCAACTGTTTCAACTCCTTCCCTCAAAATGACACTATAGAGCACTGCACACCAGAACAATTAGACAGAAAGACAGTTTTTTCCTACTATTACTATTAATCTTCTCATCACTCCTTATCACCCATCTCATTTGTGACTTTATGATTGTAACTTTGTCACTTGTATCCTTACGATTTATATTGACTGTTTCCTAGTATGATTTGATTGTTTATTGTACCCTATGACTATTATTAAGTGTTGTACCTGATGATTCTTGACTCTTGGAGAATATATCTTTTCTTTTATGTACACTGAGAGCATTTGCACCAAGACAAATTCCTTGTGTGTCCAATCACACTTGGCCAATAAAGAATTCTATTCTATTCTATTCTATTCTATTCTATTCTATTCTATTCTATTCTATTCTATTCTATTCTATTCTACTCTATTCTATTCTAATTCTATTCTAATTCTAATTCTTGGCCAATAAAGAATTCTATTCTATTCTATTCTATTCTATTCTATTCTATTCTATTCACTGTTTCCTAGAATGATTTGATTGTTTATTGTTCCCTATGATAATCATTAAGTGTTGTACCTGATGATTCTTGATTCTTGACGAATGTATCTTTTCTTTTATGTACACTGAGAGCATTTGCACCAAGACAAATTCCTTGTGTGTCCAATCACACTTGGCCAATAAAGAATTCTATTCTATTCTATTCTATTCTATTCTATTCTATTCTATTCTATTCTATTCTATTCTATTCTACTCTACTCTACTCTATTCTATTCTATTCTATTCTAATTCTATTCTAATTCTAATTCTTGGCCAATAAAGAATTCTATTCTATTCTATTCTATTCTATTCTATTCTATTCTATTCTATTCTATTCTATTCACTGTTTCCTAGAATGATTTGATTGTTTATTGTTCCCTATGATAATCATTAAGTGTTGTACCTGATGATTCTTGATTCTTGACGAATGTATCTTTTCTTTTATGTACACTGAGAGCATTTGCACCAAGACAAATTCCTTGTGTATCCAATCACACTTGGCCAATAAAGTATTCTATTCTATTTTAATCCCAAGTCACAAAAGACAAGGGCAGAGAGAAGACACGATTTGCATTTGTGGGGTGTAAGTCCAAACAGAGGGTTTTCATTTGAGTGGCTGACCCTGTCATTTGTCACCGCTGAGTCAGAAGTGAATCATTCCAAACACTGAATTCCTTTTTGTTTCTAGTTGTGTGAAGCAGCAATAATGAGGACACATTAGGGGAGACGTTCCAAAACAGACACCTCGGAGGGAGCACAATTTTTTTCCGAGAAGCATGATTGCACAATTTTTTTTTTTGCAGTGCATGAACTGTGATCGAAAGCCAGAGCTGAGAGAACAAAACCTTTCCGCTGTTATCACATTTATCTTCAAAGTCAGACAGATTGCCAGCCCTGCATTATTGAAGGAACACATAGAACTGAGATAAAGTGACAAGGAAATTCAGAAAATGAAAACTTGGCATGAAAGAGGGTCAGTAAAGACATGTGCTCTTTGCTCGGTTTAAATTAATGTCTCTCTCACATCAAGGGAAAGGCTTTCTTCGTGGTTTTACAGGTGCTCCCCAATTTACAACCGCAATCAAACCCAACATTTATGTCGCTAAGTGAGACATATGTGAGGTGAGCTTTGTCTCATTTTACCGCCTTTCTTGCTACAGTTGTTAAGGGAATTGCTGCAGTTGTTAAGTGAGTAACACGGTTGTTAAGTGAATCTGGCTTTGGCATTGCTTGTGAGATGGTCGCAAAAGGGGATCACATGCAGTGGTGGGATTCAACCGGTGTAACAACTGGTTCGGTGAGTTTGAAAACAGCTGTAAAACTTCTCTTACCTTCAGCCCTGGTGACTAAAACAGCTGAGGTGCGGCAATCTGCTCTGCCACCCCATCAGCTGAGCTTCAAACAAAGGAAATATAGGACAGACTAGCACAGTGGCAGTTGTGGGGGGGGACAATTCATCACCAGAACTATCGATTCACCCGAACCGGTTCATACCGGCAGAATCCCATCCCTGATCACATGGTGATGTGACATTGCAACAGTCATAAATATGATGTGACTAATTTGATAGCTGCAGTGTGTCAGAGTATATTCATGAACTGGAATAGAGCATGGTAACAAGGCCAGCCAATGAATAGGATAGCAACTAAGTCAGCCAAGGAGGACTGTTTGGAAACTGAAATTAGAAGCAGCCTAAGCATGGCTCTATATTAAGCTTTGCAGCTCTGAAGCTGTTTTAAGCTGAGTCTGTCTATTGAAAATGAAACTGCTTCTCTCCTCTGCTGTGTGTCGTGCGTGCCTGCTGAACTAAAGTGAAACTGATGTCTGTTTCTAAGCTCCTGAGTTGCTGTTCTGCTTTGAACCTGTAACATGTCTGCTTCTGTTTGAGTTTGTTCCATGTTGGAGAAATCTACAACTGGTACTGTAAAATTTACTTTATATGTTTATAAAGAAGTTAAATGAAGTTAAATTAAAGTCACCTATGTTTACTTTTCTGGCACTGAATTTATGCTGCAATACTCTGAACACAGTGATTCATTTAACAACAGTGGCAAGAAAGGTCCTAAGGTGGGACAAAACTTACTTTACAAATGTCTCACTTAACAACAGAAATTTTGGGTGCTATTGTGATCATAAGTGGAGGACTACCCATAATAGAAATCAGAACCAAATACCTTTTGTTTCTCTTGTTAATTTGAAAAGGTGTGGTGTACACTCAAAAACTTGCACACCTGCTTAACATTTTAATTCTGTAAAATTGTATTTTTTCTAAGCTTTTCAGGACACAAAACACCAGCCATAAAACTCTTTCAGTCATTCAATCAATCAATGGAATATGAAAAGAAATGTGTTTTAATATTATTTCAATTCCATTGAATGTTATGGATCAATTCTAAATTTCAGTGGGATATATGGACTTGCACACGACGATGTATTTCATCCAGGAGATTCTTTGCAGAAAATTTTAGGGCCGGTAAGGTCTTGAGAACTATGTTCTGAGAATATAAAGGATGGCTCCTGGGCACGAGATGGTTGCACTTCAGAAAGACTGGTGAAAATATGTTTGATCAAAGCAATGTGAGCGCTTAAAAATGAATTCTTTAGAAAATGGAAATGGAAACCCTGCAGTAAAGCTCGCAAATAAAACTTTGTGCACTGTAGAAGGAAATGAAAGGTCTTTTTTGGTCATTGGATCTATTAAATCACTCAGTGAAAAATCAGAAAGCACATTGGCTTATAAAATTCATGGCTTTCGTTGCCTATACACAATTCGGGAAATAAAAGAAGATGTGCGTGAATTCTCAACACAAAAGACACACACACAAGCTATCATGGAAAAATGAGTAGGACAACTCTTATAACTGGGAAATAGTAACTGCAGGATGCAATTTTTTAACAGATTAATGGAGTTGGAAGGGACCTTGCAGGCCATATAGTCCAGCCCCCTGACCAAGCAGGAGATCCTACACCATTTCTGACAGAGGGCAGTCTTCTTGAAAGCCTCCAGTGATGAAGCTCCCACAGCTTCCAAAGGCAATTCTTTTCCAGTGGTTGATTGTTCTCACTGTCAGAAAATTTCTCATTTCCAGGTAGAATGTCTCCTTGTTCAGTTTCCATCTATTATTCCTTGTGATGCTTTGGAGAATAGCTTGACCCCTTCCTCCTTGAGGCAGCCCCTCAAATATTAGAAGACCATTATCCTGTCTCTCCTGATCTTTCTCCTCACTAGACTAGCCAGGCCCAGTTCCTGCAACTGTTCATTGAATGTTTTAGCCTCCAGTTCCCTAATCATCCTGGTTGTTCGTCTCTGCACTCTGTCTAGAGTCTCAACATCTTTTTTAGAGTGTGATGACCAAAACTGGATGCAGTACTCTAGGTATGGTCTTACTAAGGCTTTATAGAGTGATATCAGTATCTCCCTTGATCTTGATTGTATCCCTCTGTTTATGCAGTTTAGGATTGCATTGGCTTTTTTGGCTGCATTGGCTTAAATTATCCACTAAGACTCCAAGATCCCTGTCATGGTTACTGCTATTAAGCAGGGGTGGGATTCTACAGGTTCACACCTATTCACTAGAACCGGTTGTTAACATTCTAAGCAGTTCGGAGAACCGGTTGTTAGAAGAAATTACTGGGCTAATCCTGTAAGGAAGGCAGAAAGGAAACATTCTGGTGTTGCTTACAGAACCTGCCCCTCTGCTAACCCTTATTACATTCTTGGCAGGACTAGACTTCCTGTCTCAGGAACTTCTCTGGAGTTTTTTTCCCCTCCTTTGCTGGTACTTTGCTTGTGTGGAGTGACCATTCAAAGTGACAATGGCACCGAAAAAAGTGACTTATGGCCATTTTCCACACTTACGACTATTGCAGCATCCCCACAGTCATGAGAGACCAGGCGAGGAGATGCATGCCTCAATGTGAGTGATGTTGAGTTGGCCACGCTCTTCCAGTCACATGACCACCAAGCCATGACCACCGACTAAGCCACACCCACAGAACCAATTGTTAAAAAAATTGAATCCCACCCCTGCTATTAAGCCTGGTTTCACCCAGTCTATAGGTGTATTTGTTCAATTTGTTCAACAGGAAAAGATACAACGGAAAGAGGAACCGTGACACAGAGTCTATAGCTGCTCCTAATGAATGACAGAGCATCTGGGTTAAAATTGGAAAATTAAAAAAAGCAATATCTGTTGTTACCCAGGATAAGGCACGAAGTAGAAGAGCGTAAGGGCTTTAAGTATTCCAACAGATGGTAGAATACAAATCTCCCAGGCTTGATCCTTCTAGGAAATTCTTGGCTTGGCTTGTTGACACATTTCTCCTTCGGAAGGTTGAAGGAAGGTACTTTAAGGACATAATTGACAAATAAAAATAAAAATAGACCTAAGTTACAGGAAAGCAAATTCCAACTGAGCATTAGTGGAAACGCTCCAACAGGAAGAAAAGTTTGACAGGGTGACCTACTATCAAGACAATGATGCGATTCCATTCCCTGGATGTGTTGTTAATAGAAGTCACAGGCTGAAGGACTGAAGCGTCCAGTTTTGGTCATCAAGATATAAAAAGAGATGTTGAGACTCTAGAAAGAGTGCAGAAAAAAGTAACTAAAATGATTAGGGGGCTGGAGGGTAAAACATATGAAGAACAGTTGTGGGAATTGGGTATGTCCAGTTTAATGAAAAGAAGGACTAGTGGTGACACGATAGCAGTTTTCCAATACCTTGTGGCCTGTTGGCTGCCAGCAGAGCTAGCAATAGAGTCAGATGAGGAAGAGGTTGAGGGCCGACTTCAGAGCCTTTGGAAGGCTCTGATAAGGAAACAGCATCGGAGGCAGAGGTAGAGTTGGGGCCTTCCATTCTCCCCCAGGTGGAGACGCAGCTGCCTTCAGATGCCTGAGCTGAGTGAGGGGGGGGGAACAGATGGGGCCCATCCCAAATGCATGGATGTGTAGAGAGGAGAGGAGAGGAGAGCAAAGGAATGCAATAAGCCGGCCCTCAGGGAAAAACAGACGTGGATGCTAGCCAGCCCTTCCCTCCCTGGCTGGAAAAAAAAAGGAGGGGTTTGGGAGTGGTCAGTTGTCACGGACAATGGCTTGCTTTCAAGATACAAGCAAGCAATTTGAATTACTAGGCCAGAACCAGGTCTAATTACGTTTGGAGGTTTTGTTTATCCATGTGAATAAAACATTGTTCCTACCCCTGTTTGAAAAGGAGCTTGTTGCTGAGGCTGGGTCAGAGCATATCTATGGGGCTGCTACAAAGGAGAAGGGGATCAGCCTGTTTTTCTCTTAAGGCAGGACAAAAATGGATGGAAACTAATCAAGGAGAGAAGCAATGGTGGGATTCAAATTTTTTTACTACCAGTTTTGTAGGCGTGGCTTGGTGGGCATGGCAGGGGAAGGACACTGTAAAATCTCCATTCCCTACCCACCCCATTAACCTGCTTTCCAGCTCCGTACTCCTGTGCAGGGCAACCAAAGAAGACCCAGCCAATCAGCTGGGGCTCAGGAGGCAGAGAACAGGTGGGGGAGGGGCCAGTCAGAGGTGGGATTTGCTGGTTCTCTGAACTACTCAAAATGTCCGCTACCGGTTCTCCAGAACTGGTCAGAACCGGCTGAATATCACCTCTGGAGAGAAGCAATCCAGAACAAAGGAGACATTTCCTGATAGTTGGAATAACTAACCAGTGGAACATCTTACCTTCGGAAGTTGTGGGTACTCCGATATTGAAGGCTTTTAAGGAGAGATTGGGCAAGCATTTGTCTGAAATGGTGTAGGGTTTCCTGCCTGACCTGGACTAGAAGACCTCCAAGGTCCCTTCCAACTCTTGTTATTCTGATTCAATTTCAAGTCCTGCTTGAGGCTGCCCTCCATGCGTGAAATAGCCCTTTCCAATTCTGTAGTGTTGATAAGAAGCTTTCCTCCCAGCCGAATCCATAAGAAAGAACTCAATCTCCTTTGGGTCTTCACGGTTCTCTGCCTCGGCTGAATCTTAACACAGCAGAAAATTTACTTACTTATTTATATATTTACCGCCAGCGTTTTTCTGCTTCCCTAGTTTGGCAACTTTAGGCAGCTTAACATACACAGTCAAAAAACTATAAAACACTCCATCATTAAATGACACAATTGTTGCTGGTGCCTACAACAGTCCTTGACTTACAACCATTCCTTCAAAGTTACCCCAGCACTGAAAGAAAGCATCTTACTATCGATACTCACGCAACAACTGCAGCATTCCCCAAGGTCTCGTGATCAAAATTCAGGTGCTTGGCAATTAGCATGT
>CM066333.1:12864599-12902099 GCA_033807585.1 Hydrophis major | reverse complement strand
TCCATCCATCCATCTATCTATCTATCTATCTATCTATCTATCTATCTATCATCTATCTATCTATCTATCTATCTCTATCTGCTTGCCTATCTATCTATCTATCTATCTATCTATCTATCTATCTATCTATCTATCTCTATCTGCTTATCTATCTATCTATCTATCTATCTATCTATCTATCTATCTATCATCTATCTATCATCTATCTATCTCTATCTGCTTGCCTATCTATCTATCTATCTATCTATCTATCTATCTATCTATCTATCTATCTATCTATCTATCTCTATCTGCTTATCTATCTATCTATCTATCTATCTATCTATCTATCTATCTATCTATCATCTATCTATCATCTATCTATCTCTATCTGCTTGCCTATCTATCTATCTATCTATCTATCTATCTATCTATCTATCTATCTATCTATCTATCTATCTATCTCTATCTGCTTATCTATCTATCTATCTATCTATCTATCTATCTATCTATCTATCTATCTATCTATCATCTATCTATCATCTATCTATCTCTATCTGCTTGCCTATCTATCTATCTATCTATCTATCTATCTATCTATCTATCTATCTATCTATCGATCTATCGATCTATCTATCTTTGTATCGGCACTTTTTTTCTTTCTTTTAGTGAACTGTTTATCCTGTTGCTTTAATTTTTTTAATAAACAAATTATAACAAAAGGAGGGGGGAACTTCCAACCATACCATCTTTCCGAATTGGCACAGTATGCTTTTTTTTTTATTACATTATGTCATTTCCAATAATTCCTAATGGTTGATGAGCTTGGAAAAATCTCTTTTCATTCCTTTCTGAACTGAGAAATATTGAATAGCAATGTTGACCCTGGCTTGTGTTCCCAAGAAACACTGCATTTTAGTAGGTCAGTTAGAGACCTAAACAGATGCCTTCACACAATGGGTTAGGTTTCTTCTGTAGAGGTTTCGCAGACAAATCCGGTCTGTCTGATTAACGATTCAATATTTTATATAAACCCAGAAAAAGGGTTAAGTTAGTCATCACATTAAATGCATGATGAGAATAAAACCTCTTGGAAATCAGGCAGTATCAGAAAAATATTGGGAGAGTCATAACTACTCGGAGTAGAAAAAAATGAAAATACTTCCTCCAAATAATGTTTGGTTGGGGACTGTTGCTTCTTAGACAAGCTAATATTTGAATTAATCACCATGCATGTAATAGAAATATATAGAAAAACAAATATCCAGAGGAAAACAGATGGTTTCCTGCTACTTATTGTTGTCTCTTTATTGTGATCAAAAGCCCATATAAAATAAAGCTCAACTGTAATGGAGAGAGAGAGAGACAGACAGACAGACAGAGATGGAGAGATGGAGGGGGGGAGAGAGAGAAGGAAGAGGAGGAAGAGGGGGAAGGAGGAGGAGGAGGAGGAGGAGATTGTAATATTAGCTGGGCTTATCAGTTGGTTGGCTGCACATTCTGCATATGACAGAGCAGAACTTAGCTAAATTTAGGGTAACTGAGTCATGCTACTTGCAACTTGCCAATTATTAAGCAGGAAAAAGGAGGAACGAAAACAAGGTTTTAATACACAAAACCCAGCAGATGTATTTTATTTTTATGGCACAAAGCTTAATATTATTGTCTGAAACATGTATGAAGCATTCTTTCAAAAACCTATTCAGGACTAGCTGATGATGGTTTAAGAAAACATCAATGGAAGCCGATGATATTTCCGCTTAAAGTGAAAAAACGATAAAAAGTGACCATGGAGTGGAAGAAAGGCTTTCAAATCTGTGTTTCTCTCATTGGTTGCAACTCTTAAACTCCAGTAAGCCCTATTTTTGTGGAGGGCGACAGATAAGAAAGCAATGATAGAAACCAGCACTCTAATACATTTTCCCTGTGTTGGAAGTTAAAACCCACTGCTCTCTTGGGAAAGTTAAATACTTTAGGATATATTAAAAAGGCAGAATATTTTCCCTAAAAGAGAAGTGGAAACTCAGAGAGGCAGAAACCTACCCCCACACCACACATTGGTTAATAGGTCATTAAGGCCTGGGCAGTCTATTCTACATAACAAAGATCTATCTCCTTCAGGCATTTCATTGCCCTTCATTGCACTACCCACCAAATTTCAACCAAACTTAGCACACAGACAACCTACCAAGCTAACTTATGACCTCTGGCAGCAACTAATTAGGATACTCTTCCTGTGTCCCAGGAAGTTCAAAGCCAGAGAGGGTATAAAACCCAGGAACTTTCAGCTTCTCTTGCCTTTTTCTTCACCCAAGAGCATCAAAGCATGTGATCCTGTCCACCATTAAACCATCTTTCCAAACAGCCTCCATGTTTCCAGTGTCTTTCTCACCACTTGGAACTGAACCCAGGTGGACGTTTCTTTCAACACCTGGAACAAAATCCCTGTAAACCTGCAATTAAGCAAAAAAATTCCAACCACAAACACAGTTCTTGTCAAGCATTTGATTTCATGTACAATACAGACAATCATGTGTTTCTGCGTGTGAAGGCATCTGCTAAGTCTTCATCCCCTCTACCAAACTGTTTCTTTCCTGGTGCAGAAGGAAGGAACACCTAGTGTCCCACTTTCCATCTTCATCCTGTTCCTGCTTTGTACAGGACTTATGACCACAAGGCAGCCCCAAATTCCTGTCGTTAAGTGAAACATTTGTTAAGTGAGTTTAGCCCCATTTTAGAATTTTTCTTGCCACAGTTGTTAAGTGAATCACTGCAGTTTACAGACTTACAGATGAACAGAGTTGGAAGGGACCTTGTAGGTCATCTAGTCCAACCCCCTCCTCCCACCCAAGCAGACCCTACACCAGTGGTCCCCAGCCATTCATTCTTTGCAGCCCGGTAAAATAAAAATGAAATGATCCATGGACCAGTACCGGCATTAGCACACACGACCAAGGAAAGGCGAGCCAAGCGACCAGCAGCCAGCCATCCCCCGCTTCTTCCCGCCACCTTCAAATCTTCCTTTGTACCTTCGATGGGCTTTTCAGGCTCTTTCTTAATCTCCTCCTGAGGAATGCGAGACTCCATCACCATCGGGATGGCTCTTTGTTCAAAGCCGCCCCCACCTTTGACAAAACTAAGGCGTGAGGATTCCTTCAGCACCCAAACTCCGCTTTCCAACCAGAAAAGCTCACCCGGAAGCACTTTCTCAAGCGTCGTCGAAACAAGATGGCAGCGCCCAAGTACCGGCGGCCCGGTACAAAATGATGCATGGACCGGTGCTGGTCCAGGGCCCAGTGGTTGGGGACCCCTGCCCTACACCATTTTTGACAGATGGCAGTCCAGTTGATAAATTACTAACCCGGGTGTTAAGTGAATCTGGCTGCCCCATTGACTTTGCTTGTCAGAAGGTCTCAAAAAGTCATCACATAACCCTGGGATGCTGCAATGGTCACAAATATGAATCAGTTGCCAAGCATCTGAATTATGATCATGTAACCACAGGGATTCCGCAATGGTTGTAAGTGTGAAAAACAGCCATAAGTCCATTTTTTCAGTGCCATTGTTACTTTGAATGGTCACGAAATGAACTATTGTAAGTTGAGAACTACCTGTGCATATCTAGATCTCCCATTTAAGGAGCGGCCATTCGTCAATTTTAATTATTTTATGTACAGGTAGAAACAATTTACAAACAAGCCTTTCCCACCCCATCCAAGAAAGAGAAAATTAAACTTTTGTGGCAAATGGTGTCATGATTTGATTTAACCACTAAATGGCACTGGACTGAGCTTCATTGACATAGGGCTGTTTTGGTTATTCGGTTGTTGATCAGTGACAACGCTTCATTTAATATTCTGTTTCTCATATCCAATCTTTATTTTCATATATAGGGATGTTGAATTTTCCTTTGCAACGTGTGAAGCAACATGCAAATCTCCCTTCTGGTTAACCACTAAGGTCTCACCACCAGAACTGCCAAATTTCAGCCAGAAGAGACAAAAAGAAGACAAAATCTCCTTTAATGCCAGGATTTCTTTTATTTTTTTAACAAGAGGATCCTTTACATACATTTCATATGTAAAAAAAATTAAACTTTCGAGCCTATATGGATATCAATTGAAATTTCAGAAGCAAAATATTAAAATGGTGTTTAATTGGCCAGAGAGGCAGAGTTTTAAAGAGGCATCTTCCCATATTTTGGGGAGTGGCTGGATGAGATACAGATAGTTCTTGACTTACAACCATTTCTTTAGTCACCATTCAGAGTTAAAACGGCCACTGAAAAAAAATTACATATGACCAATTTTCACACTTATGACTGTCACAGCATCCCCGTGGCCCAGTGGTGGGATTCAAATTTTTTTTACTACTGGTGGGTGTGGCTTGGTGGGCATGGCTTGATGGGTGTAGCAGGGGAAGGATACTGCAAAATCCCCATTCCCTCCCCACCCCACTAACCTGCTTTCCAGCTCCATTCTCCTATGCAGGGCAACCAAAGAAGACCCAACCCATCAACTGGGACTCAGGAGGCAAAGAATAGATGGGGGCGGAGCCAGTCAGAGGTGGGATTTGCAGGTTCTCCAAACTACTCAAAATTTTTGCTACAGGTTCTCCAAAACTGGTCAGAACCTGCTGAATACCACCTCTGCCCCATGGCCATTTATTTATATTTGGATGCTTGACCACTGACTCACATTTATGACCTGTCCCGAAGTCACGTGATCCTATTTTGTGACCTTCTGACAAGCAAAGTCAAAGGAGAAAGCAGATTCACCTCACAACTGTGTTACTAATTTAAGAACCACAGTCATTCACTTAACAATCATGGCAAGAATGGCCGTAACGTGAGGCAAAACTCACTGAACAACGGTCTCGCATAGCAAATCTAAATTTTGGGCTCCGTTGAAGTCGTAAGTCGAGGGCTACCTGTACCAGATTTTTATTTAGTCATAAATAAATAGTTTTTCTGGCTGTCAGTTGTTGTTGCTGTTTTATCCTTTCTTTTTGTGTAGATCATATGCTTTCTCACCCTGATTTAGAAATGGCAGCCCACTCCACATTGTGGTAAAATAGCACCAAAACGTTGTGGTAAAATAGCACCCTTTGGTAAATACCACATTGTGGTAAAGTTGCACCCTTTTTCCTCACACTTCTCCACTTGACTGGTCAATTGGCTCGGATGCCATAACCAACCCACAGGAGTTACTGAATGGAGTTCGGCACGACTGGCCTTGAATTGAGACATTGGTACATTTTAAAAAAAATCCTCCCTCTTGTTTTTCTGTTGTTTTTTTTCTTTCTTTTTAATGTGGAGGAGTCTCAGACAGCCAAGGAAGAACAACGGGGAATGTGTTCTCCTTTGGGGAAGAGAAAGTTTGGCTTGCTGAGTCCAACAGGACTTATTCATGGGCCGCGTGGTGACATTCGATCCAGTTTACAGAAATGGAAGTTGCACCTCTGATTAAGCTGCTTTTTCTCTAGAGAGCTGGAAGAGTAGAAATTCCACAGGGTCATAGGTGAGGTATTTTAGACACTGTCATTGCAGCCTCAGAGTAAAATTTGTCCTTCCAGCTGTCCAAGGAACAGCAGGGGGATCATTTGGAAATGAGGACATTTGGAAGGGAAGAAAAAAAACATGTTTCCTCTGACTTGAACTTTAGAATCGCTTTAGAAGAGCAGAGTTGGAAGGGACCTTGGAGGTCTTCTTGTCCAACCCTGCTGCTCAGGCAGTAAATCCTCTGCCATTTTAGACAAATAGTTGTCCAAGCTCTTCTTAAAAACTTCCAGTTTTGGAGGATTCACAGCTTCTGGAGGTAAGTTGTTCCACTAGTTAATTAATTGTTTTGTCAGGAAATTTCTCCTTAGTTCTAAGTTGCTTCTCTCCTTGATTAGTTTCCACCCATTGCTTCTTGTCCTGCCCTCAGGTGCTTTGGAGAATAGCTGGACTCCCTCTTCTTTGTGGCAGCCCCTGAGCTATTGGAAGACTGCTATCATGTCACCCCTAGTCCTTCTTTTCATTAAATTAGACACACCCAATTCCAGCAACCATTCTTTGTTTTATCCTCCAGTCCCCTAATCCTCTTTATTGCTCTTCTCTGCACTTTTTCTAGAGTCTCAGCATCTTTTCAAATTGTGGTGACCAAAACTGGATGCAGTATTCCAAGTGTGGCTTTACCAAGATATTATAAAGTAGTATTAACACTTCATCTGATCTTGATTCTATCTCTCTCTTTATGCAGCCTAGAACTGTGCTGTTGGCTCTTCTTTCTCTCTCTGCAGAGGAGGAGGAAAGCACCTGCAGAAATCTTAAAACACACTCAAAGAGAGGAAGGGGTGAGATCAGCCATGGTGGCGCTCAATTCAAAGGTAGATCCAGGTTGTCCTCGAATTATGATGAAAATTGAGCCCCAAATTTCTGTGGCTCAACAAGAAAGTTGTTCAACAGGTTTTGCCCCATTTTACAAACGTTCAGTTTGGTATTTTCCTACAGATATTTCATTACCCAAACTAGGAAGCATTATCACCAATGGTAGTATGCTACCGGTTCAGACTGGTTCACCCGATCCGGTAGTAAAAAAAAAAAATCCTCCAACAATCGCTGAGAGGAGAAAGAAAAGCACAAAAAAAAGCCCTGCGCTTTTCTGTTCTTTCTCCTCCCAGCTGATTGGTGCTGCAGACCTCAGCTGGTGTGGGAAAAGCTGCACACACACATTAGGCACATGCGTGCACGATCACCAAACCGGTAGTGGAACAGATAGGATCATCACTGCTGATCATCACTCACCCTCACTCTGATGTTGTTACCTAGTTTGGCTCATGAAACGTCTGCAAGCAAACAACCAAGCTCAGAGCCCACCTCATTTCAACCCTGAGCTACAAATATTCTCCTTTATCAGAAAGGGATTTATTCTTCAAGAAATATTAAATGGAGGCAGGAAGGTTCATGAGTGCTATCATCTGGATTCTTCCTATTACGAGAATAATAAGTTCAAAAGTACCAGCTATGAATTGCAATGAGTGTCTTGACTTTTTCTCTGTTTGGAAAAAGAAAGAGGATTCTCTTGGGCTGGATCATCCATTTCCGGAGGATTGCTGGAAAAATCTCGACCCAATATGGGGCTCGGAAGATCCCGCACCTCTTTCTTGAAATGGCAAAAATAAGGAGGTTTCCTGTTAAGACATTCTAACTGATTAGGTCAGCGATAGAAGCTTGAGTTGAGGCATCAAGAGTGCCACACTCATAAAATGGCCGCCGTTGCACCAGGGCCAGCCAAATGGTAGGCATTGCTCTCCAATAGCAATAGCAATAATACTTAGACTTATATACCACTTCAGAATGCTTTACAGCCCTCTCTAAGTGGTTTATGGAGTCAACATATTGACCCCAACAATCTGGGTCCTCGTTTTAGGATGGAAGGCTGAGTCAACCTTGAGCCAGTCAGGATCAAACTGCTAAATTGCAGGCATCTGGCAGTCAGTAGAAGTGGCCTACAGCACTGCACTCAAAGCACTGTGCCACTGTGGCTCATATAGCAGTAGCACTTAGACATATATATCACTTCACAGTGTTTTACAGCCCTCTCTAAACGTTTTTACAGAGTCAGCCTATTGCCTAGCAGTGATATGTTGCCAGTTCGGACCGGTTCGGCTGAACTGGTAGTAAAAAAAAACCTACTGGTACAACCAAACCATTTCCTCTAATAATCAGCTGAGAGGATAAAAAAAGTGACAAGCACATGGATGCATGGCTCCTTTACGTTTCTTCATCCTCTCCACTGATTGGTGTGTTGGGGTGCGTGCATTTGCATGCAATCACCCACCCAACCGGTAGTGACTATGTAGGAACCCACTACTATTTCCCCCAACAATCCAGGACCTCATTTTACCCACCACGGAAGGATGGAAGGCTGAGTCAACTTTGAGCCTGGTGGGATTTGAACTGCCAAATTGCAGGCAGCCGGCAGTCAGCAGAAGTAGCCTTTCAGTTAAGGGAATCATGCAGTTATTAAGTGAATCTGGCTTCCCCCACTGTTGTGGCTTGTTGGAAGTTGGCTGGGAAGGTCACCGATTGTGTTCACATAACCCTGGGCCACTGCCATTGTCGTAAATAAATAAGCAACCGAATCTCGATCACGTGGTTGTGAGGAGGCTGAAACTTACGGTTGTAAATGTGAGCAGCGATTCTACATGTTTCAATGCCGTTTTAACTTCCATTGCTAAATGAATGGTGGTAAGTTGAGAACTACCTGTAATAATTCTCACCATTCCCCCTCCTGCCCCCCCCCAGTTAATGTAGCTTAATGGAAGTGATGGTTTTAACACTGCAGCGGGTTAGTTATAGTAACTTTCAGTTAAATGTCTATGGAGATTCTCAGTCATACGAGTCATAGTTGTCCTAAAGGTGCATTTTCTCAAGAGGCAATTGGACTTTCTGGTTTTTCGTTGAAGACGTTTCGCTTCTCATCCAAGGAGCTTCTTCAGCTCTGGGAACTGAAGAAGCTCCTTGAATGAGAAACAAAATGTCTTCAAAGAAAAAAAAACCAGAAAGTCCAGTTGCCTCTTGAAAAAAAAAAAAAAAAGCACCTTTGGGTTAACTTTCAGTAAAATTATATATTGAAAAAAAACACTGTGGAAGGTATCAAACTGAAGAAATTATTGTTGCGTAACTTCATGAAGTTACTAGACCTTGTAAAAATAATCTCTCCTTTTGACTCAAACTCAACTCCTGACCGTCTATGGCAGAGGTCCCCAAACTTGGCAATTTTAAGACTTGTGGACTTCAACTCCCAGAATTCTCTGGCCAGCTGGCTGGAAAATTCTGGGAGTTGAAGTCCATAAGTCTTAAAGTTGCCAAGTTTGGAGACCCCCTAGTTTTACGGAGATTCTCAGTCTTCCAGGTCATGGTTGTTCCAAAGGTGCTTTTTCAAACGGCAACTGGATTCATCCAAGAAGTTTTTTTCCACAGATGACTGCAAGGAATATAAATCCTTCCGTTCTCCATCATTCAGTCGGAACTGAAGAAGCTTCTTGAATGAGGAGCAAAACATCTTCAAGGAAGAACAAAGTCCAGTTGGTTTTTCGAAAAAGAACCTTTGGCTCAACTCCTGACAAATTCATGGAGGTGATCATGGGGTTGTCTTGGCAGCATTAGAAAAATCTTTGACACAAGGTGTACTTCTATCTTCTGAGTTTAGCCTACAGCCCTAGGATACCCAGCGGTGTCCAGTACAATACTCATCAACTCTGGCTATCTTTAACTACTTAAATGTCAGCCATGGATGACAAATGTTGCATCGTAGGTGGATACTAAAAGGATGAACTCCCCTAAAGTTTCTCAAATGTTTAGACTGGGAAAAACAACACAAATGCCCACCAAATAGGCCTGAAATGTTGCTTTCTGTTGAAATTGGATGAATTCCCAAATAAAACCATCCCTAACATACTAAATAGATCATGGCAGCTCCTTGAGAAACAAGATACGACCTTAAGGACTGGTGTCCTCAAAGAAGATGGCATCAATGTATGAATTGCAGGTAAGGGTAGTCCTCGTCTTAGGACAACTGAGCCCAAAATTTAAGCGAGACATTTGTTAAATGAATTTTGCCCTATTTTATGACCTTTCTCGCCACAGTTGTTAAGTGAATCACTGCAGTTGCTAAGTTAGTCACATGGCTGTTAAATGGATCTGTTGCTTCTCCATTGAGTTTGCTTTATCAGAAGGTCGCAAAAAGTGATTGCGTGACTCTGGGGACATGGCAACTGTCATAAATATGAGTCAGTTGCCAAGCGGCTGAATTTTGATCACGTGACCATTGGGGATGCTGCAACAGTTGTTAAGTGTAAAGAACAGTCATAAGTCACTTTTTTTCCAGTGCCAGTTTGTCTGAAGGAAGCTGGAGCTGCCAGCCACTAAACGAATGGTTGTAAGTCAAGGATTACCTGTATCGTCCTTGTAATTTCACCTCAGACCATTCCATCCTGATCAATTTATTACATTTTTCTTTCTTTCTCACCAGATTCCAACAGTTCTGAAATCTGAAAACATTTAGATCACCAGATGAATGCGTTCAGCAAATCCACCGATAATCATATTTGAGGTATTTTCGAACGTGTTCTTAAAAGTGCAGGAAAAAAAAGAGAGAGTGATGGGACAGACATACACACACATGCAGAGAATGTGACATGAGCCATCATCTTCACCTCTTCCTCCCAGAATTTACAACACACACACACACACACACACACAAAGTACAGAAATAAAGCAATTAAAAACCCAGGTAGAAGTAATAAAAATAGAGAGAGAATTAGACTTGACGTATGAGGTAATCTTTCACATCTTGGGAAAGTGTTGGTTTCTTTTTTTTACACACAGCAGTTCAGCCATTTCAAGCCAGCCAAAGACAATCCGTGGTCAATGACAGGAAAGCAGAGACATGGGATGGAAAATTAAGGCTTCCTTCTGAATTTATATGAATTCCTTTGGTGTTTTCCTCCTTAGCATAGCTGAAGGACCCCATGTCATTTTTAACCCTCTCCCCCAAAGTGGTTCAATTTGTAGGTTAGGCCTCAAATGAGCTCCATGGATGGAGTTGAAAGTATCTCAGATCACGATCTGCCTTTCTGCCCCATGGCACTGCTAGTAAAGGCAGTTCCTGAGTAACGGTGATTATCTCTTCACTTGAGAATTCACAAAGAATTGCTATCCAAAGCGAAACTTGAGTCTGTACTTGACCGGTTTCTTCTGAGGAACTTTGGGCTTGGCTGGAAGGACCACCGGTGGTCGTTTCTTCTCAGGGACAGCCACTGTGAAAGAAAGTTCCGGGGGTTCAGTTTGTTGGAACCGTGGAAGGAAATGAGTGGAGACATGCTGAGGTTTTACTCGTGGGCTGCATCCACGTTTGGCTTTGCCTCTCTTGTTCAAAGCCACGTACCACTCCCTTCCCGTTTTCACAGTCCTGTGAACTGCTGAGGAGTAGGTGTTGTAGCTGTTTTCTTCAAACCGCTCCCTGAACTTACAGTCATCAGTAAATTTGGCCTGAAAAAGGAAAAAAAAAGCAGGAATCAACAAAAAGGAGATTGATTTGCATTAGCATTAAATCTCATTACAGATCCCTCCTACTCAGAAGTGGAATTCAGCAGGTTCTGATCAGTTCTGGAGAACCGGTAGGAGAAATTTTGAGCAGTTTGGAGAACTGGCAAATCCCACCTCTGACTGGCCCCGCCCACCTCTATTCTCTGCCTCCCGAGTCCCATCTGATTGGCTGGCTCTTCATTCATTGCCCTGCACAGGAGAATGGAGCTGGAAAGCAGGTTAGTGGGGTGGGGAGGGAAAGGGATTTTGCAATAACCTTCCCCCTGGAGTGGGGAGGGAATGGGGAGTTTGCAGTATCCTTCCCCTGCCACGCCCACCAAGCCACGCCCACAGAACTGGTAGTAAAATAATTTTGAATCCCACCATTGCTCCTACTTTCTTTCATCTAATATTTAGTGGCTGTTCCAGAGCATCAGAACTCAAACCACCAAACCTGGCATCTTCCTTTCTTCTTTTTGGCTTTGTGAAACTAACAAATAAAGGTATACTATAGGTAGTCCTCATCTCACAACTGTTCATTTGTTGATTGCCTGAAGTTACAACAGCACTGAAAATAAGTGAGGTAAGAGCATTTTGTACACTGCTGACTTTTGCAGCATCCCACGGTCATGCGAACAAAATACGGTTGTTTGGCAACTGACTCATATTTATAATTTTAAATAATTTTAATATGTATGTAAGTACAGTGGTGTTGACTGCCCAGTTGGTGAATCCAAAAAAAGAAACTCCTGGGACATTTTGTCAAGAGTAAAAACAGTTACTTAATAAACAACCAGCTCTGGGCTTCCCGCATAAAACGCGGGAAGTTCATCCCCTTCTTCTCCCTGTGGGCCACCCACAATTCATTATGTCCACCAATCATTTCTGTTCTGTTATGGGAAGCAGACAACCATGCTGGGACATCTTCTCAGGGTATCCTTGCAGGGAAAGCAATGTCTCATGGGAACCAATGATGCTTGGATGCCATTCTCCCCCACCCTTGCATTCCTTTCCATGCCTCTCCCCTTTCTTTGTTAAGCTATGAGCAAAGTGGAATATAGATGAAAGTGCGAGGCAGTGTTGACAAGTGGATTATGGTACTGAGTTAATGAAAGAACTAACTGCTACGACATCATCATTAATCAAATCATGGATAAGAATGAAAAATGCTATTTCTGCAGGCACACCATAAGTTATGAGACATGGGATATGCTTGATGATTGGTTTTCAAGTATCTTATTATGGGTAGGTGTCCATCTTCTACCTATCAATGACATCGTGGCTTGACTACCATATTGTGCTTTGCATGGGGGCCATCCTTAAAGATGGTCAGATCTGTGTAGTAAAGAGGTTTAGTACTGTTCATAACACATATATACTGTGTTTCCCGGAATATAAGACCCAGCTGGAAAATAAACCTAGCATGGTTTTTTTAAATTGCTCATAATATAAGCCCTACTCCAAAAATAACCCGTTAATATCATCAGCCAGAGGGATGCATTTATTACCACATTTTCCCCAAAATAAGACCTGACTGGAAAATAAGCCCTAATGAGCCTTTTGGAGCAAAAATTAATATAAGACCCAGTCCTATTTTCAGGGAAACATGGTAGGATATCAGATCACGTTATTTGCAAATCCAAATTTAAAGGTACTATCGATCTAAAAAGTTTTTAAGAGGTATTTGAAAACACATTCAACAAATTAATCTATAGCTTGCATCCAAATATTTATTGGTAAGTAAGTTCCAGTTATGTGTTAGCCTTGTGAGGTAGTTCAAATAAGGAGTAAAACCAAGAGTAGTAAGTCTGTCTTCATTATAAGTCTATATTGACAGAATCTTGCAAGATTCTAGTATTTCGCTCCTCCTTTCCACCTTGAAATCCTTCCCATGCTCCTTCCTCTCCCTCTATGAACTATTTCACATGGTTGTCCCATCTGTGGTTTTCTTCCTATCTCCCAAGGTGATTCCTACATGCCATTACATCATAAAGATCAATTAAATTTATCATGATTAATTAGAAATGGAAAAGCAAGGTTCTAATGATCTGGAGGGCTGAATATAGCCCCTCCAGTCCAAATCTTCATTTGAATATGATGGCCACCAAGTGAACTCTGGACTACACCAGAGATTAAAAACCTGTGAATCTTCAGATATTGCTTGAGTAAATTCTCATCTGATTGGGAATTATAGTTTGGGAATTATAGTTCTACATCTGGATGCTCAGTCACAGATACCCATTCATTTTCTTGACCTCATAAAGAGAAAGGAGATGTTAAGATTCTAAACCAGGGGTATCAAACTCAAGGCTCACGGGCCGGATTTGGCCCCCAATGTGGTCGGATCCATCCCACAGGGCCATCCTGGAAAATGCAAGGAGCCAGGCTCAGATTGCTTTGACCCCATCTGCCTGCATCGCTTTGGCCCATCTACCCACTGCAAAGAGGAAACACTGGGACAGTGTCGCTTCAGCCCAGTCTACCCAGTGTGAGGAGTAAGCATGCCAGCAGTTTGGGGAGCGGTGTCAAAGCTGACCATGCCCACCCAGTCAGCCACACCCTGTGAGTGGTGTCAAGCTGGTGACACCCACCTGGTAGGCCCCACCCATCCAGTCAGCCACACCTGGCCACCCCCCACCCACCCCCGAGGCTAAACCTCAGCCCTGATACAGCACTCAATGAAATTGGGTGTGACACCCCTGTTCTAAACAATAATACAAGCTGTTTATTTTGGTAATCAATGCCCTTGACTGATCAATTTTCCACATTAACCTCGCTTTCATCTCCACCTGCATTTAACTGGAGAGAAAAGGAAGCAGCGGTTTTGAAGAAGTGCTTCCAAATGTTTCATTTCGTATCCTTCCCGGGGGGGGGCTTCTGGAGGTTCGCAGGGGTTCGGGAAGAGCCCCTAGCTAAGATTCTGTGCAGTTTGGAGAACCCCCAAATCCCATTCCTGGCTGGCTCCACCCTCCCCTCGTAGGAGGACCCACATGGTCTGTTTTGGATGCAGGTAAGTGCAGGATGTGCGCAGAGGCTCGGTTAAGGTGAAAACGGGCCTCCTGGAAGTTTGGGAAGGCTGGAAATGGGCCTGTTTCCAGCTTCCAGAGAGCCTTCGGAGCCTGGGCGGCCGTTTTCATCCTCCTGGAGGCTTGAGGAAAGCCTCCGGAGCAGGGAAGGCAAAAACATCCCCCACACCGCCATGGTGCAGGAGGCTGACTAGGCCACGCCCAGCAACTGGGCATCTAAAATTTTTGAAGCCTACCCCTGATCCTTCCCCATTCTGGTTTGCTGGTGGAGGAAGACCAGTTCTGCTATTTCCTCCTCCCTCCCAAGAAGGTGGGAGCTACGGATCCAGAAAACAACGGAGAGAAGCTAAAGATGATCTGCTTGCCTGGTCATGAATTCCTCTCGCCGACTTGATCCGCTCTAAATCTGAGAAGACGACGTCACAGGATGGTCTTAAGTTTGTTTTGGAAAGGAAACATGTCTCCCGTCTATCAACAGGTCTTCTTCAATTTGGGTGAGTTGGGAAGGGTGACCGGGGAAGTCAGAGGTCTACTCACTACGATATGGAAGAGGGGGAAATTGTGGTGAGAGAAACTGTCAACAAAGCGGATTCTCTTCTCCTCTCAATTTCTCATGAAGGATGGTTTTTCTGGCAAACTTTTCCTGTTCCTCTTTTCTCAAGGGCTCTGGGTTTTGTTTTGTTTTTTGACAGAGTCAGGATTGTCTAAGCCAAGAGTGGCAAACTCAATTTCTTGATGAAACTTGATGAGGGCCTCCTCGGTGGGGAGGGGCTGGCCAAGGTAGGTGTAGCCAGTATGGAAGTGGCCAACTCGACATCACTCATGTTGGGGAGGGCACCTGTGGTGGCCAAGTGCTAAGGCAGGACTTCCCTCAGACCCTCCTTCACTTTCATTATAATCTTCCTTCCTTTCCTCTTCATTCTCCTTTCTTCTTCCTTCCCCTCTTTCCTTCTTTTTCCTTTCGTCCTTGCTCTCTTCCCATCTTTCCTTCTTTTTGCCTTTCCTCTTTTATTTTTTCCTTTCCTGCCCCTTCTTACATGCTCAAATGCAAAAGGGGGAAACATTTCTCCTTTTGTTTTGTTTTTAGTTTGTTTTGCTAGCCCTCTGCCAGCAAACACAGAGTTTGGAGGGGCCATGCCTCCCCCAAGCTCCCTTCTTGCTGGCAGAGGCACTGCGGGCCAGTCCTTTCCTTTGTCCAGAGCATCCCCGTGGGCCGGATCTAAGCACTCATGGGCCACATCTGGCCCGTGGGCCTTGAGTTTGACACCTCTGGTCTAAGCCTTAGAGATCTCCACCACAGCCCACCTAGTCTTCTCAGAAACTTGCATTAACTCACAGCTTCAACCCTCTGGGGTTGTGTTAGTTTGTCTCTGACTACTTCCTAAGGCTGCCAGCTTTTGAAAACAAAGAGTACAGCCGTTGCTTCCTCCATCGGCTAAAGAATGGACTGAGATGACCTTTCTCTCAGTGGGACTGGAGAAAAAGATTGAGTTGCAAAGTTGCGAACTCAGCTTGGCAGTAGAAGTGCATTGTCCGAAGATAAAATGAAGAACTTTTTGGAAGCTGAAAAAGGCACAGGAGGTGGAATTCTGATCCTTCCATTTTGCAGGCTTGCAAGAAGCACATATACTTAAAGATAAGGGATCTCCAGCAATAAAGCAGAAATAGTTTCTAAGCCTCCTTTTAAAATCTTGCTGTATGTTGAACCTTATTAAGGTAAAGGTTCCCCTTGCACATACCTCCTAGTCGTTCCCAGCTCTAGGGGGTGGTGCTCATCTCCGTTACAAAGACAAAGAGCCAGCGATGTCCGAAGACATCTCCGTGGTCATGTGGCCGGCATGACTAAATGCCGAAGGCACACAGAACACGGTTCTCTTCCCACCAAAGGGGTCCCTATTTTTCTACTTGCATTTTTTTACATGCTTTCAAACTGCTAGGTCAGCAGAAGCTGGGACCAGTAACGGGAGCTCACTCCATTACATGGTGTTAGGGATTCAAACCGCCAAATTACTGACCTTGCTGATTGACAAGCTCAGCATCTTAGCCACCATGTCCCTCCTGCACCTTATTAGATGTGCCTTTTCTTTCATGTTGTGTCATTCCAGTAAATCATAGCAAGGAGAAGAACTTGACCATCCTTGATTGACCTTCATAAAGCTATCCAGGGTTGGATCTGGTTAGCGTGGGAGAGAAGATCACCAAGAAATCCTAGGATTGTAGAGGAGAAAGATGTAATGATATGTGGGAATGACCTTGGCATGGGAAGAGAGGCTCTCTAGGGAATGATCAGATAACAGCAGGGCGGAACCTGCAGCCACAAAAAGGGATATAGAAAGAAACTCAAAAAAGAAACTTCTCTAACTTAGCAGGCTGTTAAAAAAAGATGGCGGGAGATTAGTACTTTCAGAGTGGCAAGAATCTATTCATGTAGCTTACAATGAAGTAGAATTAGCTCAGATTCTTATGTTTTCTGCCTGGTCTACTTGGGAAGGTTTACCATAAGGAAGTCAACCCAGTAGTTAAGTGAATCTGGCTTCCCCGTTGACTTTACTCATCAAAAGGTTGCAAAAGGTGATCATGTGATCCCAGGGCACTGCCACGGTCATAAATACGAGTTGCCAAGTGTCTAAATTTTGATTATATTACCGTGGGGATGTTGCAATGGTTATAAATGTGAGAAACAGTCATAAGCCCCTTTCTTTAGCCTTGCTGTAACTTTGAACAGTCACTAAATGAATCATTGTAAGTCGAGAACTACCTGTAGCATTTTCTACCTCAAAAAATGCTGAAACCCATGCTGTAAATTTTCAGCAATCATGATGCTGAAATTCAACGTTGCAATCAGAGCAGATTCTGGGATTGTCAAAAACAAAACACACTAGAATAAAATGAAAAAAAAAAATTATTCCAAAGCTCACAAAACAACTCACCTCTGTTATATGGGAATAATAAATATATAAACATAAGTCTGGACTGTGACAAAATGTCATCTTTTTTTAATTATTTCAGGTATGAAATAATACACATCAAATGTTGGGAGAGCTTTTCTAGACAAAAACTCCAGAAAAACACATCGCTGGAATGTCTAGTGTTATTCTACTCTGGTAAACCTCCCTTCCAAAATGAATAAAGGCTGCTTCCAATCCAACCAACATCTGCTAGGAAAGTTAGGTCTTCCCTCTAATCTTTGTCTGGCCATTCGTACCACAACACAGAGGCAAAAACAGTGGTGTGAACTTATCTACAGCTACTGAGGTGAGACCTGTGTGTTCCAGCCAAGCTCTGTGTCAAGCAGAAGAGCACTTGTTTCGTCTCCTGGGACATTAATTTTGCTCAGCTGCCTTTGCCATCAGCAAGGAAAAGAATAGCACACTAGAAAAAAAAAAGCCTTGGTAAATTTTGCTCTTTTTTAATTTAAATAAGCTCCAGACAACAGCATCTAAACCAGGTCCTTCCTTACCAACAGTAATACCAGGTTAAGTTTATTGTCCCAAAGGTGATTTTTTTTTTTCAAGAGGCAACTGGACTTTTCTTGTTGTTTTTTTTCCCTTGAAAACATTTTCCTTCTCATCCAAGAAACTTGTTCAACTCTGACTGGATGGTGGGGAATGGAAGGATTTATACTCCTTGGCTTGCAGACAGCTGGTCATTTGCATTCTTTTAGCAAATTATTGAGGCCCCCTAGAGGTGTATCTGTGTCATCAGAGTCACATGAGTGGTGCAATTGGGTGTGGAGCCTTTCAACAGTTCCAAGAAGGCTCCACACCCATTTGCACCACTTAGGTGACCCTGATGACACAGAGAAATCTCCAGGTGGCCTTAATGACTCTCACTAAAAGGAATGCAAATGACTAGCTGTCTGCAAGGAGTATAAATCCTTCCATTCCCCACCATCCAGTCAGAGTTGAAGGAGCTTCTTTGGGTGAGAAGTGAAACAGATTGAAAGAAAAACCAGAAAGTACAGTGGACTCTTGAAAAAAGCACCTTTGGGACAACCAGGACCTGGATGACTGAGAATCTCCATAGACAATTAATTTTATTATCTCACGTAATCATCCACTGATTATACATCATGCCTGAGACTGGATATAAGAGATCTGTGATCTTACCCAGGTGATTTAAAGAAATATTGTTTGAAATATTCTCATGAACAAGAACAGGTTGAAAAAAATCAACCAGCTGCATTGCCTTGGTAAAGAATGGGAAAGGTCAGGGGTTGCTCGGCTGCAAGTCCTACCCACATGGTTAGAGATAAGGCATTCTAGGAAATGTTAAGTAACACCTGGAGCAGTACAGACTCCCTGCACCATTCAGAAACTTTGTTCCTTATCAGGTGTTTCTACACAAACTCACTTGTGATATTTTTCCACCACCTTATGTTTTTGATATAGAAGCATATATAATTTTATATACTGCTTATCATTTCTCTTTGTCCTTCAAGTTCTTGCTTTACTTCTCCCTGGGGAAGTCATCCATTGTGACCATCTTCCTCCACCTACATTTATCTCACACCTGTTTCATTTTGCATTGAATACACACCTGTTTAAAATGCATTCCTAATAGCAATAGCACTTAGACTTATATACCACTTCACAGTGCTTTTACAGCACTCTTTAAGTGGTTTCCAAAGTCAGCCTATTGCCCCTAACAATCTGGGTCTTCATTTTACGGACCTCGATAAGGATGGAAAGCTGAGTCAACCTTGAGCCGGTCAGGATCGAATTGTTGGTGGGTGGCAGTCAGCAGAAGTAGCCTGCAGTACTTCATTCTAACCACAATGCCACCAGGACTCCTTCTTGATGCTCTCCAATCAACACTTCTTTTGCCTCCATTATCATATCTCAACTCCAGACCCATCTATTTTTCCTAATTTATTGTACTATACTTAGCAGGATGTACTTCCCTAGCAGTTAAGACACTGGACTTGTTGACCAGAGGCTTGGGAGTTTAAGAGCCATATACCAAATGATGGGGCGAGCTCCCATTCTTGCCCCGCTCCTGCCAACTTAGCAATTCAAAAGCATGCAAGTGCGAGTAGATAAATAGGTATCCCATTGGTGGGAAGGTAACATGGCACCAGTGGTGTGTTTCAAAAAATTTTCCTATCAGTGCAGAGCTTGCTTTGGAGCTTGCTTTGTGCGTGCATGCGCAGTGATCAAACCAAAAAAATCTGCCTCTGCCTCCCAGCAATTTGCCTCCTTGTAGCAAACAGTAAACAGCCTGTTTCAGTTTCAGTTTTGGTTTCAGCACAGCCTGATTAGCACAAGCAGCAGATTGTCGGTTGGATTTGCCTCCTGATGATCAGCTGTTTCAGGCTGCAGGGACTACCATAGCTGATTGCCACCTCCATGCGCCCCATTTTCAGCCTGCGCATACCCCGTTTTTAGCCTCCACAGGTGCATGGAGGCTGAAAACAGGTTGTGCGGAGGCAGCAATAGGCTGTGGCAATCCCTGCAGCCTGAAACAGCTGATCATCGGGAGGCTGATCCAATTAACAATCAGCTACTTGTGCTAATCTGGCTGTGCTGAAGCTGAAACTGAAGCAGGCTGCTTACTGCAAGGAGGCACATGACTGGGAGGCAGAGGGTGGGAGCCAGCAAGTGGGCAGAGCCAGTCAAAATTTTCCCTATCAGTCCACAAGGACCAGTCAGTACCGGCTGAATACCATCCCTGCATGGCACCTTGGTGTATAGTCATGCCAGCCCTATGACCATAGAAGAATTTTGTGAAAATCCTGGCTTTCTGGGCTAAGAAAGGAAGCTAACACTGATCCCCCTAGCATTGGACACAATTGGATAGGGGAAACCTTGGCTTTTTTTTTTTTTAAACCATATACTTTCCTCTTGACTGACCTCTATCTCCTGGGGTGTTTTTGTACAAGGGTGGGATCTAAACCAGGGTTCCTCGACCCCTGGATCGCAGCCAGAAGTGGTATTCAGCTGGTTCTGCCCAGTTCTGAAGAACCAGAAGTGAAAATTTTGAGTAGTTTGGAGAATTGGCAAATCCCACCTCTGACTGGCCCCGCCAACCCCATCTATTCTCTGCCTCCCGAGTCCCAGCTGATCGGCTGAGTCTTCTTTGGTTGCCCTGCACAGGAGAACGGAGCTGGAAAGCAGGTTAGTGGGATGAGGAGGGAATGGGGATTTTACAGTATCCTTCCCCTGCCATGCCCACCAAGCCACACCACATCACGCCTGCCAAGCCACACCCACATAACCGGTAGTAAAAAAAAAATTGAATCCCACAGACCTTGAGCACACCAGAAGTGGTATGTGAGCACATGTTCACAGGCGCACAAACCCACTTGCGAGAACTGTGGGCAAACATGTCCACCACTTGTGCAAATGGAGCTGCGTGTGCATGCACGCTTGACTGCCATACACACGGAACCCTCCCCTTTCTCCCTCCCAGCCAATGCACAAAACCTTTGGGGGGAACTCTTGATTTAAACTATGCCACTTTTTTCCTCTTTCCTTCCAGAACTGATTTTCTGCAGGTAGGAAAAAGAACCAGAGGGACATTATAAGCAAAACAAAAAACAAAGAGAGTGGGGGAGTCACCAAAGAAATACTTCATCCATAAAGCCCATAGATGAGATAAAGTGGATGCACAAGGAACATGGAATACAAAGTCACCCCTTTCATGGAACACGAATCATGGAAATTGGTTTGGATCAATGATTGCATTCGGAGTTTGATTTCTTTTTTTAAAAGGGGGGAAGAAAAGGGAGAAGGAAAAAGAGAGGCAGATCTGCAATCAAAGCTTTAATTGGTTTTGTAATGACTAGATACGGTAAGCCCAGTTTTTCCCAGCCTCTTAATTTATATGACAGATGTACATTCTTGCAAGTCACATGTTAAACCGGTGCAGCTGACATGTCACTCTATACTCTTCCTGCCTCAAGAAAGCTGCTTTCCTGTTTATTCTTTTGCGTTCCGCATGTCTGTTTATCTGTCATGTGCTGCTTAACTTTCTGAGGATTGAAAAACAAAACCAGAAACAATTCCTTATCCCTTGAGTGGTCTCGGTCTGGGAAAGAACTGGGAGTTAACGGTACCGGCTGGGTCTGTTTTATCTGCTTTGCCTTAAACGTCTTTCCTTTTTCCTAAGAGGTTCCATAGCAAAAGAGAAGAAATCACAAGGATTAAAGGAAAAGGAAACCCTCTTTTCAGTCGATTAGTTCTTAACAACTCCCTTTTAAAAAAAAAAAAGATGTTTTCCTTTTGTAAAAAGTGCCTTGCTGCTGCTGCAAAAAATACTGATTTTAAAACTTTGGCATACATTAGGGACATGATGGCTGTTATGGACTAAGCCATACAACCATCAACAGCTTTACTTTACAGCAGGCTTGTAATCCTGCACTTCTCATTGGCCCGTGAATAGAGAGTCGTGATTGGTCATTTTTGGCCAGTCTGATTGGCTGTTAATGGAGCCCCCTGATTGGATGCTTGTGAAAGTGTGGGGAGACAGAGTCATAGTCCCGGAGAAATTGCAATATAGGATATTGAAAATGTTGCACGATGGACATCCAGGCATCGTGCGCATGAAGGCACTAGCCAGGAGTTACACATGGTGGCCTGGCTTAGACAAACAGATAGAGACTTGGATAGCAAAATGCAGCAAATGCCAGGAGACTCGCTCCACTCCTCCAAAAACTCCCCCAACTCAGTGGGAAATGCCTCGAGGTCCTTGGTCCCGTATCCACATTGATTTTGCGGGACCCACAAGAGGACACACTTTCCTCCTAACAGTGGATGCCTATTCAAACTGGCTCGAAGTCCACAAGATGAAAAGCACCACCACAAAGGCAGTCACTAAAAAGCTGAATAAACTATTCGCTACCCATGGATTTCCGGATGTCCTGGTCTCCGATAATGGCCCCCAATTCACTGCCCTGCCATTCGAACAGTACCTAGCAGATCGGGGCATCCGCCATGCCTTAACATCGCCAGCTCACCCTGCGGCCAATGGTAGGGCTGAGTGAATGGTTCAATTTGTAAAACAGACCTTGCACAAAATGGACCACGGCGACATTGATGACAAAATAAACCGAATGCTTCTCCTCCAGCACATAACCCCAAACAGTACCACGAACAAAACCCCAGCTGAACTCCTGATGGGCCAGAAACTTCACTCGCATCTCGATCGCCTCCACCCAAACTACATGCCGGAACAACCCCTGGGATCCAGTAGCAAATGTCGGGCATTCCAGGAAGGTGACCTCGTGTTTGCAAAAAACTTCTCGGGCGACCCATTGTGGGTCCCCGTGACCAAAACACAACTTACGGGACCCCGATCCTATCGCCTACAAACTGCAGATGGTAAGATGTGGAAAGGCCACATAGACCAACTCTGTTCCAGATTAGCACCTAGTCCCATCACAGCCCCGGAACCTCTTGTTGGGGGGTGGGGGAACATTGAGGAGACCGAAGAAGAAATGATAATCGAAACCCAACAGCTTTCACAACCAACCAGGGGATACTCACCATCAGAAGGAGAACCGAGCCAAGGAGCGGCCTCGTCGCGTGACAGCACTGCGATAGATCCAGGGAACCCGGAAGACAGCACTGGCGTAAGCAGGGAAAGCAGCCCAGTGCCACAACTTTCACCATCCAACCCAGCTAGCAGCCCACCGAAACCAGAGCCAGGACAGAAACCTGGGGAACAGCGCAGGTCAGGCAGACAGATGAAGTGACCTGCCTATTTACGAGAATACGTCACCTCACCCCTCAGATGGAACCTAGGGGGAAGGGGTGTTATGGACTAAGCCAACGCAGCGATACAACCCTAAACAGCTTTACTTTACAGCAGGCTTGTAATCCTGCACTTCTCATTGGCCCATGAATAGCGAATCGTGATTGGTCATTTTTGGCCAGTCTGATTGGCTGTTAATGAAGCCCCCTGATTGGACGCTTGTGAAAGCGGTAAGCTCAAATCATTGGTTGTTTTGACAGCAGCCAGCTCTATAAAAGAGCTGCTGCTGCCCAAGTATTTGCTCTGTTCTTTCTTTACAATAAAGAGTTGAAGTCACTGTTCGATGTCTCGTCTCCATTCCTTGCGCCCATGCCCAGGACTTAACAATGGCAAACCTATGGCAGGCATGCCACAGGTGGCACACAGAGCCATTTGTGCAGGCATGTGAGCCCCAGCCAAACCTATCTGCACTGCACATGTGTGCACCTTCCAACGGATTTTCAGCCCATTTGAGGCCATTTTTGGCCTCCCAGAGACTCAAGGGAAGCCTCTGCAGCCTTGGAAGGCCAAAAAAAGGGGCCTTTTGGAAATACCAGAAGTGCTGAAACAGGCTCATTTTCATCCTCCCAAGGCTTTCCTCAAGCCCCCAAGAGGCCAAAAATGGCCTCCTTTGGGCTCCAGAGGGGCTCCGGAGGCTGAAAATGGGCACTTCTGGTATTTCCGCAAGGCCCATTTTTTGGCCTCCCGAGGCTGCAGAGGCTTCCCTTGAGCCTCTAGGAGGCCAAAAATGGTCTCAAACAAGCCAAAAATCAGCTGGGAGGCATGCACATGTGCAGCGCAGGCAAGGGGACAGGGAGAGGGTATGGCGCGTACATGCGCAGGGGGGCAGGGTACACTGCATTGTGGGTGCCGATATGCACTATCATGCATGCGCATGCTTTCTGCACACCATAACAAAAAGGTTCGCCATCACTGCATTAGGGCCTTGAAAATGTATTTGAACAGCAAGAGGATTTATAGCCCAATCCTACACATCCCATGTAAGGGTGTAATACCCCTATATAAGGGTATATAGGATATATATAATCCTATATATATTCGATAGGGTTTGAGACCCTGTCACATGGAGCTTGACATAAGGGTGTGTGATGGTTCAGTGATTAAAGCTATAAAGCTGACAGCCCGGGTTTGAGACCCGAAATCCATGAGAAAGTGTGAGCTCCCATCCTCACTCCAGCTCCTGCCCACCTAGCAGTTCGAAAGCATGCAGATGTGAGTAGATTAATAGGTACCACTTCTGGGGGAAAGTAACAGCATTCCATGCACCTTTGGCATATACCTATGCTGGCCACATGACCACGGAAAGTGTCTTCAAACAACGTTGGCTCCCTTCGCCAAGTAATGGAGATGAGCACCGTAGAATCAGACACAACTGACAAGGAAACCTTCATCTTTTACCTGTACCTCAGTGTTTTTCAACCTTGGTTGCCTGAGGATGTGGGGTCTGGAAAGATTCCTCTGGCTGAGGAATTCTGGGAGTTGAAGTCCACACATCTTCAAGGGCCCAAGGTTGAGAATCCTTCCTGCTCCTTTTTAAAAAAACGAAGATTCCCTCAGATCGAGCTCCCGGAGATCTTACAAACCCATCTGTGTGGCTTTTTAAATTTATTTTTTTGAAAACAATACAGACGGGGCTTCCTTTTTCCAAGGATGGATATTCAACTTTTCAGCTCAGCCTGTAGCTCTGCGATTTTATGGTGATCTGCCACCCAACTCGGTCGCAATCCTGCTTAGTTTGCTGAGATCAGCCGAGCCTGGTTAGGCCCTACCATGTCAGGGATGGTATTCAGCAGGTTCTGGCCCAGTTCTGGAGAACCAGTAGCAGAAATTTTGCATAGTTTGGAGAACCGGCAAATCCCACCTCTGACTGGCCCCACCAACCCCATCTATTCTCTGCCTCCCATTGAGTCCCAGCTGATCAGCTGGGTCTTATTTTGTTGCCCTGCCCAGGAGAATGGAGCTGGAAAGCAGGTTAGTGGGGTGGGGAGGGAATGGGGATTTTGCAGTATCCTTCCCCTGCCATGCCCACCAAGCCAAGCCACACCCACAGAACCAGTAGTAAAAAAAATTGAATCCTACCACTGTATCATGTACATGTTTATGAAGAAGTTTTTAAAACCCATTGAAAGCAATGGGACTTTTCTCCTGTCACATTGCATCAGGTTTCTCTCTCCCCACCCCTGTGTGTGTGTGTGTGTGTGTGTGTGTGTGTGTGTGTGGAGAGAGAGAGAGAGAGAGAGGGAGGGAAGAAGAGAGAGAGAGAGAGAGGGAGGGAGGAAGGATGAGGAAGAGAGAGAGAGAGAACTGAAGCCATCTGTGTTAGGAGCTCAGAATTGGCAGAATCCTTCTTGCTTCCAAATCCAGCTTCCTTCCGACAAACTGCTTTATAATTTAATTAAACCATCCCTTTGGTGGATGCCTGAAATGCAGCTATGGAAAGGCGCCTATAGAATTTCCACCCTCCTTCCCAAAAGAACCGAATGTTATTTTGTGCTTGGCTAGCAATCTTCTAATCCTTGATAACAAAGACTTCCTATGAGTGACAAGCACAGCTCCCGATGAGGTGCTCTTCAAACTCATTAGCCCGTCCGTCTTGCCAAAGCAAGGAAGAACAGCAGATGCTGTTTTTACATGATCAGCGTTATTTAGCCCAGTAATCTTTAGACGTTTGGCTCCAGTTTCAGCTAATTTCTTTACACTGATTTGAAGGAAGGCTTGCAGGTCACAATCCTTCCCAGAATGACCTCCCTTCGCTTGGATCCATCTGTAACAGCGCGTCTGGCTCGAAAACAAGGAGGGGGTTAATTTAATTTTAATTGTCCTTAAATTGAAAGACACGGCTTTAACAGGAAATATTAAAGTAATGTAAAGTTATCTGGGAGGAGAAACTAAGCTTTCTGCATTTTGAGGCATCCATATACCGGCTTGTAAAGCATTATCACAAGCTTATAAATAGCCATAGCACTTAGACTTATGTACCGCTTTACAATGCTTTCCAGCCCTCCCTAAGCAGTTTACAGAATCAGCCTATTGTCTCCCACCAACAATCTGAGTCTTCATTTTACCGACTTCGGAAAGATGGAAAACTGAGTCAACCTTGAAGCTGGTCAGGATCGAACTGCCAAACTGCTGGCAGCCGGCAGTCAGCAGAGTTAGCTGCAGTGCTACTTTATAACCACTGTGTCACCGCAGCTCATAATAACTCATTCCTGTCATTAAAGGCAGATTCTATACAGATAGTTCCATCTTATACCAAGCTTTGCCTGCAAAGGTACTAGGATTTAAAAATAAAAATAAAAATGCTGAGTCATTTAGCAAAAAAAGAGGGTGAAGTTTGGGTACAAAGTACCCAGTGGCGAGATCTATGAGAGAAGTTCTTCAACTAAAAAGAATTGCTCCAATCTCTTCAAGAGCAAAAAAAGGACACTCTTTTTGGGGTGCCTGGTGCCTTCATCCCAAGTTGTGCCAAAATGCATCCATCCAGATACACGGAGAAGGCAAGACACTTGAAAAGCACTTCATACACTTGAAAAGCACTTAGGCTTATATACAACTCCATCGTGTTTTACGGAACTCTCTTCAAATTTGGCAAGTTTAAGACTTGTGGACTTCAACTCCCAGAATTCCTGAGCTAACATGACTGGAGGAGGAGTTCTGGGAGTTGAAGTCCACAAGTCTTAAAGCTGTCAAGTTTGAAGACCCCAGGTTTACAGAGTCAGCCTATGCCCCCCCCTCCCAACCATCTGGGTCTTCATTTTACTGACCTCGGAAGGATGGAAGGCTGAGTCAACCTGGAGCTGGTCAGAATCGAAGTCCTGGTTGTGAGTGAATTAGCCTGCAAGGCTGCATTCTAACGACTGCACCACCACAGCTCCTAGCAATAGCCCTTAGACATATATGTCATTCCACAGTGCTTTACAGCCCTCTCTAAGTGGTTTACAGAGTCAGCCTCTTGCCCCCAACAATCAGGGTCCTCATTTTACCCACCTCAGAAGGAGGGAAGTCAACCTTCAGTCGGTCAGGATCGAACTCCAGCTTGCAATACTGCATTCTAACCACTGCGCCACTATGGCTCTTGAAAAGCAAAGCTATTGAGGTCATAGCTTGCTTATCTGGCAATGATTCCTTTGTCATAATGAATTGAGGAAAGCTCTCCAAGCTAAAGAAAGATATGGATGCTAGTTGAGCCAAGGGGGACTTTTGCAAAGACCAATAAGCTCTTGCCTCTTGCTCTTCAGGAAGTATTTGGGACAAAAAAGAAAAGTTGCAGGAATTGGGTATGTCTAGTTTGATGAAAAGAAGGACCAAAGCTGAGATGATAGCTCTGCTCCAATATCTAAGGGGCAGCCACAAAGAAGAGGGGGTCAACCTCAGTGGTGGTTTTCTACCAGTTCTCCCCGGTTCGCCTCGGTTTGGCCGAACCGGTAGCTCTGAGGATCATCTGTGAGCAAACTGGTTTGCTCTGACGATCAGCTGCTGGTCCCCATCCGGGCTCTATTCTGACCTTTATTTCCTGGTTTTCAAGCTCAGATGCTTCGTATGGCACAGCGGATTGCTGCATGTCGGCTGCTTAACACACAGGGAGAGGGCAGGATTGCAGGAGAAGGTTAGTAGCAAACCCTCTGCGTGCGTGCAAAGCACACCCTCACCGGACCAGTTGTTACACTGGTTGAATGACACCCCTGAGCCACGCCCACAGAACCGGTAGTAAACATTTTTGAATCCCTGGTCAACCTGCTCTCCAAAGCACTTGAAGGAAGAACAAGAAGTGAAAATTCATTAAGGAGAGATCCAACCCAGAGCTAAGGAGAAATTTCCTGACAGTGAGAATAACTAATCCATGGAACAATTTGCCTCCAGAAGGGTGCTCTAACTAACACTGGAGGTTTTTAAGAAAAGATTGGACAATCATTTGTCCAGAATGGTATAGACTCTCCTGCTTGAGCAGGGGGGGTGGACTAGAAGATCTCAAGCGTCCCTTCCAATTCTGTTATTCTGAGAATAATTCTGATAAAGGATCTCCATGGTGGCAGAGCACAGTTAAGTCCCCCAGTCTGGGAATTTCATATCCCCAAAACTTCATGACACATTTTAATGGACCTTTTTTTTTTTTTTTTGAAGCAAATTTTTATTAATTTTAAAGATAAAACAACACATCATTAACCATTAAATACATAAATACATAAAACCTCTTAACATTATAAATCCTTACAAGTCGAATAAAACATTATTTTTATACAACATAATTCCAATTTATCCCATCTCCATATGGACACACAAATATCTTTCAGCAAATTTCTCATTATTTCTCTTTACTCCTATTCAATTTCATTTCTCTTCCATATTTATCCATTTTATAGTCCTCATATTCATTTCTTTCTGGCTTGTTTAAATTATTCTCATCTAACATTCCTCCAAGGTTTTATTGATTCTTTTTTCCTTTTTTTTATAAAAAACAAATTTTGTTAGTTTTACCAAAAACACAATACACAAACATACAAAACACAAAACATAAACAAAACTAAAAGATCTTTTCTGAAGGTTGTCTGTTCCCGGGTTAAAACTCTTCACACAGACACAAATTCAAACATCATATTCATCCCATATATCCTTCCATAACTTATTATCATTTTCTTTTTTATATATATATATAAAAAACCATTTTTATCAGTTTTATAAAAACAATGCACAAAGAATCAAGGCATAACAGCTTATAAATTCTTTTCTAGGAAAAAATAATAATAAAAGACCAATAAGGCATAACATTTCCAAATTATAATATCAATACTTCATATAGTATTAACTTCATATCTTATCCCTACTTCTCCTTTCCATCCAAATTATTTCTTATTAATTAAAATTTTATTGCCTTTTATCAATATACAAAATCCAAAAAAAAGCATATATATCCTTCCATATCTTATTACCATTTTCAACAACATTCTTTGTCTGTTCTATTTCCAATTATCCATTCATCTTTCTTTTTTCTTTTACTATACTTCTCCTGTACACCAATTGGAGTAACATCTATAACTCATTACCCTAACTTAAAAATACTACGTATAGCAATTTTTCTTGGGATTCTGTTTAAAAGATTCTAAGATTACATAATAAATTTTATATTCTAAATACACATATCACAAACCTATGTACCCTCCAGAATCCCTCTTTTAATCTAAATTAAATTCACCCATTGTCTCTAAATAAACTTTTTTTCTTTAGGTCTTGCTTCCCCCCGTTAAGGCTTCTCCTCCCCCCCTTTCTCTCTTGCTTATTCTTCTCCTTGCCCTTTTTACCCCTTTGCTTTTTCTCTTCGCTTTTCTTGCTCCTTTTCCTTTGCTTTCTAACCTTGCCTCCACCTTTTCGCTCATTTTTCTCTCTTTTGGTTGTTTTTATAATTCTTAAAATCCCCTTTTTCTTATCCTTTTTCTCCTCCTCCCCGGAAGGGACCCATTGTTCATCAAAGATGGCTTCTTCTTCCTCTTCTTCCTTGTCCCAGTCCTTCTGCTGCATAATCAACCTTTCACAAGTACATAACGCCATTTCTAAGAATTGAAACAAAGCGCCCAAAGTATCTTCTTTTTTATATTTTTGATATTCAATCTCTAGTTCATCCACAAACGATGCCATTATGAAAAGGGAAACTTTTTCCAAAACAACCACAAGTATTTTTAATCAAAGACAATCAAAAGCAATTAAAAAAAAAAAAAAAGTTCCAAAAGTTAATACTTTTCTTCCTTCTTCTCTTTCTCTTTCTGGGGTTAATTTTTAATCAAAGAGGTCCAATTACCATATATCTTCCTTTGGGATTCTAGGCAATCTCCTCCTTTTTCAGCTTCTGCTCCAATTTTTTTTCTCCCTTCCCACTTGCAATGTCAATTTTAAATAATCAGAAATCCATACCTCCAACAAGGGTTTTCCAATTTCTTAAATTTTTCAATGTCCAAAAATCCTTTTGTCTCTTAGCTTCAACTTTCAAAGCAATCCACTTTCAATGTCCAATATATCCAAATATTTCTGCTGTTTCCATGGGGTGGGAGAGTAAAGAAAAAAAAAAAAAGTTCCCTTTAACAGCTTCTCCGCCGCTTTTCGCTCTTCTTAGGGATACAATGTATCCTCCAGCAATTCAAACAGCTCAATTCCAGGCAATTTAAAAGATGTTACTTGACCCGGCTCAGACAGAACTTTCACTCTTCACACGTCCTCCAGCACAATCTTACCCGGTTGCTGGCTTCTTCGTGGCGGCCATTGCTGACCGCCGCTCCACCGCCTTGGGAAAAAGGGGTTTTTCCGGAGAAGGGGGGGGTCTGCGACACCCCCACCTCCCTATCCGACTCCCCTCTCTCTTCAGCTGTCCCTACAGGGCAGCCATATCCCCCTGACCCATCTGGATCGGGGGTACCTCGACGGCTAGCACAGCAGGAATCGCGAGCTGTCGCGAATTCCTGCTGCCCCGAAGCCACGCGAAACCGGAACCGACCTATTTTTATTTTTGTTTTTCCTTTTATTCCACCAGGTTTGATTCTGAGAGATTGCCTGGACAAGAACCTGCAGTTTCCTTGGCTAGGATTTTCAGAAATGGTTTACCTTGCCTCCTTCCTAAAGCTGACAGACTGACCCAAGGTCACTCAGCTGGCTTTGCACCCAAAGTCAGACTAGGTCTCCCAGTCACCTGGTTGCTCGCCTGATGTCTTAACCACTATACCAAACTGGCTCTTCCTTCTATGTTAATTAGAAAGCAAATTCTGGCACAGTATCCAAATGGATGTTCTAACAGGAATATCAGTTCCACAGTGGAAACAGTTTTCAATTACTAGCTCAATACCCATGCTTTGCTACGAAACTATGTGGTCGGGCTTAGTTTTTTGGGGGAAGGAAAATTAGGAGAAAAAATTCTGCCTCTGCCTACCAGCATCCATCGGTATTCATCTGGCTAGCATCCTGTCAGTGTGTGAGAGAATTGAGAGCTGTTTGGAAACTGAAAGAGTATTTGCTGCGTAAGCAAGAAGGAGACTGCACAGAGGCTAGGCATGGCTTAGCTAAACCGTTCTCTACTAAAGCTGCTGTGAAACTAAAACTGAAACTGAAACATCTCCTCTGCTTATGTTTTGCAGTTGGGACAGATTTCTTTTCAGGTGGAGAGAGGGAGTAGAACTCCTTAGCATCAGAGCGTGTTAATAATAATATAGGAAATACTAACGCTCTGATGGTCATTTCAAAAAATCCTTTCTTAGTGAGCACCTAGAAGCCGAGAGGAACATATGTAACAAATTTCAAGTTTGTAGGCTTTGCAGTTCTGGAGATTTTGTGATGATGCATGAGTAGTATTTCACCTTTATATATATAGATTAAGGGAAGGCAGAGATTACCGAAACCTTCAAGGTTTCAGTGAATGTCCTCTTCAAAGCAAAGCCACAAAGCAAAACAGCACCCTGCGTCTCTTTGTCAGAGCACAACAGTCCCTTTGTGTGACTCAGAAGCAGGCGGCTTTTGTGCACGTACAAAACCATTCACTGCTGTTAACAAAGCTGAGAAACCAATGAAGGCACCAATGATGCTCTACAAAGCAGCGTTGCATTGGGGTGGACAACAGACAACCAGTGAATCCTGGTTACCAAAGGAGGCAAAATACCTTCCCTTCCCCATGTCTGTTAAAACACAGGTGGGGAACTGTCCCTCTGTGATACTTTGATTCATACAACAGGGAGAGGGCTGGATTCTAATGCTAATATTATATTTTCATGCTCTACAGAAACTATTAGCCCTTTGAAGGAGTCCGGACAAGCAACCCAACAATAAATCCAATTGCAAAAATAGGTAATAGTAAAGATCTCCCTGTCCTATAGTGTCCAATTCTAGGGCACAGTGCTTATTATCTTCGTTTCTCGGCCAAGGGAATGACCAGTGCCTGAAGACATTTTACAATTCTGTGTCTTTTACAATTGTAATATTGATTGCAAGAATAGACGATAATAAATCTAGATTGAAGGGTGTAAGGTTACATTAGTCTTGCAAGACTGAAAGTATTTCTCTCCTTCCTGCCTTCCTTCCTCCCTCCCTCCCTGTCCTCCGTCTCTTTATCCTCTCCACCTCCTTTCCACTCCTCTCCTCTCCACTCTTCTCCTCTCCATCTCCTCTCCTCTTCTCTCCATCTTCATCTCCTCTCCATTCCTCTTCTCTCCACCTTCTCTCCACTTTATCTCCTCTCCTCTCCACTCCTCTCCTCTCCATCTCCTCTCCATTTCCTCTCCTCTCCTCTCATCTCCACTCGTCTCCCTTTCCTCTCCTCTCCATCTCCTCTCCACTCTATCTCCTCTCCTCTCCATCTCCTCTCCACTCTATCTCCTCTTCCATTCCTCTCCTCTCGTCTCCATTTCCTCTCCTCTCCATCTCCTCTCCTCTCCACTCCACTCCTCTCCTCTGCTCTGCTCTCCATCTCCTCTCTTCTCCACTCCTCTCCTCTCCATCTCCTTCATCTCCAATCCTCTCCTCTTGTCTCTCCTCTCCTCTCCATCTCCTCTCCACTCTATCTCCTCTCCTCTCCACTCCTCTCCATTTCCTCTCCTCTCCACCTCCTCTCCACTCCATCTCCTCTTCCATTCCTCTTGTCTCCACTCGTCTCCACTCGTCTCCATTTCCTCTCCTCTCCTCTCCATCTCCTCTCCATCTCCTCTCCTGTCCACTCCACTCCTCTCCTCTCCATCTCCTTCATCTCCAATCCTCTCCTCTTGTCTCTACTCTTCTCCTCTCCACTCCATCTCCTCTCCTCTCTACTCCTCTCCTCTCCATCTCCTCTTCCATTCCTCTTGTTTCCACTCGTCTCCACTCGTCTCCATTTCCTCTCCTCTCCATCTCCTCTCCACTCCACTCCTCTCCTCTCCATCTCCTTCATCTCCAATCCTCTCCTTTTGTCTCTACTCTTCTCCTCTCCATCTCCTCTCCACTCCATCTCCTCTCCACTCTATCTCCTCTCCTCTCCACTCCTCTCCTCTGGTCTCCACTCGTCTCCATCTCTTCTCCACTCCATCTCCTCTCCTCTCCTCTCCATCTCCTCTCCTCTTTTGCTCTTGACAACTGCCTGGACCAGTTCCTGCCTGGACCTGTCCCTACAGCAGAGGTGTCCAACCTTGGCAACTTTAAGACTTGTGGACTTCAACTCAACTTCAATTCAGCAAAGCTGGCTGAGGAATTCTGGGAGTTGAAGTCCACAAGTCTTAAAGTTGCCAAGGTTGGACACCCCTGCCCTACAGTTTCAGAGGTGGGTTGCTATTGCCTCCTTCCTAAGGCTAAAAGAGAATGACTGCCTCAAGTTTGCCCTATTGGTTTCATGCCTAAACCAGGACTAGAACTCACAGTCTCCCAATTTCTAATCTGGCACCTTAATTATTCTCCTCTTCTTTGACTCTCTGGTGAACTAGGGAGGGTATTTTCTGAAGCACTCTACACACCCTGCTCTTCTTCCGTGAACTGAGAACATGTCAATTGACCAGTGAGCAATTCCTCCTGTCTCCTGAGTTCCTTCCCACATATCTTTACAGAAGTAACAACCCTCCCTTCCTACTTCTGAAATTTTGGGGAAGCTTCCAGAATAAACTGTTAAATGGAGCATTTTATCTGGGCCTGTTTTAAGGCTGCAAACGATTGGAACACTTCTTGAATCTCTGGTTAGTTGCTGTATCTAACCTACTGGTCAAAATTATATAAGCCTGAGATGGCTATTTCAAGTCAAAAGAAAATATTTTGTTATTCCTATAAACATTTCCAGAGTTTGTATAACTGAACGTCATCATGATTAGACAATGCCGTAGCAATGTATATTTCCTACCAAAACATTTCAACGTAGATATTGGAAACGCATGTTTGAAAGATATACTTACACTTGCATGCAGTTTTCCTTTTTTCGACATGGCTAAAAATTTGTTGCTGAAAACTCCACGTATTCCTACTATCCCCTGAGACACGGCAAATATTTCCACCATACCTACAAAGGACAGAAATCCCCAAAATAAAATTCATTTTTCATAGCACCATAAAACAGACAAACAAAAAGAAGAGAGAAAATTGAAAGGTCATTTTGCACTATCTGAGAAGAGGGGAAGAAAAAAAAAAAGCAGAAAAAAGTCCCTATCATTTTAGGCTTATAATCAATGATTTCATGGCTGGTTGCTTCTTTGCTTGATGCTCAGTTTATCTGAATATGCATTTATTTATAGATGTCCTGAGATTTCAAAGGACAAAACTGATGCAAAAGGGAGGGGGGGGGATTTTAACCACGACTTCTATTAGTAGTAACTAATTGCCTTCTGTGTGAAAAGCACCAATGGAGATGTCATGGAAGGAGACGGAAAGACTCTGGCATCTTCTAAAACATTCATTGAAGTTTCCTCATCAGTCAAACTGGAATCCTGCACTCATCTCTAGACAAGTTTGACTGGATTTAAGACTGAGATGATTCAAATGGTTCCAGGTAGTCCTCAACTTACGATCACAGTCGTAAGCTACAGAATTTCCATGGCTAAGCAAAGTTGCGGTTAAGTGTGTAACACTGGATTTTACAAGCTTTTTTGTGCAGTAAGAGTTGTTAAAACAAACCACCATCATTACAAAGTGAATCCTGCAGTTGTTCAGTAAATCTGGCTTCTCCCATTGACACAGTTGTTAAGTGAATCACTGCAGTTGATAAGTTAATGACAGGGTTGCTAGGTGGATCTGGCTTCCCTATTGACTCTCCTTGTCAGGAGGTTGCAAAAGATGATCACGTGCCCCCAGAAGGCTGCAGCAGTTGTAAATACATGGCAGTTACCAGGTGCCCAAATTTTGATCACCTGGCCATGCATTTTGTGTGAGGATTGTTTGCAAGTCACCTTTTCCAGTGCAGTTATGACTTTGTTGCTAAATGAGTGTTGTAAATTGAAGGCTACCTGCAGAGGTTAAAAGAATCTCTAACATAGTACTGATTTTTAGAATGTGTTCAATGGCCAATCCTTCCTTTTAATTCCACGAGAATGGCTGTCAGAATAAACCATTTACTGGAGCATTTCATCTGGACTTTTTTTAGGCTGCAAACAAACATCATGCATGTTACATACTTTTGCATACATGCAAACTTCATGCATATTGGTCACAGGTACTCATAAAGCCCCCATAGATAGAGGGTGACAAAGGAGAACAGCAGGTGGAGTTAAGCATGTCATCAGCTTAGAGTCATTACGTTGCCACAAATGGTCCAAGCTCAATTGCTCTTGAATCCCGTTGAACCTTATCTAGTGTCAAATTAGTTTTGAGTTTTAATTGTAAATAAGCTTAAATAAACCTTGCTCCAAGGTTTATGCTACAATTTTACGGAGGGTCATGATTCTCTGTGAGCGACAGATAAATTCTGAAATTGCACAGGGCTGAGGCATGCATTCAATCTAAAACTGGAAAAACTCCAACCCTCTGCGCATTTTAAAGCTATCTGCATGGAGAAGTACAATGTACTGGACTGCCTGGCTTTGTGTAATTCAGAAAAGCCCTGCACCAAACATTGACTGGTGCTATTACATTATTCTGTTACAATGAGTTTACGTTTCCACAACATGCCTTGCAATGCTCCACTTGCAAGTTCTACTTGCACCCTTTGAATAGGACATTCAGGCTGTTGAGATGGTCAACCACCAGAACCTGAACAACCAGAACAAAAGCTAGAAAGAAACATATTGCCACCAAGCTATAGAGGAGACCAACCTGAACAAAGAGGTAAAAGACAAGAAAGGGCCCAAAATTAGGTTCTCTGCCCCAAACTAGGCCATCCACTGATTCCCAAGTAGAGAAACAATCAACACGGATGATGAATTGATCTTCTGTTGCGTCTGTGAGACTTGATCTTTGCTTGCTGACTGCTCAATGGTAATTAACCAGTGGTAGGATTCAAAAAATTTTACTACTAGTTCTGTGGGTGTGGCTTGGTGGGCATGACAGGGGAAGGATACTGCAAAATCCCCATTCCCTCCCCATCAGACATGGTGTTCAGCCAGTTCTGACCAGTTCTGGAGAACCTGTAGTGGAACTTTTGAGTAGTTCAGAGAACTGGCAAATACCACCTCTGACTGGCCCCGCCCCCGTCCATTTTCTGTCTCCCAAATCCCAGCTGATCGGCTGGGTCTTCTTTTGTTGCCCTGCCCAGGAGAACAGAGCTGGAAAGCAGGTTAGTGGGGTGGGGAGGGAATGAGGACTTTACAGTAACCTTCCCTTGCTAACCCAACCAAGCCATGCCCACAGAACCGGTAGTAAAAAAAATTGAATCCAACCGCTGCTCCCCACCCCATTAACCTGCTTTCCAGCTCTGTTCTCCTGTGCAGGGCAACCAAAGAAGATGCAGCCGATCAGCTGGGATTTGGGAGGCGGAGAATAGATGGGAGCGGGGCCAGTCAGAGGTGGTATTTTCCGGTTCTCCTCAAAACTACTCAAAATTTCCACTACTGGTTCTCCAGAACTGGTCAGAACCTGCTGAATAGCACTTCTGCAGTCAACCCTATCTACCAACTGCATCAATGATCATACCTGCTCTTCAGGACAGAGCTAAAGAAACATTATTGTTGCTGGGGATATTCCTTCACATAATTAAGTGACAGCAGTGTCCCAATATTTAAAGAGCTGCTACAACGAAGAGGGGGTCGCCTTCTCCAAAGCATCTGGACAAGCAGCAATGGATGGAAAGTAACTGAGGAGAAAACCAACCTACAACTAGAGATAAATTTCCTGACAGTTAGAACAATTAATCAGTGGAACAACCTACGTCCAGAAGTTGTGGGTCTCCAACACTGGAGGTTTTAAAGAAGAGATTGGACAGCCATTTGTCTGAAATGGTATAGAGTTTCCTGCTTGAGCAGGGGCTTGGTCTAGAAGACCTCCAAGGTCTCTTCCAACTCTGTTATTCTGTTATTCTATTAATCCATGGAATACTCATATTATTTGGGCTGACAGTAATGGGATCCTTCTGCCACCTAGAATCAGGCAGACAATCATCTGCTAGTTTGATGATGCTGTAGCATTGAGTGTTAGAAGTTCTGTTTAGATATAGCAACAGAGACCAAAGAGTCACCATGTGCTTTACTGCTCAACTATTTTAATTGTAACAGGAAACCGGGAACCTAAGCAGAGCATAGAATATATACCATAGATTCAAACTTGCAAACACTGCTATCTACTAGCTGAATGCTAATGCAGGTGTTGCATAAAAATACATTCCAACAATGAATTCCAACATTTAGCTTGCATTCATCACTTGTTACTCAGCTCCAACAGCCTATGCAGAGAAGAGTTGGGAAGCCTAACTGGATCCTTGTGAAGCCCATAGAAGTGTCTACAATAGAGGGAGGATCCTAGGCCCAGTCCAGTAACATGGCTGTTAGCACAGTCGGCCTACAATTGAGACAATTGTATATCATTGATACCCCTTTCTTGATAATCTCATGCAGATCTTCCTCAATAAAACTAGTCCTTGATTTACAACCATGAAGAATTTCCATTTGCTAAGCAACACCATTAAGTGAGTCAAGCCCAACTTTATTAAAAAAAATTTTTTTGCACAGTTGTTAAATGAATCACGTAGTTCTTAAGTGAATCTGGTTTGCCCCATTGACTTTCTTGCCATAAGCTGTCTGGGAAGGTAACAAATTATGATTA
>CM066333.1:12847099-12859599 GCA_033807585.1 Hydrophis major | reverse complement strand
TTCTCATTTCTGACAAATGGTTGTCCAATCCCTTCTTAAAAACCTCCAGTGGTGGAGCACCCATGACTTTTGAAGGCAAAACATTCCACTGGTTCCTTGTTCTCACTGTCAGAAGAATTTCTCCTTCGTTCTAGGTTGGATCTCTCCTTTACAAGTTTCCATCTGCTACTTCTTTTTCCTGCCTTCAGGTGCTTTGGAGAATAGGTTGACCCCTTCCTCTCTGTGGCAGCCCCTCAAATATTAAAAAACTGCTTTTATATCACCCCCTAGTCCTTCATTAAACTAGACATGCTCAGGTCCTGCAACCGTTCTTCTTATGTTTTAGCCTCCAGGTCCCTAATCCTCTTTGTTGCTCTTTTCTGCACTCTTTCTAGAGTCTCAACATCTGTTTTTGTATTGTGGTAACCAAAACCAGATGCAATATTCTAGTGTGGTTCTGGGGTTATGGCTAGTGAGTTATGGGAATCGATATGCCCCTACGTGGGAGAAACCTAGGCTCTGGAAAGTGCTGTTATCAGCGTTTCTTAATCTCAGTGGCTTTCAGGTGCGTGGACTTCATATCAGTGTTCCAATATTTGAGGGGCTGCCCCAGAGAGGAGGGGGTGAAGCTATTTTCCAAAGTTACCCGTGAGCCAGACAAGGAATAATGGATGGAAACTGATCAAGGAGAGATTCAACCTAGAAATGGGGAGGAATTTTCTGACAGTGAGAACAATCAACCCATGGAACAGAAGTTGCCTTCGAAAGTTGTGGGAGCTTCATCATTGGAGGCTTTCAAGAAGAGACTGGGCTGCCTTCTGTCAGAAATGGTGTAGGGTCTTCTGCTTGGGCAGGGGGTTGGACTAGATGACCTACAAGATCCCTTCCAACTCTGTCAATCTGTAATCTGAATTTCCCATAACTGCCAAAAGACTTCAACAGGCAATGGAAGTGAAGGCTAGCATTGAATGGTTCCTCAAAGAGAGGGAGACACCTTGGAGAGTCTCATTCCACCGGATGTGTTTTCAATGTGCCAAATATTTGGGATGGGAGACAAACTTCCCCGTCGCTGCCTGAAGTGGTACCGTCCAGGAAAAATGTAGGATGCTGAAAAATATATCAACGGCGCCTTGTGATTTGTACTCTGGTGGTGCCTTTCACTTATCCCCCTTCGTTTGCACCATGCATTAATTGCATTAGGAGACTCCTCTGAATGGCCAATCATTCTACAGGTTGTCCTTAAGTTACAACCATTCCTTTAGTGATCATTCAAAGTTACTGGAAAGAAAAAAAGTGACTTAGGTCCATTTTCCTCACTTACCAGCTTTGCAGCATCTCTGGGGTCACGTAATCAAAATGTGGACCCTTGGCAAGTGGCATGTATTTATGATGGTGGCCATGTCCTGGGCAGTGTTGGGATGTTGTTGGTTCACAACGGTTCTAGCGATCCGGTTGCACCGATCAGCACTTGGCCCTGCCTTTCCTGTCCCTCATTTCCTTTCTTTGTAGCTCAGCTAATAGGCGCTTACTCACCAACGCTGATGGTAAGTTTTCATGCTTAAAGTTGCCCGTTTTAGAACACTCCGCGCACCCACAGAACTGGTAGTAAAATATTTTGAATTCCACCAGTGGACCGGGGGGGGGGAGAGGGTCACATAATTGCCTTTTGCAACCTTCTAACCAGCAAAGTCAACGGGGGAAGCCAGATTGACTTAACTATCTCAATTCATGTTACTCGCTTAACAACTGCAGCAATTCACTTAACGCCTAGAACCATGGTGGCTTACCTTGTTTGGGCTCCTGTGCTGATAACTGCGTGCGCGCTCATGCCACACCTCTCTGTGCATGTGCTCACAACCTCCCGCATGCACCGCACATCTCTGCACATGTAGACGCATCTCCCGGGCGCTCCCTGCCCCCTCCCCCGTGCATGCACGCCAGATACCCGACAGTCAGCTGTTGGGTGGACAGTGTATGCATATGTGCAGTAGACCCACTCTGGGCCAGGGCTCGCATGCTAGCAGGAATGGCTCCGCGGGCTACTTCCAGCACACATGCTATAAGTTCGCCATCACGGGCCTAGGGCAAAAAAAAAAAAAAACAGAATGTAAAATGGGGCAAGTTCACTTAACTGTCTCCCTCAACAACACAAAATTTGGGTTCAATTGTAGTCAGAAGCAAAGGACTACCTTCCCAAATTCATGGAAATGTTCAATAGAACCGGGAACCATGCGTAGTAGTATTGCAAAAAAAAGCGCAGGAGTATTGGCTTAGGACGGGGAAGTTGGCTGGAGGAAATGTGGGGTTTTAAAGTAGATCACCTACCAGAATGCTTTCTATTAGGAATTATGTCAAAGAAAATAGAAGAAAGATGAGCTTTATTCGATTATACACATTATTAATGCAGCAAGGATATAGCATTTGCCCAGAACTGGAAAGAGATAGTTATACCAAGTGAAGAACTAATAAACAAAATCTTGCTACGCGCTGAAATGGACAAATTAACTCTAGAAATGAAAAAACAAAGATTGAATTGGCATACTAGGCAATTTGAGATCAATTCTCTCATTCGTGGGAGCAGAGAGGAAGGTCTTAGGTTGTGAAAGGAGTTGTTGAAAGGGTAGGTGGTTGGATGAGATGAAAAGAAGACAAATGATGTTAGAAATGTATTATATGAACAAACAAATGTATATATGTATATAGTTATAGGAAGATAGATAGATAGATAGATAGATAGATAGATAGATAGATAGATAGATAGAGATAGATAGATAGATAGATAGATAGATAGATAGATAGATAGATAGATAAGCAGATAGAGATAGATAGATAGATAGACAGACAGACAGACAGACAGACAGACAGACAGACAGACAGATAGATAGATAGACAGACAAGCAGATAGAGATAGATAGATAGATAGATGATAGATAGATAGATAGATAGATAGATAGATAGATAGATAGATAGATAGATAGATAGATAGATAGATAGGCAAGCAGATAGAGATAGATGATAGATAGATAGATAGATAGATAGATAGATAGATAGATAGATAGATAGATAGATAGATAGATAGATAGACAAGCAGATAGAGATAGATGATAGATAGATAGATAGATAGATAGATAGATAGATAGATAGATAGATAGATAGATAGATAGATAGATAAATATAGATATAGAGATATAGATATAGATATAGATATAGATATAGATATAGATATAGATATTGACCCAAAATCACATCAAACCGACTTCACCATGTTCAATGTTTTTAATTGTTTTGTTTAATAAAATGTTTTTTTAAAAAAAAAAATTAAAAAGAAGAAGCGGAGAACTACCTGTGCTGCATTCCTTGAGATGTTTGCGGAGGGGGGGAGTCTGCAATGGTTTTTGTAGTCACAAGCAACCCACCTCTTCCACAGCTGCACCAACTGACACCCCCCTGACTTTAATAGATTAACAGAGTTGGAAGGGATCTTGTAGGTCATCTAGTCCACCCCCCCCCCACGCCCAAACAAAGAAACCAACAAACCAACAAAAGAGACTTCCATGGGTTTTGTTTCTCAGCAAGTCAAGGAAGTCTATTCTATAATGTTTTCTCTTCCCTGGGCAAAATTATGTCTTTTTAAACCGAATAGACTCTCTCAACCTACTTAACAAGACAGCAGGCGCCCTGCAGACACAAGGAATATATTCAAGATTTTTCAAGAGAGCAGAAACCTGAGCTTCCTCACCTCCAATTATTATTGTAATACTTTCCGGTAATTTTCCACGTGGAACTGCTTATCTACCTTCTTTGTGAAGGCTTTGCTCAGCAGCTTGCCTTCGTATCAGATTATCTTCCCTTGCCAATTTTCCAGACGCTTTATTGAGAGAAGTACCTCTCGTCCGGATTTCACCGCTCAGCGTTTAGAATTTTTCACTGCCTGAACCGCAGCAATAATCATAATAAATAAATAAATAAATCCCAAAGGCGTTGAAAAAGCACCTGAATTTTAAACTCCCGGAGCGTAGGCAGAGCGCTTCCAAAGCTAAGACCTGAGAGGAATCGTCCAGGGACCGAACCAAGCGAGAGCCATTCGTAACGATCAATTTAAATGCTTTTTTTTTTTTTTTTTAAGATGCACTTTAACAAAAAAAAAAAAAAACAACTCAGGCGTGCAAACCAGGCGTGCTCACGGACGGCGAAGTCCAACCCCGCTTTCCCCGTACGAAATGCAGAACTTGGGAAACCGGGCCGCCGTCCCCGCTTCGCCCAAATGAGGGGCGGAGAGGCGCCCCACTCTTGCTTACTTACTTAAGCGGCTGTCGTGGTGAGAGCCGTTGACCAGCCCATCCGGGTGGATCTGGAGATGGAAACCGATGCCCACTCTGCAGTAGAGGCTGCCCGTTCGACGCCCGGAGGGACTCCACTTAAAGCTGCTCATCTCCGAGCCCCCGCTTTGAACTCCCGCGGAGGGGGAGGAATAAGAGGAAGGCGCGGGAAAGGAGGAGGAGGAGGAGAGAGACGAAGTAGCAGGGCGATTTCCAAGATTGCTGCGGCTGCTGTGGGGCTCGGCCTCTCCAAATTGCGCCCGTGGGGGCCGCGGGCGCGCCAGAGCCGGGAGGATCAAGTGGCTACTAAGCAAGCGAAGGAGAAGGAAGAGGAGGCAGCTAGAGAAAGGCAGGCTCATGCTTCCAGCCCGAGAGACCCGCCTGGCATTTTGGAGGAGGAGGAGGAGGAGGAGGAGAAGCGGCGGCGGCAGCGGCGGTTGCTGCTGCTGCTGCTGCTGCTACTCCTCCCGCCGCCGCAGCTGCCGCCGCCACTGCTGCTGCTGCACCTACGGGGCAGCCGGCCGTGCGCTCCGCCGCGCTGGGAAGGCGGCATCGTCGGCCCGCGAGATAGGGAGAGAGCGCGGTGTCCGAGAGCGCGGCGCTGGCACGGAGATATTTATAACCCGGGTGATCTCACACAGCTTCTCTTCGACATGCCTGGAGTCTAAAGGAGGCTTGCTTCGCCATACCTTCCGAAGCGGGGTAGGGGGGTGGGGGGTGGGGGGCAGAGGAAGGGGCGGAGGTGGAGGCGCGTCTCGCCGACGGGGGAGGGGGAGGAAGGGGAGGAGGAGGAGGAGGAAAAGGCGAGGAAGGACGCTGACCAGGCGAGGGTCGCCTCTGGTCACGCCGAAGAAGCGAAGAGAGCGCAAGCCGGCACTTTTACGCACCGATTGCGCTTTTACGCACCAGCTAGTGGGTTTTCATCCCGACGGGCAAGGTTCCCGAATTGGGAGGAAGAGAGAGGGTGTGTGAGTGAGAGAAAGACAGACAGAGACAGAGACAGAGAGAAGGAGGGAGAGAAACAGAGACAAACAAAGACAGACAGACAGAGCGAGCCAAGGCGTGGAGGAGCCGGGAACTGAGCCGGGGATCTCTTTTGGCGAGGGGTGAAGGCGGGTGCCAGGCTGTTCCGACGTCGGCCCTGAATCGCTGCAGGCGATGTAGGGCTTTGACGGAAGCGCTGTTCGGCCTCGTCCTCTCCATCTTGCGCTTCTGAGTAGTTCTCCAAAAAATAAAAACAAAAAGGGAGTAGTTTGAAGGTGACTTACAAGAAGAAGTGTCCCGCGGAACTCCCTGCTTCGCGATTTGATGGGACCCCAAATTTCTCAAGTTGAAGATGCGTGGACTTCAATTCCCACGCGTCTTCAAGCTGTCAAGATTTGAGAGAGATGGGAAATACCGGCGTGGAGGGTTTTCTTTTCCAAGGATGCGGCGGAGAGAGAGAGAATTAATTCAGTGGAAGAGTAAGAAGGGACGGGTCCCTAGAGCCCTTCAGCCACGAGGACAACGAAACCTCGAGGTCTCGGTGGCGGGGTTTGCAAAAGGAAGAGAAGCCGTGGGTTGCATTGATAATTCCTGGATGGAAGAGCAACCCCTTTTCTAGATTCCCAATCCGGATTGCTTTAAAGCAAAGGCCTCCACACCTGGCAACTTTTAAGATTTGTGGACTTCAACTCCCAGCTTTGCTGGTCTGGTGAGCTGCAGGGTTAGAATAGAATAGAACAGAATAGAATGGAATGGAGAATGGAGAATGGAGAATGGAGAATGGAGAATGGAGAATGGAGAATGGAGAATGGAGAATGGAATGGAATGGAATGGAATGGAATAGAATAGAATAGAATAGAATAGAATAGAATAGAATAGAATAGAATAGAATAGAATAGCTTAGTTGGAAGGGACCTTGGAGGTCTTCTAGTCCAATCCCCTGCGTAGGCAGGAAATCCTACACCACTTCAGATACATAGTTATCCAACATCTTTTTTTTTTTTTAAAGCTTCCAGTGTTGGAGCATTCACAACTTCTGGAGCCAAGTGGCTCTTTTGCTCTACAAAATAATGTTAACCGTATCTGAACCAGCTAACATGAATGACCTGGATTTGAGCAAAGGCTCTGTTGTCAGGCACTTTTCTTAGAATTCATTGAAACAAGAAGAGAAAGAAAACAGCGATGCAGTACGCGCGGCTAAAGTTGGTTAGACGACAAGCCCCATCATTCCCGGCCTTTCAGCCCCAAAGCCGGGGTGATGGGAGTTGTGGTCAATCCCAGACGCGGCTGGATAGCAGGGAAAGGGCGCCGTGCCGCGCGTCCCAAGGTCGGGGAGGCTCCGGAGCCGCGTTTGTTCTGCGCCTCCCCTGCGCGCTTCTAGCCGACGGCTCGGCTGGCCGATGAATTATTCACCCGACGTGGCGATGATGCCAGAGCCTAAGGCGCGCCCGCTCACCCGCCCGCCTCGCCAGCCGCCCCCTTCCGTCTCCCTTCCCCAGGCCCTGTGCGTGAGACCTTGGCCGTCTCCTCTTTCCAGCGCCGACCAGAAGCCCATCGGCCTCTTGTAAATAAACGGTGGGAGGGGGTTCCTCCCCAGGGAGGAGGAGGGGATCAGATGATCTGCCATTCACAATATTTGCTGGTTCCGTTTAAAAATAAATATTTTTTTTAAAAAAAAATACAGGTTGCATATATCCAACCACAAGGTAAGTTTCCATGATGGGGTGTCCCGGTTGACTTTAACCGTGGTCTGTTGGCCAAGTACAGTTCATGGGTAATAATGTTAAGGGGGCAAAAGTCCGGTTTATGAAATACAATTTCAAAAGTTCATTTTCTCTCTCTCTCTCTCTCTCTCTTCCTGCCTCACACTTACTCACTCTGTCTCTCTCCCTCCCTCTCTCTGTCTCTGCCTGTTTGATTCCCTCTCTCTCTCCCACCTTCCCCCTCTCTCCCTCTCCCTCTCTCTCCCCCCTCTCTCTGTCTGATCCCTCCCTCTCTTTCTCTCTCTCTCTCTCCCTGCCCCACACTTACTCTCTCTTTCTCTTTCTATGTCTCTCTCCCTCCCTCCCTCCCTCTCTCTGTCTCTGCCTGTTTGATTCCCTCTCTCTCTCCCACCTTCCCTCTCTCTCCCTCCCTCTCTTTCTCCCTCTCCCCTGCCTCCCTTTAACAATCTTTCTCTATCTGTCTGTCAGTCTGTCTGTCTCTCTCTCTCTCTCTCTCTCCCTCTCTCTCTCTCTCTCTCTCTCACACACACACACACATTACAGTCACCTTATCACATTTAAAATACTCAGCAACTGGCCTGCATTTATGGTTGTTTGCAGCATCCCACAATCATAGGACCACAATATATGTTGTTGTTTTTGCTGGAAACCGGCATTTAATTAATTTCTGGCAAAAAAAAAAAATGCCCATTGCGGACAATGGATTTGTTTAATGATTCCAGCACTCACTTAATAACCATAGTGTTCCCTTAAAGACCACTGCCAAAAAGAGTCATAAAGCCAGGTGTGATCACGGGGTGACCTGCTTAACAACTGGAATAACATAAAGATCCTGGGCTCAATTACATTGTAAGTTGAGGACTGCCTGCATATCTTCCAATGAAATACAATTTATTTTCTCTTGAGGACAATGGATCATCAAATCTGTATATATAAAAGCAAAATACCACTCACTCATCATCGCAAAATCTCCAGAACCATAAAGCCTATAAACTTGAAATTTGGCATGTATGTTCCTAGGTGCTTCTAGGTGCTCGCTGAAAGGATTTTTCGAAATGACCATAACAGCATTAGTATTTCGTATATTATTATTAACATGCTCTGATGCTAAGGAGTTCTACTTTCCCTCCTCGCCTGAAAAAAAATCTCTTCCAAATGCAAAAAAAAAAAAAAAGCAGAGGAGTTTCTGTTTCAGAGCACCAAGCAGCTTTAGTACAGAACAGTTGAGCTAAGCCACACCCAGGTTCCTTGATGTCTCCTTCTTGCTCACACAGCAAATACTGTTTTAGTTTCCAAACAGTCCTCAACTCTCTCACACACTGACAGGACACTAACCAGATGAATACTGATGGATGCTGGTAGGCAGAGGCAGAATTTTTTTTCTCCTTATTTTCCTCCCCAAAAACTAAGCCGAATCACATAGTTTCATAGCGAAGCACAGGTATAGAGCTAGTAAACAATAAAGGAGAATGTTTCTAGCTTAGGGTTGAAATGGGGGCCTCTTTGGTGCGCCTTGAGCTTGGTTGTTTTCTAACAGATGTTTCATTACCCAAACAAGGTAACATCATTGGTGCTAACTTTAAGGAAGTTACATAAAGAAGTAGTATTTGCAAACTAGAAATAAATGGAGCATAGCAAGCCACTTGTATATAAACAAAGAGCAAACCCTTCCGGTACAGTACTGATGATGTTATTTACATCTGCAAGTAAACAACCAAGCTCAGAGAGACCAAGGATGCCTCATTATATAAACTCTTTGACTGATATTTGCTGGAATTCTGTTCAGTCTGTCATTCTGGATACAGGGAGTGACTCCAGACCACAAATATTTTGCTGTAGAACATCTATGACCAGCTTCATTTATTTTATTTGTTTGTTTGTTGTTAGTCAAGCATGTATGAAAAAACTATATAAGTATGAACATTACATATAAGCTTATAAGTATAAACAGGTATAAGTATAAACAGATATACATAATAAATGAGTATGAATAAAGGGATAAATGGGGACAGGAGGACAGGGATGGTAGTGTAGCACACTGGTCAGCCCCCTTCCAGGCTTCTTAGGAATGGAGTGAGGTGCACGGTAGACAGTTTTAAGATTAAAGTTTTGGGGGTTTGAGGATGTAACAACAGAGTTAGGTATTGAGTTCCAGGCGTTGACCACTCTGTTGCTGAAGTCGGATTTTGGAGCAGTTTACTTTGAGTTTGTGCCTATTGTTTGCCGGTGTGTTGTTGTGGTTGAAGCTGAAGAAGTCACTGACAGGTAGAGCATTGTGGCAGGCAATTTTGTGTACTAAGCTTAGATCAGACCGTAGGTGGCATAGTTCTAGATTGTCCAGGTCCAAAATTTCAAGGTATTCTATTGCAAGTAGAGGAGTGGAGTATCCTTCTGGACTCGCTCAACCGTAATTCATGTCCATTATCCAGTGTGGATTCCAGGCAGTTGAGCTGTGTTTGAGAACTGATCTGGCTGAGGTTTTGTAGGCCTGGTTTGCAGTCCAGTGTTTCCAGGGAAGAAGCTTTGCAAAATTAGGTTTTTCTTTGTCAAAGAATTTTCATCCAGAGCTGAATGGGAGACGCCGCTCCCAAATTTAGCAAATCTATATCCCGAAGATGCATCAGTGGGTCCCAAGGAATTCTAACCTACGTTTTTGTACTCTGGTTTTAAGATCTGAAGTAGAAGAACAAGCATTTTTATATTCTTGCTAATACAGTAGATCCGCAATCTCCCCATTTCTTTTTTTTTTAAAGAAAATTTTATTAATTTTCTACAAACAAACAAGACAAACAAAACATTAAAACATTCCACTCTCGTATGTACATCCAGTGTGTCAGTTGGTTCATTTTTGTGCATTCATTCTGTAGTCCCAGTTACAATTATGTTACATAACAACTCATATTATCAATCCAAACTTATATATCCTATAATCACTAAAAAAAAATAAAAAAATTTTTTGACTATACTTTTAATCATTCATGCTTTATGAGCTAACAATACTTTAAGCAGATTATTCAACAAATCATATAAACATACCCAATCAATCCTAAAAAAACCCTTTATAAATATAATATCAAGTAACAAAATAATAGCAAAATAGCAAGATAAAAATATTTCTTACTATCTAAAATATTCTATTATCGTATTTTATCATCTAGCCATTTATAAAAAAGATCCCAAATTTCATAAAATTGTTTATCCTCTTGCTCTCTAATTTCAAATGTCAATCTGCTCATCTCAGCACATTCCAATATTTTCTTATGAAAAGAAACATATAGACTTGAAACCAGAGATCTTCTTATTGGGAATTTTACCTGATATATATAGTAAAGATTTGAAATACCTGATTGTAAATGTAGTAACAGCGGCCAGGATTGTATTCGCAATCTCCCCATTTCTTCACATTTTTTGTACTGAGCCATCTGCGTCTTCTCATGCTATTTTAACCCCTTTTGTGCCAAACCATCTGTGTTATCAAATGCCCTCGTAATAAACCAATTTTTCTTTTTCCTGAGCAAAAAAAAAAAAAAAAGCTTCATTCCCCCTGAAATGACAGGGCGATTTTAAAACTGGAAAACCCATGAAGAATGGAATGGGGTGAGCCTGTAAAAAAATAAAATAAAAGTCTTTTGATCTGGGCTGGGCAGAAAAACTAGCAAAAGAAAGAACAGCCAGCTCAAACTGATGGTGAAAATGTCGGTTTAATAAAAATGTCCCAGCTCTTCTCTGCTTGAACTTCGACTAATAGAACCACAATGGAGCCCAACTTTGATGTTGCCATTTGTTAAGTGAGTTTTGCAACATTAAAAATCAAACTTACGATCTTCGTGCCGAAGTTGTTCAGGGAATCCCTGCAATTCTTGAGTGAGTAACACGATTGGCTTTACTTATCAGAAGGTCGCAAAAGGGGATCACGTGAAACCTCCCCCCCCCCCCGGGACACTGCAACCGTCATAAATATGAGTCATTTGCCAAGCATCTGAATTTGGATCTCATGGGGTTGGACACAATGGTCGTAAGTGTAAAAAACAGTCATAGTCACTTTTTTTCAGTGCCATTGTAACTTTGAATGGTCACTAGATGGGCTGTCGTAACTTGAGGACTACCTATATACTCTCTCCCTGGGCAGCCCTTCAGTTTCAAAGCACATGGATATGTCCATGCAGCAGAGGTGATATTCAGCAGGTTCTGACCAGTTCTGGAGAGCCGGTAGTGGAAACTTGGAGTAATTTGGAGAACTGGAAAATCCCACTTCTGACTGGCCCCGCCCCCATCTATTCTCTGCCTCCTGAGTCCCAGATGATTGGCTGGGTCTTCTGTGGTTGCCCTGCACAGGAGAACGGAGCTGGAAAGCAGGTTAGATTTTGCAGTAACCTTCCGCATAGAGTGGAGTGGGAATAAAGATTGTACAGTATCCTTTGTCTGCCACACCCACCAAGCCACGCCCACCAAGCCACACCCACAGAACCTGTAGTAAAAAAAAAATTTGAATCCCACCACTGCCATGCAGCATCTGTCTGCAACTGCTTAAGCGTGTATTTTCCTGGGACATGAAGCCTCTTTATTTTTAAGACCGATTCTACAATTTTTAAAAAATACACTTTACTGATTTTACAATTAAAATAGACCAACAACACATACGTTTTCTTTTTTCTCTCTTGCAATTTTTTTTTTTTTAGTTGCCTCAAACTATGGGAAAGTTAACTAAGAACGGGTGGAAAATGGAATGCTTTTCCAACTGAAAATATCAGGCCACCATCGGAGTTTGATAAAATGAAAGAAAATACCATTTTATTTATTGGGTGGGTTAGTTGGGTTGATTTACAGGTACTCCTCGACTTACAACAGTTCATTGAGTGATTGTGCGAAGTTACAACGGCACTGAAAACAGTGATTTATGATCAGTGGTGATATTCAAAAAATGTTACTATCAGTTCTGTGGGTGTGGCTTGGCTTGGCGGGCGTGACAGGGGAAGGATACTGCAAAATCCCCATTCCCTCCCCACCCCACTAACCTGCTTTCCAGCTCCGTTCTCCTGTGCAGGGCAACAAAAGAAAAGCCAGCCAATCAGCTGGGACTCGGGAGGCGGAGAATAGATGGGGGCGGGGCCCGTCAGAGGTGTTGTTTGCCGGTTCTCCGAACTGCTCAAAATTTCCACTGCTCTCCAGATTTACTTAACAATCCTGTTACTAACTTAATAAGTCAGCCATTGTGGTGATTCGTTCAACAAACATGGCAAAAAAACTCATAAAATGGGGCAAAATTCACTGAACAAATATCTCACTTAGCAACATAAATTTTTGGATGAGTTGTGGTCATAACTCAAGGACTACCTTGTATACCCCACCTTTTGATTTAATCAGTAATGAATGCTAATATAATTTGAATCAATGTCTAGTTTGTCTGTTTGTTTTTTTCTTGGAAAGCAAAGTGCACAAAATACATTTTTTTCACCTTTACGCCTTTTCTCATCGAGGGTTGCTCCTTCCACAG